>CM040242.1:152309242-152345461 GCA_022545495.1 Chrysanthemum lavandulifolium
CCACGTGTTATTGACAATTGTAACTAGCTTTTGTATACTGACTTCTTTATTAGTCTTTAGAGTCAATTACATACATCCTCAATTAAACTTCATTAATTATATATTTCTTCAACCAAATTTTATATAAGTCAAATCGCATAAAAAGATATTCAACTTATATTTAATTTCAATTTAAGGTATCAATCTTTTTTTATCTCAATTTAAGGCATCAATCTTTTTTCTTGTTACAATCTCGGACAATTAATAAGTTTGCAGGTTACAAAGCAAGTTAAAATACCAAACACACCCTTATCTATTGTTACACCTGATTCCAAATACCTCCCTTCTTCAACCTCCTATCATTTATCACTAACATATCTTCATATTCCATTCTTTGTCACAGTACATAGTTACGAATCGTTATAACTAGTTAAGCATAATTACAATAGTTGTATACCTACTATACACTAGATAATCATAAATTGTTACATGTTTTTCACAACACTAGTTATCAACTTTAATCATTAATCATTAATGGATAATTATTCGGTGTGTTCAACTATAACATATAGTACATATACTTATCAATTTTAAATTCCATTGGCAATTGTTAATACCAATCCAACCATAAACGGTGAGTGTCAAAAGGTTTCTTATTCAAACTTTAGTTCATGTAAATATTTTTTCAAAACTTTAGTTCATGAACAATTTTCACGAGCATTATACTAATTTTGTGTGACTAATCCAAACAATTTAGATTGAGCAATTGATTTGACTTCACCAGCTGGATTAGAAATTTCGACATTGTTTGTGATATTTGATGATGGTGGTGGATGAAATGTAGAAGAAAGAGAGTGTTAGGATTCAAGTTTAGTGACCTGTTACCTAACTAGTAGGTAAAAATATCCTTAAATTGCATAGCATAATAAGTTACATACCTTAAATTGAGATAAAAAATGTCGGATACTTTAAATTGAAATTGAACATAAGTTTAATATCTTTTTATGCAATTTGCCTTTTTATATATAATAACATATATACCAAATCTTATCTATATAATTAGGGCTAATAACCTATTAAAGCATCATACTTGTCACAAATGTCAGTTCGACGTAACGAACAAAAAAAATAGCTCTTCTAAACATTAAACTTGACATTCTTGTCTTCCTTTGAGTATTATGACCATTTTACCCTTCCAAATTACATAAATGGTCCATGTGGGTTTGCGAAAATTGCATCCATCGTCCCTAGGCTAAATTACATAAATGGTCAATGTCGTTTGGAAAAAATTGCGTCCATCATCTCTTACAGCAATTACATCAGTTCACATAACATATTCTATAACGGATTCCATAACAAATAAAAACAAATCAAAAACATAAGTCCATGAATTGCAATATCTGTATTATAAAAGTTCTGTATTATAAAGCGCTGAGATGTCTTCTAGGAATCATTTGAAAAGTTCTGTAATATAAAATTTCCAAATGATAACATTGTAATTGCAATATCTGAATAGGTGCATATATAAACAGAGAAATTACAACACAAAAAGAAGAAAACTTGATGAAAGAGAATCTATCATCTTGATAATGTAAGTCAACAGTTTGTTGAAACACTATATACCTAACATAACCGAGGTATGGGTTAACGAATATAATACTTGTCATCTACTAGAATCAGGGTTTAGATAATATAGGAATGACCAAAGGAAGAACTCTCTCCGTGAGCTTCCTAACAAGCTTGCTCACCGATGCACAGCCTTGACAAAATAAGCAAAAATTTAGTTTCCCAAATATTGAGTAAAAATATCCTTAAATTGCATAGCATAATAAGTTACATACCTTAAATTGAGATAAAAAATGTCGGATACTTTAAATTGAAATTGAACATAAGTTTAATATCTTTTTATGCAATTTGACTTTTTATATATAATAACATATATACCCAATCTTATCTATATAATTATCATATATACCCATATTAATAACTATTTTATTTAAAAAAATCTTAAAATGTAACCATTCTACCTTTTTTCTATCAATCTCCAATGAAACTCCGATTAATAAATACGTCAATTTATCAAATGAGATCAAAAGCTATCGAGAATTGGCACAAAACAAAGTAACATTTCAAGACATGTTGGCAAACTAACGCAAATAATATTGTGGCCATCTTTTACAACCACATATTCATCTTCAAATATTTTAAGATTTCAACTACACGATTTTTATATTCTTATGAAAGAATATGATATAATTGTCTTAATAAAGCATTATACGAAAATGGGTAAATATGTAATTTAGAATTTTGGTTGAGGAAATATGTAATTTGTGATGTTTAAATGGGGTTATTAGCATAAAAAGCGTTATCTTATTCTTTTTGTCGTTGTATGTTGATATTTTTTTTTCTCAACTTGACACCAACCTTTTAAAATCGTGTTGTGTGTCTTTGTGACCATTTTACTTACTTTTTAAATTTTGAAGGGTAAATGGTCATTTCATAAGTTGAAATAATCATGAAATGCATGATAGCATCAATTTAAAGATTGGTAAGAAAAAAAAAAATCTGCGACGTCTGATGAAAAAGTGACAATAAAGATTACGTTAATAATCATATTTAAATGGAGATGTATGTAATTCTCTCTCTTTATTATAATTAGTCAAAAAAAAAAATTTCTTTTCTATATTGAAAGAAGTTGATATACGTTTACATACATGCATCGATCTATAAAGTCAAGCAATCAAGTATGATCCGAGATCGAGGAAGATGTTAAATCAAGCTTCTCTCTCACTCATGGATCACTCTCAACAACTTGAATCCCTTATGGATCAACAATTGTATCCAAGATCCAATTTTGGCTTGTTAATTGCTCTAGCATCTTGTTAGAGTTTTCTTATATAATTCATACATTCCACCATTCAAAAATAATAATAATAATAAACAATCTAAGTATGATCAAATCATGATTTCACTAAAGGAAGTACCCAACATAAATTTGATCTCAAAGAACTAGAACTGCAAACTACTTGGTAATATAATATGATTATCAAATATTAAATAGCAGGAGCCTTGCACATAGGGCAAACAATTTTACATAATAACCAACCCTTGATACATTCCTTATGATATTGATGCTCACATTGAAGTGTACCAATCGTCTCGTTTTCTTCATATTCACCCAAACAAATAGGACAAACATCGGCCATCTTTGCTTGTATCGTACTCACATGTAGAAGCTCTGAAATATATTCAGAACGCGCGTAGCTGATTAGTTCTCTTAGAGCACTAGAGGGGCCAAGTAGTATTGGTGCAAGACGGACCATTTGAAAGTAATCCATAGAATCCATTTGATGAATGATATGTTCCAAACTGTCGATTATTATGTCTTCTTGCATTTGATTATTCTCGTGATGATATGAATTCATCATATTTGAACTTGGATTCGAAACACAATAAGTTCAATTACGAGAAGTTAAGATAGAACGATGAGAAAAGAATAATGAATTAAATCGTATGATCGTGAATTCGTGATGTTATATACTCTAAGAGAAGAGATATCCTAATTCTAGTCGAAGTATATGAGATATATATGCAAAACTTCGAATATTTTTTGTTTGACTCTATTGGTTGTTAATTAGTATTCTTTCTTTCTTTTTTTTCTTTTTCTTTTTTTAATATTTCAATTAAATATAATATAAGAATTCAAATATATTAAATCGTAACTTATTATACCTATTTTGAGTATAATATCTTTCTAGGGGTTTCAGAACTATTAGGTAGGATCGCTTAGCATAAATCATGTTGATTATTATTCCTGAAGCTGCTTTGTTTTTTTTCGACGTAAGCGCTAAAATCTTTATAACCTCTTCTACCACGCAGACATAATTTATCTCTTCTTTTCCAATTCTTACCTCTTCTCACAACCCCTACATCTCTTTCTCAATATCTTACATCTCTTTTACGTTTCGTCAGTCTTTTACGTTTTCGTCCGCTTTTTACGTTTCGCTTTTTACGCCGCCCGTTTTTACGTTTTCGCCTTTTTACGTTTTCGTCCGTTTTTACGTTTCGTCCGTTTCTTATATTCTCGTCCGTTTTTACGTTTCGTTTGTTTACGTTCGCCTCTTTTTACGTTTTCGCCCTTTTTACGTTTTCTGCTTTTTACTTTCTCGTCTTTTCTATGTTTTCGTCTGTTTTTTACTTTTCGTCCGTTTTTACGTTTCGTCCGTTTTCTCACGTTTTGACCGTTTTCGTCCGTTTCACCCTCTTTTTCCGTTTTCATCTATTTTTCGTTTCGATCATATTTTTACGTTTCGTCCGTTTTTATGTTTTCGTCGGTTTTTCGTCCATTTTCGTCCCATTACGTTTCGGTCATTTTACGTTTTGTCGGTTTCTTACGTTTCGTCCATTTCTTTACGTTTCGCCAAATTTTTTACTTTTCGTCCTTTTACGTTTTCGTCCGTTTTACGTTTTCATCCGTTTTTACGCTTTCGTTCGCTTTTACGTTTTAATCCGTTTTTATATTTTCATGTGTTTATTTTACTTTTCCTCCATTTCATATGATTTTATAAGTTTTTATGCGTTATTTTATCTTACCTAACAAAACGTAAGATAATGTAAGAAAAGCGAAAAAAGCAGAGCGAAAACATAAAAAAGCAGACGGCGTAAAACAACGATCGAAAATGTAAAAAGCGAAACGTAAAAAAAACGAAACGGTAAAAAGATGTGGCGTAAAAATGAGCAACGTAAAACGAAGACGAAAACGTGAAAATGGACTAAAATGTAAAAATGACAAAAACATTAAAAACAAACGAAAACATAGAAAATGGAGGAAATGTAAAAAACGACGAAAATGTAAAAAACTAGTGAAAAGAAAAGGAAAGAAAAAGTTACTTTAATAGCACAAAAATACTAGTGAAAAGAAAAAGTAGAAAAGAAGAAAAATGAAAGAAATTTGATAGACAAAAAACAAGCGGTCTTCTTGTTGGATGAAGAAGCTTAAATGTACTCTTCTTTTGCAGACATGGTTTGCAGATGAAGAGGTAAAAGCTCTGAAAAAACAAACGACACCTAATTGTTTTAGACATTTGGTTCGTTCCAAAATATACCGCACTTGAAATCCGACATCCGAGTTAAACCATTCAAACGGGTAGGCCCCGGGACCCGAACCATTATGAGAGACTCGCGAAAGAAAACTCTTAAAGCTCACGGCTTCTCATTAGGAGGAAAACTATTTTTTGTCTCTTGCGAGACTTGAACCCTGGTTAAAACATCCCCAAAACTCCAGAAAGAGCCCAGGTGACCAACTAAACTACGCCAGTTGATTGTTCGAAAATAATTCAAACAAAAGATGCACGGTATGTTTAATAGAGAACAGATCGCATAAAAAAGGTACTAAACTTTGATATTTGATTTAAACTTTGATATTTTGATTTAAGGTATTGAACTTTTATGTTAAGGTTATTGAAATTAATGTTTGTTTGCAATGTAAGTTTTTTTACTTTTTGAAAAGGATTACGAGTCATAATTTTAGTCGAAATAACTTTTTAATGTTCAACTTGAGTAATACGAGTACATTATATCAATTAACCATTTCAATTGAAAAAATAACTAGAAAACCCTTAAACTACACACAAAATTCAATTTATTACCTTAAACATGTAAGAAAATGTTAAATACCTTTAATTCAAATTGATTTATAGTTAAATATTTTTGTGATTTGTTCTTTAATAAAACATAATCATTACTTTGTGCAAATATGACGGCTTATCTTCGTGCAGTTAATAAGGCTTTGGGTATGTTTGGCGAAGATAGCGGTAGCAAGAAGTAAGCAGTAGCGGAAAGCAGCAGTAGCAGGAAGCAATAGTTGTTTATTTTAACATAAGTATATAGTTATAGTTAATAAGTGGAAATTGTTGGAAATGTATATATTTACAAACATGTGAATGTCCGGATTCGAACTCGTGACCACGGGATTGCACACATTAGCGAATGAGAATTAAAGTTAATAATTAATGTTTATGTTTACGATTAATTATTACACATTAAGTCCGGTTAACGATCGTTAAGTATTTAACGGAAAATGACTAACGACGTTAAATGGAAAAGAGAAGGACTAGAATTGGAAACTTGGAAAAGTTAAGGATTGGGCTTTGGGCTTTCATGGTGGCCGCCATGGGGTCTCTCAAGGCCTAGTTCCCTAACTTGTCCTCTAAGTTTTACCTACTAGTATATAAGGAGGGGTAGGTTCTAGGGTTTCATACACTTGTGCATTGAATTAACCCTAGATCTCTCCTCTCCTCTCTCTAGTCCATATTTCGGCCGAACACCCCAAGTAAGGGAGTTTGGTTTCGTTTTTCTTAAACGAGGACTTGTGTTAGATCTAGCAATCGCTTGATTCGTTTGGTTAATTCGTGTGTACAAGAACGTGGTTGTAAGACATTATTCTTACACCAATAAGTACTTCTTTGGTTTGCTTTGCTCGAGGAGGTTTTGCTTTGCTCGAGGATTTGATATTCGCAAGAGTGCGTTACGCATACTTTCGATTAATTAATTTATTTGTTATGATCTTAAGTCTTCCATTGTGTACTCTTGATGTCTTTATGTTTTATTATATTTTATATATCATAAACTCAACGGTGGAATCACGAGCCTTGTATAACAAGTAATTAATTCTTGAAACACATAATTAAAATAAACATGAATGTGTTATTATTTGATCTAGGGTTTGCAAAACCTAAACCCTAATTTTGAGGGGCGTTTTGGTGCCCTAATTGGGTTTTGTAAACTATTGTTTTAATTGGATTAGAAACCCAAGATGCATGCAACTTTATGTGTATATGCGTAACTCGTTTAATTGCATTAATTGTTAAGTGTAATTTATATCCATGATAATTATCGCATGTTTTATCATGGATCATTTATTGTATGTCTTTCATGTTTTAAGTGATATACATTAAATAATGATAGATCTTAAATTGGGAAGACCTCAATAATTATTAATTTAATCAATTATGTGCTATGTGGTATATATTTAGTTTGACTTACACAATCGATGAATCGATGCATGTGGTTCACCTTGTACATAGATGAAAACGGTGGAAGTCTTAATTAAATATATGCATATTAACGATTATAAAATTGGTTATTAATAAGATTTATCAAAACCGTTTGCATGTGGCTATTTGATATGCATGACTTTTATTTGTTATGTATTCATTGTTTATTTGTTTATTTTATAAATACTTGCTTGTTTGTGTTTTGTAACAAGGGTAATTTTAAAGAAAAATAAACCGACCTAAACAATGGTGAAACATGTATTTTTAAGAATAGTAATCATAATCGTTTAATTGATTGATGACTTTGGTACAAATGAGTGAGCGGCTCACCCATGAGAATGAACTAATAAAGGGGTTTAAAGAAGTGCATGCATCAATGAATGGATGTCTAAGGTTGTGCTTTAGCACGTACACAGTCCTCTCGCCCCTGTAAGTTCGAGTGGAGCTACTTAGTAAGTCATTAAATGTGCAAGCTCATCTTAAGGCGGTCGTGTTGATTCCATGCGCCACTTAGGTGGTAATTATCCGAAACACTAAGTGTTTACACTTATGCAAAAGTACGGTATAATGGATGATAATTAACACTAATTCCTTGATTGGTGATCCCAATACCTCAATTAAAGTTTGATGATGAAAAGCTTATACATTAAAACAAGATATAAATGTTTTAATAAAAACTATGCTACAAAGATGAATGCATGACATCTTTGTACATATTTGATTTTACATCAAAACTATTACCCTTTAAGTTATATGCTATCCAACGAAGCGGAAACACCTAAGATTACTTTCTATTAGCGTGAGCGTGATTTAGATCTTAATCAAAGGGTAAAATGTCCACGTGTCGTGAGCGGGCATGGACGATTTTGCGTTTCTTAAGTTGGACAACTTAATTGAGTTAGGCGGTGAGCGGCAACTCAAGGCATAAGATGGGATAAAACATGTTTACATGGCGATTGATATTGGCTATATGTAAATCCCATAAATCTAGGAATTGCAATTGAAATTGGCAATTGAGCAAATGCTCTACCATTACGTATAAGGTTCATCACTAATGATCAAGCGATATGATGAGATTATGACAATTTGGATCCTAGTTTTCAATAAATATTAATTGGTTATATGAATATGAACCTTGGGTATTTAATTGTTTATTGAAAAGGAAAATTATCAAAATACTAATGATGGTTTTTGAACTTTTTACGTAGATGGCTCAATCGATAACACTATGAGCTTCTTGAGTGCCGCTTTCAAAGATATGATTGGAAGGGACAAGTGACCGCCCTAATTTCAATGATTGGCATCGTTCACTTAGGATCATCCTTCGTGTTGCCAAAGGGTTGAAATTTTGACTACACCTCTGCTGAAGCTCCTCCCGACACGGCAACCGCTCTTGAATTAGAGGCATATCGTGTTGAATATGAGAAGCATAATGATGTGGCGTGTCTAATGCTTTCGGGATGTCGCTCAATTTCAAAAACAATTTGAGCACTATCCGCCTATGAGCATGCTAGATGAACTCAAGCGTATGTTTGAGAAGCCACCGGCGGTGAAGCTATATGAACTAATTGAAAAGGTTCACAGTGCAGGCGGGAGGTTGGCAAATTTGTCTCCGACCACGTCCTTGAGATGAAACATCACTTGGACCAATTGGAGAAGCTTCGGTTGTGGTTACTCGAGCGATGTATGTGTCGGACTCATCAATCATTCCCTTAATCGAGAACGATTTGGTGATTTTGTCCATAATTTTAACATGCATTGCACGGGAAGGCGGTGAATGAGTTACATGCAATGCTTGTAGACTACGAGAAGAGATTGCCAAAGAAGGCTCCTACACATACATGCTCGCTATCTGAAGGTGGTAGGGTAAATAAGCCTAAGCGCAAGCGAGATAAGAAAGGAAAGGAAAGGAAAGGGAAACAAGTTGTCAACCCACCGACTCCTAAGAAGAACCTGAAAGAAAAGGAGAATCCTAAGAAGGATTTGTCTTGCCACCACTCGCAACTCACGAGTCCCGGAAGCGGGCCATCCGGTTTATCCGAATGAGTGCCTTTAGAATAAAAATAAGATGGTGCCTAGCTCATCGGTATTTTATGTTTGAATTATTTTCTTTTCCTCATAAGTTAAATTCCGGATATATGATACAGGATGTGGTACTCACATCGTAATACATCGAGGGACTTAGAGGCGAAGAAGT
Source organism: Chrysanthemum lavandulifolium (assembly GCA_022545495.1). NCBI lineage: Eukaryota > Viridiplantae > Streptophyta > Magnoliopsida > Asterales > Asteraceae > Chrysanthemum > Chrysanthemum lavandulifolium. The sequence continues at coordinate 152,318,474 of CM040242.1, forward strand.
GACTGTGAGAGAGATACTTGTCGTTGGAAATGGAAATCGTGCATTGTCGAAGCCATAGGGACTTTTGATTTAGTGTTGCCTTGGGCTTAATTTTAGAACTAAATAATTGTCATTATGCACCCTCCATTGTTAGGGGTGTCATTTCGGTTTCTTTGTTAAAGATATTGGTTTTGTGCACACTTTACAAGTTATGGAATTTCGGTTTCTTTAAATAATGTTTTTACTTTAATGCAATTCCTATGCTTGGTGTGTTTGAAATTGATATGGATGGTTGTATATCCAATGAAAATAATTCGTTGTATAGCATTAGAAATAAGAAGAGCAAGTCGAACTGTGACTCTTCTTATCTTTGGCATTGTCGCCTTGCCCATATTGGCAATAACGCATGGAAAAGCTGCAACACGATGGGCTTTTACAAGCGGTCAATGATGAATCATTTGACAAATGCGAGTCTTGCATTCTTTGGGAAGATGACAAGGAAACCTTTTCACCACAAGTGGAAAGGGCTTCGATCTACTTGGATTGATACACTTGATGTCGTGGTCCACTTAGACATGTGTCAAAGCGTGGTCTTGTCTACTTCTTAACCTTTACGGATGATTTCGGTCGTTATGGTTATGTTTATTTACTTAAATATAAACATGAAGTCTTTGAAACATTTAAGGTTTTCAAAAGTGAAGTAGAATTACAACTTGGAAAGAAGATTAAAGCTCTTCGATCCGATAGAGGTGGTGAGTATATAAGTCAAGAGTTCAAAGATTACTTAGTGAGTGTGGAATTATCCATGACTCACATCTCCTTATACTCCACAAACAAAATGGTGTATCACGAAAGGAGAAATCGTACCTTACTTGACATGGTACGATCAATGTTTGAACTTACGACTCTACCTTTTACTTTTGGGATTATGCCCTTGAAAGCGCTATTCGCATTTTGAATATGGTTCCAACTAAGAAGGTTGTTAAAACTCCATATGAAATATGGATGGAAAAACTCAACTTTTCTTACTTAAAGGTGCAGGGATGTGAGCGTTTGTTAAGCGTGACACACGATAAGCTCAAGCGGATCATTAAGTGTATCTTTGTAGGATACCCTAAGGAAACTATGGGTTACTACTTTTACTACCGGTGAGAACAAAGTCATCGTGGCTAGGTATGGAGATTTCCTTGAAAGGAATCTCATATCTCAAGAACTCGATGGGAGAGTATATGATCCGGAATATGATCAAGAAGATACAACACCTTCAAACCACTAGCCAACTTCAAGAAGAACACAAAGCTTAGGTGCTCCTCACGAGTTGTTCCCATTCGTGAGTGCGAAAGGACTATCGTGCACTGACCGTCTATGTCTTAACGTGGGGTGGAGGAAAATATGGTTGGGGATCTTAATGAACACGCCAACTATAAGGTTGCCATGGGCGATCACGAAAAGGATAAATGGCGATTGCTATGAATGGGAAATGCAATCCATGAAAGATAATGATGTCGGATTGAAGTTGACCTTCCTCCCAAGGCTAAGGTCGTTGGGAGTAAGTGGATCTTCAAAAGAAAACCGACATGGATGGCAATGTACACACCTACAAGGCTCGTCACGGTGGCTAAAGGTTTTACTCAAACCTATGGCATTGACTACGAGGAGACATTCTCTCTCGTAGCGGACATAAGAGCTATTAGGATTCTCATAGCTATAGCTGCACACTATGACTATGAGATTTGGCAAATGGATGTCAAAATCGCTTTTACGAATGGCCGTCTAGATGAAGACATCTATATGGCACAGTAGGAAGGGTTTGTGAATCCATTATTTCCTAACCGTGTATGCAAGCTTAAGAGGTCCATTTATGGTGAAGCAAGCATCAAGGCAATGGAATAAAAGATTCGATGGGAAATCAAAAGTTTTGGATTTACTCGGAATCTTGATGAGCCATGTATATCACAAAGCTAGTGGGAGTCGTGTTACTTTCCTTATTTTGTATGTCGATGACATATTAATCATGGGAAATCATATACCAAGTCTAAATGAGGTGAAAGCCTATCTTGGTAAATGTTTTCAATGAAAGACTTAGGGAAGCGACATATATACTCGGAATCAAGATCTACCGGGATAGATCAAGGCGGCTAATGGTTTAAGCCAAAGTGCTTACATTGACAAAATATTGAAGAGATTCAATATGCAAAATTCAAGAAGGATTTTTGCCAATGCAAGTAAATCATGGTTTGAGCGACCAAGGTGTGCTTCAACACTGCGGTGGCGCGATGAAGAAAGTTCCTTATGCTTGGTGTAGGATCTATCATGTGCAGCGATGCGATGCACAAGGCTGATGTGGCGTTTGCTCAAAACTTGACGGTCGGTATCAGCGAATCCGGGTGAAATTCATCGGATGCTGTTAAGCATATTCTCAAGTACCTTAGGGCTACAAGAGATATGTTCATAGTGTATGGAGGAAATCGAGCGAGCGTACATTACGAGTTCTTTGCGATGCATCACGGAAGTGTGACAAAGATGATACGAAGTCTCAAAGCGGGTTACATTTTGTCATCAATGGAGTGATGTGGATTGGAAGAGTAAGAAAGCAGACAACACTTGCGATGTCTCGCTTTCTGAAAGTGAGTACATAGCGGCGTCGAGGCGCCATGGAAGCTGTTTGGATAAGGAAATTTGTTTCGGGCTTGGTGTTATGCCGTCGATTGAAAATCCTATTAAAGTATATTGTGACAATTCGGTGCAATTACTTTTGCCCATGAACCCGAGTCATGAAGGGCACGGACACTATCCTAGACAATATCACTATGTTCGAGAGCAAGTCGAGATAGGTGAAATTGAGTTGCTCAAAGTTCACACGGATGATAACCTAGCGGATCCGTTAACTTGAAGGCCTTGCACGGTGAAAAACTTAATCATTTGTCGATAAGTTTGGACTTCGTTTAGCTAGTAGTTTCATGCACATACGTGACTAAGTATTTTAGATAAAAGGATGTTGTAAACATTATTATTGAAATGAAATAAAGTATTTTTGTTATGTTTATTATTCATTTATTATGATGTTGTCCTATATTTGCATGTTTAAATCCTTGAATAACTTAAGTTATTCTAAATAGTCCATTGTCAATCAATAACATGGGAATGATATTGAATTAAGACAAATCTGAGTATTAGTTAGAATATACTTGAAAGTATATTGATGCGTAGCATGACTAATTTCAGATGATATATTGAATATAGGACTTATCCCACCCACATGATGATACTTTATGGATCTTTGTCATTAAGTATATCATGGATATTTATCCTCGACTTGAGATACAAGAGATATGTCATGGATGTAGTGCATTTTGTGAAGCAATCTAACGCTACACGTGGCGGTAGTTATAAGGGTTGTTTTCGAAGTGTTGCGAAATTTATGAATCGCTTGTAGTCAAAATGGGATTTGTTTCCTTCAAATTTATTTTGAAGTATAATACTCTTGGGCCCTCGTAGGATTGTTAAGATGTTTGTATGGCCATACCCAAGGTCTTACATTTAGAAGAATTGGTAATCTTAATAAATCATAAAGCGAGAAGCAGAATAGTTAATTAAGAAATGAGTAAGATCCATATTCTTATTAACATGGTATTAGAAACAAAAGGATGAATATGATAATGAATCATCAAACTTGGTTTTCTCCGAAAACCATACACGAGCTGTCTGCCGGGCATTGGTGTGTTGCTAGACGCTAACCAATGTCATTTCACGCTTTGTAAACATATCCAGTGGGGCTGTTGGAAATGTATATATTTACAAACATGTGAATGTCCGGATTCGAACTCGTGACCACGGATTGCACACATTAGCGAATGAGAATTAAAGTTAATAATTAATGTTTATGTTTACGATTAATTATTACACATTAAGTCCGGTTAACGATCGTTAAGTATTTAACGGAAAATGTCTAACGACCGTTAAATGGAAAGAAGGACTAGAATTGGAAACTTGGAAAAGTTAAGGATTGGGCTTTGGGCTTTCATGGTGGCCGCCATGGGGGTCTCTCAAGGCCTAGTTCCCTAACTTGTCCTCTAAGTTTTACCTACTAGTATATAAGGAGGGTATGTTCTAGGGTTTCATACACTTGTGCATTGAATTAACCCTAGATCTCCTCTCTCTCTCTAGTCTATATTTCGGCCGAACACCCCAAGTAAGGAGTTTGGTTTCGTTTTTCTTAAACGAGGACTTGTGTTAGATCTAGCAATCGCTTGATTCGTTTGGTTAATCGTGTGTACAAGAGCGTGGTTGTAAGACATTATTCTTACACCAATAAGTACTTCTTTGGTTTGCTTTGCTCGAGGGAGGTTTTGCTTTGCTCGAGGATTTGATATTCGCAAGAGTGCGTTACGCATACTTTCGTTAATTAATTTATTTGTTATGATCTTAAGTCTTCCGCTGTGTACTCTTGATGTCTTTATGTTTTATTATATTTTATATATCATAAACTCAACAGAAATGTCAGTTGCTCGAAAATGCTACTAGAAGTAAAGTTTTGATTTAGAGCGTTTAGAAAAAGTAGGAACGCTGATTTCCAAACAAGCATTTTGTGTAAAACGCTAACCGCTAGTTGGTAGTTGCTTTAAAACGGTCATACATGCTTGCTACCAAACATAGCTAATGTTTGACGTCGAAGCTTTTAATATCTACAACTATTTTTAATAATAGGACAATTATCTTGAGACAACTATTGATTTAAAACAGAGGAAGCAATTAGTTTGTCTATCAGATGTACAAGGAAATGTACAAAGGGTCAAAAGCTACACATGAAATGATTCATAAACGTATTTACATTCTAACTTTGCTTTCATACGAAGAATAGAACAGTTTTCCTTCGAATACATAAAAAGCATTAATACAAAATTTCATAAAACAGATAACAAAATCCATATTCATGGACTTATATTCTTACTTGCTTCATGAGCTACTACACCAATACTTATTAGTCATAACTCATAATATCTATTTTCTGATAACCCAAAAACCATCTACAAAGGGAGTGTGTGCAACAAGGTACAATGGGCGAAAACGAATGGGTGATGAATGTAAACCAAGAACTAAAAAACATGGGCGATTCATCGTCAGAAATGGAGCAATGGAAGAAGATATCAATCTATCGTGTGCCCTCTTGTGTAACCGATCTCAACAAAAGAGCATACAAGCCACAATCGGTCTCATTTGGTCCGTACCATTATGGAGAACCGAATTTAGAATCCATGGAAGAGAACAAGCATCGGGCTCTCCTTCATTTTCTTAAAAGAAACAAGAAACCATTTGAATGCTATGTGAACGCTGTGATGAAAGTGGTGGATGATCTTAAACATGCTTATAGTTCTTTGGATAAAAAATGGCATCAAGATACAAGTAGTTTCGTAAAGATGATGATTTTAGATGGATGTTTCATGCTTGAAATATTGCGTGTTGCAACTACACAAGATGAGGATGGCGATAATGTGGATGATTATGCTTCTAATGACCCGGTATTTAGCAATCATGGAAAGCTTTATATCATGCCTTACCTTAAACGTGATATGCTCATGCTTGAAAACCAGTTACCGATGCTGCTTCTTAACACGCTTGTTGCTGCTACAAAAGACGAAGACGATCCAAACCAGGTGATAGAAAGCAACAATGTAGAAGCATGCTAGATATGTCTCAAGTCTAACCCACCTTTATGAATACATTGTGATATATTTCAAAACAATTGTCTATTTAAAGTAATACAGTACTATTAAAAATAAGAATACTGTTAAAATACGATGCATATGTTAAATTTTTTAACTTGAGCAATGTACTTATGCACGGTATGCACAAGTTGTTCGACATCAAATTCACCTAATTGAATATTGATTGATCGATGACATACATGACAATTTATATATAAATCAATGTGCAGCATGATGTTGAACCCGTAAACAAAATGATGCAAAAATTCTGCTCTCCCAACACCAGGATCACAAAAATGGGAAGATGCCTGCACCCCTTAGATGTGTATCGAAAGAACCTATTATGGGAAAACCCACACCACAAAAAGCCAATCATCACAAAATCATACCACCGGTTAGTCATCGAAGAAGGTGATGAAATAGTCAGATCAGCCACAGAACTATATGAAGCAGGTATCCGATTCAAGAAAAGCAAAACAAGAAGTTTGAAAGGCATATCTTTTCAAGGTGGTGTCCTCAAGCTTCCACCAGTCATGGTGGATGATGCGACAGAGTCGTTGTTCTTGAACCTGATAGCGTTTGAAAGACTCCATGTTGGAGCTGGAAACGAGGTTACATCTTACATATTTTTCATGGATAATATCATTGATAATGCAAGAGATGTTAGCCTTCTGCATTCACAAGGTATAATCCAAAATGCAATTGGTAGCGATAAGGCAGTGGCTAAATTGTTTAACTCGTTATCCAAGGATATCACTTTGGATCCGGAGAGTGCTTTAGATGTGGTTCATAAACAGGTTCATAATTACTGCAATAAACCATGGAACGAGTGGCGTGCAAACCTCATCCATACTTACTTCAGGAGCCCGTGGGCAATCTTGTCGGTTCTAGCAGCAGTCTTGTTATTTGCACTCACTATTGTTCAAACTGTTTACACTGTTTTCCCAGCAAGTTAGGATTGGTATTTATGTGTGTACATTTTCTGAGATCTTCCTTAATGATAATATAAGAAGATAATCAATAAAATCACGGGTTTTGCTGAACAAGCCTTTAGAGCTATATTTAAGAAATAAAGCGGTGCATGAAGTCAAGAAAAGTTATATGAAAGGATGAGCAATTATCTTTCCTCCATTAAATGCGGGGCGTTTGGTTGGGGAATTTGAAATTCCGGAATTTTAAATTCTAGAAAATTTAAATTCTTGAGAATTTAAAATTCCGAATTTAAAATACCTTCATGACGTTTGGTTGATAAAAATTTATAAACATTTTTATTTTTTAATATAAATTTCATAAATATTCTATTTAAAATTTTATAAAAAGTTTATAAAAATTTATAAAAAAGTTTATAAAAAAGTTTATAAAAAAGTTTATAAAAAGTTTATTAAAATTTATAAAAAAGTTTATAAAAAATTATAAAAAAGTTTATAAAAAATTCATAAATATTCTATTTAAAAGTTTATAAAAAACAATAAGAAAAAAAAAGTTTATAAAAAATTTCCAAGTAAATTAAAATTCTTCACTTTTGGAGATTCTAATTCTCACCATTTTAGAATTCATTGGAATTGTAAATTACTTCATTTGAGTTACCAAACGGGATATTTGAAGGAATTAAAATCGAAATGGCCCAATATCCCCCAACCAAACGGCCCCTAAGAAAAAAGTTTAACCCAATATCTTGTACAAACAAATTTAGCACAAAAAGTTTTCTTCCAAACCATGTTCAACCTTCATTAAACATCTCTTAAACTTAAATTAAGCAATACTAATAAAGCATGTTGTACAAATCATTCAAACATAAAAACAACAATTTAAAAAATACAAATAATAAAGCTAAAGGTACAACATATTTTTCTACGGCATACATAATTGGTTCTCCATCCTATATTTTGTCTCCAACATGTTTCTCAAGCAGAATCTTCATCGTTGGAGCACAGAAAGTCGACACAACATTTATACTACTCTATGTTTACACGTTATATAATATTTCTATGTTTACACGTTATATAATATTGTGACGGATATTACACATTTATTGACTAGCAACTATCTTTCACCGTCAATCGTCATAACTTTATAATACTACTAACTACCGTTTTCGTATAGTCATTGCATCACGCTGCATGGGCAATCCACCATATTTATATTAATAGTGTGCGATAAAGTTGTTTCTTAAAATTATCGCCATACGTAAAGTTATTATGACGAAAAAATATATATCCAAATGATTATGTTCGCCAAAACTAATGATTATATAGTACCCGCCGCTGCAACACGCGGGTATTCTGCTAGTTATTATTAAAAGTACAAAAAATTATTGCTGAATATTTTTAAGAACTTTGCTAGACCCACAAAGGATCTCTCACAAAAACAATCCACACGCCGCTGAGGTGTCAGCGACAAAAACCAATCCCTCGCTAACACCTCAGCGTGTGGATTGTTTTTGTGAGAGATCCTTTGTGGATGTATCATCGTTCTATTTTTAAACGTAGCCCTAGCAATTTCCTAAAGTTATTTCATTTTTGCTTATGATATCAGATTCTGGAAATTAACATGATAACTGAAAGAAAAACAAAAGTTCGTGACTGATGTCACACACTCACCACCTGTCTAAAATCAGAAACCAGATATGGGGTTATTTGTTTAAAAACAAAAAAGAAGCCATTTATAGCCTTTCAATATAGATTGTCATTCCTGTTCAAAAAAATATATAGTTCGTCATTCAAATACCTAAAAGACATTGAACTTATGGAATATTACAGTACATAAATACTAATCCAAAGGCGACTTTTGATAAACTTAAATCAACTTCTTGTTTCTGGAAACATTCATAAAAACTAACAGACAAAACTACCAAATCACTGTAGCTGTGGAATTACCATGAACTATCGACCTCTAGTTATTCAGACATCCATCGACACCAGCCTATTGTACAAAATGCGATCATCCCTTCCAGTATTGCTTTCCAGCAATGCACTTTGAACGAGATCCTGACACATAAAATACAAATAGAAAAAAGAATTAGATTTCATTTCTAGCCTACCCGCGTAGTTTATCATAAAACGGAGATTGTTGTGGTTAGAAAAGAGATATTCTCTCACCTTTACGTCCCTGTGGGACAAGAAATTTCCCAAATTATGGATGATCAACCGCATATCTTCAACCTAAAAAAACGAAAAACAATAATTTATTAAACTTCCGCCACCCCTGCCCATAGAAATGCTGGAACTGATATCAACTCGACTTACCCTGATGTGACCAACTCGGTTTCGGTCAAAAAACCTGAAAGCCTGTTTGAAAGTAAAAATCCCGAGAGAAAAAAAAATCAATTAACTGAAGAAAACTATGGAAACGTTACAACAATAAAATTATTAATAGAACATGCCTGTAAAAGTTCCTTGTCAATGTTTTTCTTTTTTATCTCCTCCTTCGGCTTTTCCTTTTCCTTTTCTTTTTCTTGTTTCTCCGCATCTTCAGACTTAATATTAGGATTCACAGTTTCTTTAGCATTCCCCTCTTTTTCATTTTTTTCATTCTTTGCCACACTTTTAGACTTGATATCAGCTTTTTCATCCACAGCGTTCTCCTGTATACAGATTACAGAACATGATATCAAATCAATAGACCATCAAATATGTTTGAAATTAAGAATGTCTACCCCTCATAAAAGACCTGTCAGGAGAACAGACTCGGTTCATATTAATAAGATACAAAAATCTAAGCGAGGCTTATCTACCTATAATTCAATCCGTTTACTAAATTCAATGAGATGAACTCGTACTACAGGCTGATGGAATACAAATTGAAGTGTTTGACCACCAAATCACATTTTGTTTCTTTCTAACATCCAATAAATTTTATCACTTACTTCATTTCCAGTGTTATCATCGGGGCTTGCATCAACCATATCTTCATCTTCTTCAGGATCTTCCTCGGGATCTTCATCAGAATCTTCATCCTGATCATCACCTTCTGGTTTTGTGTTTTCTGCGTTCTCAGTATCCATATTTTCCACCTTTGCCTTAGTTTTCTCATCCTCTGCCGGGGCTTCTTCAACCGTTTCAGTTTTCACTGATTTAATTTCCACTTTAGACTTGTCAGATTTCACACGCTTAGCAGATGGTTTCACTTTTTCCTTCTCAGAACTTTCTTCCAACTGTCTCTTCTTTTGGTTTCTTTTAGCCACATATTGGATCCGTAATTTCTGCAATACCGGAAATGACATGAAAAATAAGAGCAAGAAGCAGTAACTGCATAAATAGGAACTGGGTTTGATTTTAAACCAACCTTAAGAAACGTTAAAATCCGAGAACCCATTTGATACTGAAGCATTTCATAAAATGTTTCAGCAAATAATGATAACTGCCAAGAGGGGTAAATTGAACAAGGAAAATGTAAGTTTACAGATGTAATGAAACAATTTTTTTATTAGAAACATAACTGATTGTGAAATGGACACACCTCGAATGTGGATTCTTCGACATCATTATCATCATAATCCAAGAGAGAATCCAGTGAAAGTGACAAAGAGCGGAGCTGTAAAACAGTATATATAACAATGGCATGATGTAAATGTACATAACATAATATTATATAAGATGCATTTCATCAAAACAGGTATCAGTAAAGAAACACATACTTTAGAATCCTTGTTCCCTTTTGTTTGGAGAAACAACCCAGGATGCCGAGGAATATCCTCATCCTTTATCGTATCTTTGATTTCCTTACCCTTTGATTCAGCTTTAACATCGTCTTTTTTCAGTTTACCCTCTTTGGATTTCTCCCCATCTTTTAATTTTTCATTATTTCCATTATTAGTCTTCATTTTGGATGAAGGACCACTCTCCACTTTAGCTTTCTTATTTTCATCTTTCTTTTCAGTTTCATCAAGACTGCCTGCATCCTTGCTCGGCTCAGGGACTACACTTGGACTCGCCACCTTTGACGGTGATTCATTGCTTTCCAATTTGACTTCATTTTCATGGTTTCCTACTACAGCACTTTGCGCCCCGATAGTTGCTCCTTCCTCTGCCCCTTTATCCTTATTAGCTACAACCTTTCTCTTCACAACCCTTTTGATTATTTTCTTCTTGACAATTGTCTTCCCACTTGCACTCTTTGGCTTAGTTTCAGAACTCTCTTGCTCTTTAACTGGTGTCACCACAGATTGGGTGCCTTCATCTTCTTTCTTAACAGTTTTTGCAACAGGGACTTTTTTGATAACCTTCTTTATGGTAGAAGTTTTTGCAGAGGAAGGGGTGCCAGTTGACTCTTCATTCTGGCCAACAGCCTCTGTGTTTGTAGTAGCACGAGTCTCTTCCTCCTCCTTAGAATCTAATACATCACCTTGCTCGGCTGCATTTTCTGATTTTTTATCTTTTGCACCAACCACCTTCTTTTTCACGACTCTTCGTATAATTTTCTTTTTTACACTTGTCTTAGGAACAGCAGTAACTTCTGCCTGATCTTTTTTCCCAGTATCATTGCTTTCATCTTTCTTCTTTGTTTCTGCACTGTTTTGAACTTCCACTTTTCCAGTTTCGTTTGCTTTACCTTTTGCTTTTTCGTTAGGTTTTGATGCAGATCCAGTTGCTTTCTTTTTTACTAGTTTCACATCCTTCTTTAGATCTTTGGGTGTCCCAGGTTCCTTATCTGAGCAAAACCAATAAGGCAATAAACACTCAATTTGCAATATTTTATTTAAAAAATAACAATAATAATAATAAATTCCAAATCTTACCTTTCACACCTTCCTTCTTTTCTCGAGATATCTATATTAAGCAGAAATGAAAGAAAAAAATTAGTTTCAAAAAAGGTGGTGGCAATAAAAAAATTATTTTCCTTTTAGGGTTGGTTATAAGGTTGCCCATGTTTATTTTTCAATTCTACTTTTTTCGCTCCATATTAGAAACAGTATACCTCCTTCTTAAGAGCATGAAGACGCTCCCTCTCAGCAACAGCTTTCTTGTGGGCAAGCCACTGATCCCTCCATGCATCTAGTGATGGTAAACAATCCGATAAATCTGGAATATAAAGTACGGTGACCTCCTTATGGCTAAAAAGTCCATCTTTTCCAACTCGGTCATAATGAATCTGCAAATATACAAATCTGTATTTTAGTTCAGGCTCAGAGATACATAAAAACCAATCATGTCATAAGAATTAAGGTTTACCTCAAGGAAAGGACTCCAGTGTTGGCAGTTCTTCAAATCAAGTCCTGTGAGGTTTTTGGCATGCCTACACAACATAATTTTTTAGTTGATAGTAAGACAATTTTATGCGATTAGAACTTATCATTCATAAACAGACCTTACAGCCGTCTGAACCAGAGCTGACTTGTCAACTGAAGGATCATTGCCATCAGTAGTTTCCCACAAGCCTCCAATAGCAATTAAAGAATTCCCTTCTTTAAGACAAGCAAACCTAAGCATATTGCAAAAATGAGGAATCCGATCATCGTAATCTCTTTCAGACGATAGCTCCTCCAAAGCATTTCGGCTAAGCCCACTCATCAATATCATCTGAATCAAATAAACAAAATGAATTACATGTAACATTTTAAATCAAAAACTTTTCTGTCGTACTGGATTTTTCTTTAGTATTCTACATTAGGTCCAAGCCATTTTCTGAAAGAAAAATATGTACCTTTCCATTCCATAGAGTACTTCCGTGTTCTGATTTTACAGGATCGTCAACCATTGTAGCAGCGGATACCTCTTTATGCTGAGTTTGCGCATCATCTTGAACAAAATCATGCTCAAAACTATTTAACCGTAACAAAAATTGGTTAACATATGCTCCTGCAAGGTTTATTCTTCAAAGTAATGCACAATAAAAGACATGTAAACTAATGCATCCTAAGTTTGAGTACAGCACTGACCATATGTCAATAATAAAGCAGATCCTACTATTGTCAAATATGACTAAACTATACCTGACAGGGACATTCAAAGGTATTTTAAGATTATCCCTTGCCCAATTAACAACCACCTGCAGCAATTTAGCTCTCAAGTTATTATATAATATGGAGAATTATAACTACTTAACGAAGAATATTAACATACCTTGGAGCATTCTGGAGAAGTAAATAGATTAGGATACCGCTTATCAACAGAAAGATAGTCCCTCTCCGCATCTATTAAGCTGGATGAATAAACCTGTATATATGGCAATTGAAACTATCAGAAATCTAAGCCAGTAAATCACAAAATCAGGGTTTGAAAGTTATAAAGATTGACAATTTAGCCACATATGTGTCAAAAAAATTCAGAGGAATGCAGATGGCTCAATGGAGCTCCGAGTCCTTATCAACCGAGGAGAAAAAATGCCAAACATGAAAATAATTTAAAATGCTATGGCCAATAAGTTCACCCAAAACGACCTTAGATCACCAAAATCTGTAACTTAAACCCCATAAGAACATGAGATACAAAAATGAAAAGGAGGGAGTCTGATGAACAATGAACGACAAAATGTGTCGAGCGCATTGTCGATCAAAAGAGAGAAAGAACAAGGACATGAATGAAAACGAAATGAGACCCACAAGCAAAGAAGAAAAAGATATTTGGTAAAACACGAGGAGGTTATGAACATTGAACGACATTGCTTGTATGTGCCTTTTTACCTTGCAGATATAATCTCTTCGTTTTGCTTTAATGGGTGAACGACGCCTTCAGCATATGACAGAAGAACATAAAGTTAGTCATGAAGGCTGCAAAGAACGCAATCAGCTATGCAAAAGGCGGAAAAAAAAAAAGCAACAAAATCCACCTATGCGAAGCTTCAACACGTGGCGACTTCTCAGCTTTTGTTGACAATGAACCACCTCTGTCCTTGGAGATTCTGGGTGGGGAACGTTCACGCCTAGTGTCAGTTACTCGTTTCTCCCTGTCTCTCTCCTTTTCACGACGTTCCCGATCTCGTTCCCGTTCCCTTTCTCGTTCCCGTTCCCTCTTACGTTCCCTTTCCCGTTCTCTTTCCCTTTCTCGTTCCCTTTCCCGTTCACGTTCTTTCTCTCTATCTCGCAAAAGATCCCTACGCCGTTCTCGTTCACGTTCTTCATCTTGACCTTTACGATCATCAACCCTTGAATAGCCAGTACGTGCCAGAATAGCACTTGAGCCGTAGTCCCTGCCAGGTGGCAGGCTAACGCCATAACCAGGATTCACAGAAGTATGAGTATACACAAGATCATCGACATCTAAACGTGGAGCAGCCCCCAATATTGATGGAGCATGTTGTGCACGATGTGATAAACCACTTATCATAGACAAAGTGTTAGGATCGGGTTCCATTCTCCCACCATATGACAGAAGTTCTTGACCCGTGTGACGAACAGTAGCCGCCCTTGCTAGAAAATCAGCTTGTCTGCCAGAAACGTTTTGCTACTTAGTTCTTCAAGACATCAAATAATCAACAAAGTGGTTGTCATGTAGACAGTTGATCCTCATTCATTGGTAAGCACAAGATAAAAGGTTCATAGATGGACAAACAACTTGAAGATAAACAATGATCATGGTACAAAGTTACCAAAAAGAATGTAGAATATAATTAAGCAATAAGAAATTAATCTGCATCTGAAGTGGGTTACCTAGAACTCCCTTCAATAGAAGATGATTGGAGTGTCTGAGCCTGTAGCAATTCTTTCCGAAGTGCCGTTGCTGCATCCAATCGATCATATATGTCTGCCTATTTCACAAATAAATTATAGAGAAACGAATAAATATCATTAGACCACACAAATTATTGTACAACTTGAAACAAACAAGGAAGTATGATGAACAACCTGCTGTTGGTGATGACTGAAAGCAACTGAATCAGCAAACCGAGCATTTGGCTCGTTTTGTGAATCCCGAATGGCATAAACATCAGCCCGCTCAATATACTGGCGTCTATCAACCGGTGAATAGCCAGAAAGGTCCCCTTTTTGACCATATTTTTGAGTTGCCGCGTAGTCACCATGTGCGTATTTTGGTGACTCTTGCATCGTTGAGCCATAACCACTACGACCTTCTAAAGCAGATGAACCAGATCCTTTGGCACTAGCACCAGGAGCCTACAGAAGTAAAATACATATCCAACGATTTTTATCATCCACAATATGGTTAAGATAAGAACAAGTCAAAAATCATATGTTAACTGACCTGTAAAGCACTGTTGAGTCCCATTGAACCATACACAGAAGAATACTGACCACCAAATTGAGCTGTAGCCGATGGATGATTACTTAACATGGCTGCATGACGTGCAGACATAGATAGTTGAGAGGACCCTCCTTCAGACCCCAACTTCACCCCAATAAAAAATTTAAGTCAGATTGATAAATCAAGTTGATAGTAAAAGTTACACAATTGGCTAATGAAACAAGATGCGTCAGATATTCAGCTTTCTCATGGCACTATGGCAGACAATGAAGACTTGAAGGCCTTACTGTCACACTAAGAACAGCTATTAGTTTGCATTCTATAAATTCTTCTAACAAGTGTACTAATTACAATTTACAAGATATATTCGTACAAATTAATCTTCTAGAAACTAGATGTTTGACTTTTGACATTCTACTTCATAACTTCAAAGCTAATAGTGAATCACTGCATTTTAAAGTTTACTTTTAAGGTCCATATCTATTATTGGTTTATATCTTTGTAGATGATATATCAACAGAAATAGTAGTGACTTAAACTATACAGTACTTCCATAATTTCAAAATTTAAACAAAAAGCTTTATCTATTTCGGAACAAGTGCAGTGTCACAAAATCTATACACAGATTTTAGTAAGTTATGACACTAACAAAAACCAATGCCTTCCGTACTCGAAAAGTGCATCTCTTTCATTGCAATGAGGCTACCTAATATGTCAATATCAGTCAAGAACATAGTTGTTCGACACTTTGACCACAGAATCTGACAATGAGATCTTTTTCATTTTTTATTTTATAAAGGGATCCCTGTTTAGGCAACCCAAAAAAGTCGAACCTTTTTTGACTGCGATGTATGTGGCCTAACCAGCATTCCCGTGGCTGTTTCCAAACTCTTCCCCATGTTTACCGAGCGAGGTTCGAACCCCAGTCTCTTTTGAGAATGGGATTCATTTAAGCAAAATAGTAGTATCCATAATGCCACTAAGCCATGGTTTTTTAGCAATAGCGTTACATGTATACAAGACTACCGGCAACACAGCCAATATAAACCAATCAGTACAAAGTATACATACATCTTACACGTAATCACATTCATCCTAACGCATCATGAAGACCTTTTTCTTACTTTTTGACTACAGATTAAACCAATTAACAGTTTACACATAAGAATAAATAAATAAATGGCATACATTTTGAGCATAAGAAGATTGTTGTTGTGGCTGTTGCTGCTGCTGCTGTTGTTGTCCATACGCGTTATTCCCTCTTGACGGATACATCCTGCAATAAAAGTACCCAAAATTCATAAATTTTATACAAAAAAAAAAAAAAAAAAAAAAAACCCTAAAATTCAAATTTAACCAAATTAATCCACAAACAGAATAATTCTCATAACTTTTATAAATGATAACATATTCATAGCTCAAATTTATTTAATTTTTTTTAAAAGACCCTAAAATATGAAATCACACAAACTCAATTACACAATAGATGAATAAAGACATGTTTGTAGCTCAATTGCAAAAAGATGGATGAATTATATAAAATTCGTGATTCAGTTACGAAACCCTAATTATAAAAGAAGAAAAAAAAAAAGGTTTGATAATGAAAGAGGGGATTTACGTTATGAGATGTGAGCGCCGACGAAGGCGAGGAGATTGCTGGGTGGTTGATCAGTGACTGATGTGAGAAGTTGTGTGTTGTTTTGACGATGATGATATGAAGATGGATTTTGGGGAAAAACTTTGAGCCCTAATTGGGCTAAATGTGTCAGATGTTTGCTTGGGTCGACTAAACTTGGGCCTAGTTATGCTTCCATCAAGGCTAGGGGTGTTCATGGGTCGGGTAATATCCGAATAAACCGAAAACCGAAACCGAACCGAACTCATAACCGAACCGAATTTGCCAAAACCGCACCGAACCCAAATAAAAGTTTGGTTTTCGGTTCGGTTATGGTTTTAGCCATCCAAACCGAAAAAACCGAATTTTAATATAATATATATATATTTTATATATTTATATAAAAATATATTAAAACTCTTTTTATAATATATATATAATATTTTTAAGCTTGAAAATTATTTTTTTTTTCAAAAAATATATATAAATAAATGAATAAATTATTAAATTTAGGTAATTCGGGTTATTCGGTTCGGTTTTCGGTTATTGGGGGTTCGGTTTTCAGTTCGGTTTAGTCAAATTTGAATTCGGTTCGGTTCGGTTCGGTTTTCGGTTATACCCAAAAAAAAAAATTAACCGAATAAACCGAACCGAACAAACCGATAACCGAACCGATGAACACCCCTAATCAAGGCCGATATAAGTCTTATCCTATAACGAGAAAGGCGTTGGCCCCCGCGTTGCAGGGGTCTTCGTAAACTTGGCAACAATATTGGTATAACTATTTTATGTTAATTAACGAAGGTAATTGTAGCATATATTGTCATTTGTTAGCACTGCTGGTTTGCTAAGCCTGTAAAAAGGGCGTCAGGAAAAAAAAATTATGAAAAGTACTTTGAATAATTGTTGGTTGACAAAAATAAATAACATTTCATCTGAATTGGGTTTTAGGAGAATTGGTATTTGGGGTCGGTATGAAAAATGAGTTATTGGTTAAATAATATATAAAGAAAATGATATGTCATGGTTGTTAATAGGTGTCATGTTGTAATGAGCAAGTGGCAAAAGATGATCACTACATGTTACCTTTAAAGATTGTTAATATATTATGTGTCATTTTTGTCATTTGTATATGTGTAAGATTTGTAAATGTTCAGTTCTTAAAAGTTTTTGTATTTTAATCCATGGATACTTACGTAAGCATTTAGTAATGTATAAATAGATATCTTTGGTTTATGTCCATGCATGAGAAATGTTAGCTAACTGGTTGCTACTGTTCTAGTTTGGTTCAAAGATTATGGTTTTCTTCTTGTATATATAAATAGAGAGGTTAGGTGTTGCATCTATCATTTACTTTCCTTTATCATCACCCGCCTACACCGCTTTCATCTAGGGTTTTCTGCAATAAATTGCGAACATCTAAATATCATGGCTGCCACTCGTAACCTTAAAGAATTGAAATATCAATCCGGTTCGGATGCTCTGCAAAAATGCTTTAAGTTTTTTTTTTCACTCAACAGATGACTGAGGAGGAGGGTTTTATTCAGAAGCTCGGGGAAGAATGCAACGATCTGCGAAGGAAGATCGAAAAGGAGGAAGAGTATGTTGAGGAGCTTGTGTATTTTGGCCTGTTTCATGATGTTACTCCTGATATCATTTAATGCATCAATGAAACTTTGCAGAGAGAGCGTGACAGGCTTGTGAATCTGGTGGTTGTGCTGGCTGAGGCAAGGGAAGGGATGGAGGAGAAGGAGAGGCATATCACTATGATGGATTTCAGTGATTAGATATGTGTGGTGTTACAGTCTTTTTGTGTTTGGGTCTCGGTAGGGATAGTTCTGAAGGTATTTGTGTAGGGTCTTTGTTTAGAATAATGGGTACGTGTGTAAAGTTTATGTTTGTTGATGGCTACTTGTAGGTCTTATGTTTTAACTTTCTGCATGTTGGGTGTCGTTAACTTGTAATCGAAGGGTTTATGTTAATATAATCTATGGTCTTTAAGTGTTATAAGTTGTTTATCGCCTTTGTTCTTTGGTTGATGTATATTGTTACTCTTGTGGTATTTTTCGTTGTCGTCGCATCGTAAAAAATGCCTAAAACCTATTTGTTCTAGTTGTGAAATGTTTTGTGGAGTTGTCAATAGGTTTGATATTGGTGGTTGTAAGGTTATCACATAAGCATGGGATTAACTGTTTTTTGGATTCGCAAGTGTTGTTGGTCGATAAATTTTTGTTGCATTTATTGTGACTATTAGGTTGTTTGCAGATATTATTATTCATCGATTGTAGTATTTTCGATAATGTGCCCTTTTTTTCATTGGTTTTTGTAATAGTTTGTGCGTGTCACTGGTGGTAATCGGTAGATACGTCGTTGGTTATGTTTATGTGTGAAAGCATATGAAATTAGTAGCAGTAGTGATATTGGTGTTATATGTTGTCGCCATTATCCTCGTATTTGTATACGTACTATAATTACATTTGCAATCCTTATGTAAAATATCCTATATGTACAATATATGGTCAATCAGATGTTTGTTAATGCATTATTGCGGTTACCTCCCGTTTTGAACATGACTTGATGGTGATAATTGTAGCATATAAGATATAAATAGCAATGGTAACTGACAGTTCATGGCAACACCACATATGTGTTAACCTACACCACACATTATTAGAATTGCGCTCGCCAGTAACACCGCAAATGTTCTCTGTTTTATATAAAAGTAACTGTTACTTGTATTGCTATACAGCAGTAATCTGTATGGAAACATTAATCCATGAAAAGTGTTCTACTTACAAATGATCTATTACACATACTAATATACTAATGCTATTATTCTTGCGTAGTCCTTTTTGTACTTGTGTTCCGTTGTCCAATTGCGCGTCTTTTACCAGTTGTATGCTGCGAGATACCTTTGTGTCGTATGCCTTGACGATGAGTTCTTGCACTTCAGAGGTGTGCATGGTGGTATGTCTTTTGGGAGCAGTAATTCATTTAATTTCTCTGTATTGTCGCCAGTTACAGATAGAAGAAGCATCTCATTAGACTGTTGCACATCTGTGGGATTAGCTGGTGGATTTTGTTGAGGTGGTATCAGCAATTGTGGTACAGTTTCCATTACAGCATTCAGTATGTACACGAAGTTGTTTTTTGTGGATTCTGAGGCAAAATACAGCTGAAATAGATGGCCAGTTTCTTCCATCTAAATCAGAATCTGAGATAGTATGTATGGATATGTGTGTCCTTGTTCTCAGACGATCTTATTGCATTCTGTTAGCATTTAGTGTGCTTCATTACTGAAGCATGTAAGTATTAACGTTTCGGTGTACCCTTTGCAAAACATCTTACAGTTATATCTGAAACATTGAAACAAAAAGGATTGAATCAAAATATGTAAATGTTTGTTATTTAATAGCAGAGTGGCGATGATTGTAAACCTTATGCTTTGCTAACGTAAATGACAAATTAGCGTAATTCTACAGTTATAGTTTTCGGGTAAGCTAAAATCCGAACGTTTAATTTCCTTAAGTTTTTCCGTTCGATGGTATCGTATTTTTGCAATTGTACATTCTGTATAATCGTTGTTGCTAGCAATTCATTGTATGTATAAAACGATTGTAAATCAGATTAGCACTTTTAGGAATTAAACTGTACATTGTCCCCATTTAAACATCATTGACAACTGTTAACTTCTAGTTATTGGTTGATGTAAAGTAAGTATGTATTTGCAGCTATCGTGCATACTTTGTATGATTCAGAACTTACATGCTGAGTATGTAGCCTGTTTCTTGGACCGGTGGGTTTGGTAATAGTAAGTCGCAACGGTATTTGGAAGCTCCAATCTTGTGTTTATTGACATGTTAATTAGAAAGAGATTTTAATTAATTGATGTATACATAATCAAGGTTCTGATAAAAGAAAATTTTACGTATAGTATTGCAAACTCCATTAGTACCTTTCTAAAAGTAGGTCTCTTGTTAAGTTAGATTTCCAGTTTTAGAGATGAAACTGGGTGAGAGTAAATTTGAACGTATTATGTTAACGCTGATTATATCAGGAACTTCCATTAACCCATCATTGCAACTTCCACCAACAACTTCCATTAGCCCACTAGTGCATCAATAGTAAATCTGAATACTTACAGGATAAAGGTTCCTCTATGCAAAGCGATCCAGGTTCCTGAACAAAACATAATCTACCGTAAGGATTTTCATATAGACAAATACATAATTTAGTTAACTTCAAATGGAAAAGATGTTTGTGTGTGTTGTTTCACTTAACGATAATGCCATCAAAATCTTGAGAAATTGTGATGCCCACTCCGACGTAGGTCAATTTCAAAAAAGCAAAAGGGAGGGTATATTATAACACATCAAGTTAGGATACATTGAAGCGACAATAATCGAAACATAAATACTTGTCTACTATTCTTATCTCTGACACACTTGCCATATTTTTACGCTCTGATATTTTCCCAAGCCTTCAATAATTCCAGATGATTAGCTGAAAGTTACTAAGGTAATAGTGTATTTTAATTGATTAACAAATTCAGATGTTTCGGTAAGCTGTAATGAGCTATAGAGAGCAATAGACCACTTACATACAGTATATCTTTGATGCAACCTTCTTGCAGTTGTGGACTGAAGACTTAAGAATAGCCTTATCCTTCCTGTTTTGAAAATAGTAACAAAATTAAAATGAAGAAAAGATTATAGTTTAAGAAGACTACTCTTTTCAAAAAAATGATGTTACACCTTGTTTTATCTTTTTCAGTAAACATAAATGATTTGTAAAGACCATTGGGCTCGAATTTGCAAGTATACCAAACACAAAGGAGCGAAACCTCTATAATGTTTAACCATATTTAATAATATTTTATTAAAAGTGTGCACCGGCCCTTTGTCAAATGATTATACACCAAATTCCCAATAGCAATAGGTAACCATTATAAAACCTGAATATTCAATAGGGTATCAGTTTTATAATGAACTACCTAATGCTATTGCGAAAAAGGTGCTCGAGTCTGGGTGACACGCAACCATCACCAACCCCATTATATATCTTCAACTTTCCTACGAAAATGAAAGTAATAACCGAAAGTTAGTAAATCATATTGTTAACATCTGCAATCCACAACTTTTTTTTTAACTGTGACCATCTGAAAGCCACCAAATTTAAAATACGTTTCAGTTATAATAAAAGAATACACTAACCTGAATCTGATGCTACACAGAACACATGTAGTTAGTAATGTTTTTCTTTAGTTTTACACCAACTTAACATTCCATTGCAACGCTCTAATACCGTAATTTTGCTTTTACAGTCACACGGGGTTTATGTAACACCCCCAAATCTCGGTATAGCGGAAGACTTAAAGAAGTTTTCGGGGCGTTACTGGATTGGTACATCACACAAGTATAGTAAAACAAGATAAGCATAAATAGTTCTCAACCAATCCCATAATTAATTATCCGAATACAATAATCCCAAAATAGTCAAATATAAGGCCCAACATAGATTATAAAATAGGTCCGCATAATATTATCAGAGTTTAAATATGATCCTTCAACCATGCCTCTTTGCCAAGCCTCCACAAAACAAGCATTCCAAACATCAACTCAATTACCTGAGAAAATCATGCTAAAAGGTCAGCTAACGCTGGTGAGTTCATAGGTTTAAGTATAAATTCAATAGTGGACCTGTAAGAGTTTATTTGCTATGCGAGACTAAGATAGATACATGATAACATACCAATCACATACCAACAACGCAAACGAGGTCTCAGCAGGGCCCCAAGCGACTCTAGCCAGCACAGTCGTAGCAAGGCCTAGAACAAATGCTACTATTGACTAGGTCGGAGTAGATATCTATTCTTAGCTAGGCAACATAGTTATAGCAAAAGATTGCTACTCTAGTCTAAGACAACATCTACCACATATCTATCTAAACTAGTCAGCACATAAGCAAATCAAAATATTTTAAGAAGGTCCAAAAGAGCAGCATGATTTCTCACCCCAATTTAGTTAAAACCGAGATAAAAGTGGGGCTATGAAACTCACCTCAAACAAGCAAAGCACAAACAATCACTAGCAACGCAGATAACACTAACTTTCATTTCAAGAACTATCGACTCGACACAACCTATTAATATAAACCAATTCTTAATATATATTCCCACTTCAATATTATCTACCCCGAATATATTCCAATTCTTATCTCCAAAAATGTCTCGTTTCACTATTTAGTTACAAGCTTTTGGTATCATCGTGTGTGTGGTATCGACCCGGCAAGACACCATGAATGCACTAAATCTATAACAATGCGACTCATAACGACACAATGAGACGTCTAAGAGATAAGCTTTATAGTTTAATAAGTTTCGAAATAAATCGTTAGATCTTATCGAATTCGTCAACTCGATAAACTCAACCATTCATTTATGTCGCTTATTATCCCAAAAACTAGTCACGTCCTAACGAGTCATAAGGATAATTTACCTATTAATAACACTATCCTACGCACATAACGGGCACTTATTGGATTCTTTAACCTAATAAGTCCGCTATCCACGTGGATTGACGCTATTAATGTTAGGTTATCCGTAACCCATGCATAACACATAATGGGTATTAAATACTCGTAAATGACACATTTCGTTAACGTGTCCTCGAAACATTTAATAACTCATTAATTACAAAATATTTCCATTTTTAGACATTAGTTCCCTTTTTAAATATCGAATAACAAGGCGAGTCTTGTTATCGAATATTTAATATAAAAACCCTTTATTATCTATATTTTTTAGTTTTATTTACAAGTTTATATATATTACGTCAAGTTTCAATATAAGTTTCGAGTCATTATCCGTTTCGAGTTCACAAGTCCGAGTCATGACTCTCGGCTTTTACACATCATATTGTCCAATAAATACTAAAGTCCATGTTACGGCGTTGTCGGGGTCAACCGAGACTAAAAAGTCACAATAACACCGACGTTTCTCAAAGTTGACATATATAATATTAAGTCCAAAATAAACAACTCCACAAACTCTAATCAACCTCCAAACAATCTCATATCATTCCCGACATCCAAATAAAGTACCAAACACACTCGTAACTAATGTCGCGACCCTAATGGTCATGACACGGTCCCCGTTAAGACCACGTAAACCAAACGAGCTCTAGAAGCTCTTTGGCTCCCCGCGTCTCATCCAAACTCCAACAACAACACCCAATATGTTACCACAACTGTAGGATCATTATTTATGTTGTTTGATGATTCAGGTGGTCTAGGATGATGATAGAACAAGATATAAATTTTAGAGAGAAAGAGTATAAAGGGTATTTTCTAGAGAGAGAAAGTAAAAGAGAAAAAGAAATGTTAGATTGAAAAGCACCAACCCTCTACCTTGGGAGGTAGAGGGTATTTATAGTCTTACATAATATGCCCTTTGTCGGGCTGTGAATCAGGCATACAGTGGGTAAAGACCCGTCCGTCCTCCATGGTGTTACTCTAACTAACTAATAACTTATAAATAACGTAATGTTTACGAGCTAACATATGCTAGACTATAGTTGAGGTGACCGACTCTGTTAATACAAATAAACCGTAAAAACGTTTATTAATATTTAACGATCTCTTTGTGTTTTGTTGATAACAAATATAATGTTATCATAAGTAAAACTATAAGGATACATGTTATCTTTTGTAAAGCATCTACACATAGTCATTTAATACAAATTTTGTAATAATTCATTTGTTGTAATATTTTATTAAGATGGGTAAAAACCACAACCCATGACCCATACCCATGGATCATATCCATAACCCATGGAGTTAACTCATACCCATTGTCTAGATGCATTCCATCTATTAGATAAATTGTATCTATTTAGATACCCATGGATCATAATCTAGGACCCATGACCCATAAACCAAAAACCCATGGGCAAAAGGGAGCGTCCGGATCCCGGGAATACACTGAAGCGGATCCTCAGTGAGGGATCCGTTACTGAAGGGCAAGAATTTGCCTATAAATAAAGAGCCATTTCTTCATTTTTACTCACCCCTCTTCTTACACTCTCCTAACAAAAGATCACTTGATATAGAGAGTTGTTCTTCTTTCTTTTATAGTGATTCTCATATAGGTCCTTCTCTAAGGCGAGATCACGAGCATTCTACAAGTCATCCAAACAAGTCCTTGATTGATTTGTTCCTCCACAATATTTATGTAGCAAATATCTTGTATTTCATATTTCACGTATTTGTTGTGTTATAGTAGTGTTGGTTTGGTCCTCCGTGTTACGGACTCGGTATTTAGCTTTGCAGGAAAAGGTGTAAGCAAGCGTTGTGAAGGCTTCTCCGCCAAGTTGAAGGAGTTTGTTGACATAGTGCTTGAACTCTCGAGTAGGTGACTCGGGGAGTGGAGTAGGGC
The DNA here is from genome assembly GCA_022545495.1 of Chrysanthemum lavandulifolium. NCBI lineage: Eukaryota > Viridiplantae > Streptophyta > Magnoliopsida > Asterales > Asteraceae > Chrysanthemum > Chrysanthemum lavandulifolium. The sequence goes on from CM040242.1 coordinate 152,343,347, forward strand.
AAAGAAGGTGTCCTTGTTGCCGAACCACTATAAATCGGTTGTGTCATTTCTATCCTTTACTTTACTTAATTTACTTGCATTACTCTTAGATCTATAGTTTCTCTTCATCCATACGATTTCACATAACATCGAATCTAAAAGTTTTTGAAACTAACTTAAAATCGGCAAAACTATTCAACCCCCCCCCCTTCTAGTTTTCCATAATTGGCATCAAGAGCTAAGTTTATAAAAGTTTTAAAGTAAACTGTATTTTAAAAACTTTTCGATCAATATGGGTTCTGAAAATTACAAGGAAGGGCAATCCATGCAACGACCTCCACTACTTGAAACTAATGATTTTATATATTGGAAAAATAGATTCGAAATGTATGTGAAGTCAAAAGATATTGATCTTTGGTACATCATTGTAGAAGGCGATTTTGAAGCCACTACAAAAGATGAAAATGGAAATTTAGTTAACACACCTCATGATAAACTCACCAATGATATTAAAAAAAAGCTTTCCAAAAATAGTGAAGCTAGAATGGTTTTATATAATGCTTTACCCAAAAAGGAATTCGAAAGAATTTCCATGCTTAAAACCTCTAAAGAAATTTGGAATTCGTTAGTTGTAACTCATCAAGGTAATCAACAAGTTAAAAACAATAAGATAGATTTATTTGTTCAACAATATGAACAATTTTCAATATCGGATGAGGATACTATAGATCATTCTTTTGCTAACTTTAATACTGTAATTACATCTTTACAAGCACTTGATGAATCTTTCTCTAGTCGTAATCATGTTAGGAGATATCTAAGGGCACTTCCATCCAAGTGGAAATCTAAGGTGACTAAGAATCGAAGAATCAAAGACTTGTCAATCCTCACCCTTGATGAACTCATAGGCAATTTAAAGTCTATGAGCTTGTCCTCGCTAAAGATTTGAAGCCTCAAAAGTGAAAGATAAGCACAAATCTTGATAACGCCACACGCGTCGTTCTCGGGTCAAGGAAACTTCCTTTTCTTCGAGCAAGTTTTATAACACCCAGGCGGTGAACCTAATCGTTGTAGTGTAGTAATTAGGGTAAGCCACGGGTATTGATATCGCTCTCTGGGGAATAGGAATGCTAGTGAGAAGTTACTACGCTAAGGTTGAGGTTGAGGAAGATTATTTTTGTATTTTTATATTTTGTAGAAATGGAAAAGGTACGAATCTCGGGTATTGGATACGGGGTTGGTATTGCTACCGATTACTCTACTATTATCTAATTATCTAAGCTAAGGTTGTGATAGTCTATGTCTAATTGATGTGTACTCGTATGATAGTTTAAAGATGTGTTTACTTAGGTTTTACTACTCCTTAATTATCTCCTATTGATGGTTGATTTGTCACGTCCTTATTCCTAGTTGCGTTGTGATTCTAAGGCTATAGGCGTGCTTGTTTCCTAACTCTTTGAAATTACCAAAGGGTCTTGTTTACAAATCCTCTAGTGATTTATAGACGCCTACTCTACGGTTGTCCTTGAATACTTTATCCTACAATTACCTAGATAATTATATTCTAAAGTTCACAAAGAAAAGTCAAGCATTAAGTACACAACGAATAATCTAGCGCACTCTAGATCATTAGTCAACTAAGATAAGTATCAACCAATCAATATTCAATAATTAAGTTTCATAATCCCTAAGCAAACACACAAATAAATTAATGGGACATGGAGAACATGCAAGCATACACACAAATAATCAAAGACATAATTAAATTAATGAAATAAATACTTATCTTGATGTATAATAGGTTTAGAACCCTAAAATACCGCACAAGAAAGCCTTGGTTCGGTTTTAGGTTTTACTCCAAAAGACTACACTCCAAAACCGAAAAATTCGGATTCTATATATAAGATTACATCCGCGACGGCGTCCTTATGTTTCGTGACGCCGCCGTGTCGCCGTCATTAGGGTTTCGTCTTGGCCACGTAAACCTTGCGACGGCGTCACCTTATGATTATGTGCCGTCCCTTCACCGACGCCGTCTTGGCGCATCTAGGCCGTCGAATAACGACGCCTACTCCTTAGAACCAGCGTCGTCCCTTGAAAACATGCAATTTCGCCGACCGTCATAAAATTCCTTCC
>CM040242.1:152345561-152627267 GCA_022545495.1 Chrysanthemum lavandulifolium
AATTTGGTATTGTATCATCCGCCATGGATCCAATTGAAAACCATTTGAAAATCAATTCGATACATGCTGATGTATTATCAAGCATTTTGTACCGAATTGTTTTTGATATTTTTCAACAGAACTCCCCCCTCAACATGTGCATCAAGTATTTGAAAATGTTTTCACACGGAAAAGAGTAAAGAATTAACTTCTTTGATTACCATTTTCTAAAGATATCGCATCACTTCCCCACATCAAATCAAGTAGATATAGTATTTCCGGAAGGATGAGGTTTTCATAATTTGCTCCCCTCAATATGTGCCTCGAGGTTTGAAAAGAGTTTGCACATACTAGAGGAACCCGCACATTAGGATAAATGAACACGTTTCAAATCAAAGGTTTAAGATATATGCTCCCCCCTCAACATGTGCATTGAAAATTTGAAATCGTTTGTCACATGTGGGAAGGACAAGATGTACATTCTTGTGAAACCATTTACCGAATTATCGTTTAAATCCAATTTAAATCACACATTCTCCCCGATCACAATTATCAAATCATTTGAGATTTGTGATCTCTTATAGATTTAAATTGATTTTGAAAGCTTTTAAAGAGAATTGTGACTTGATTGTGAAAGCGTTTGAACCGATAAGGATCGGATTTTAAGACTTTAAACCCATTGATAAAACATGCATATATCTTTTGAAAACAATTTAATGCCAAATAACTTTTTAATTTAATTGAAATCATTCTCCCCTCGATCAATGACATAGGTTGGTTGATCGAGATGAAAGATTTTCACAAATAAGTCCCGATGATTATCAAAATAGAGACCGAGTTATTTTTCAAAGCATTTAGTTTTCGGATAAATGTTTATAGAATCGAGTATGGGATTTGAAAACATGGTGAAACATGGCTCTGTTCTTTCTTTTAAAAACCGGGTTATTGCCTGAAAATGACAATAAACCATTTTTTTCTTTCTCCCAAAATATTTTTTGATTTTTTTTTTTTTTTTTTTTTTTTTTTAATTGAACAACATCTAAAGTCCCGTGTCATTCTTTGAATGACAACATCAACACCGTAGATATTATCGAATCGAGAGAAACATGACAAAATGACAATATTTTTTTTGAAGATTTTCGAATTTTTAAAATTTTTTGAATTTTGAAAGTTTTATATTTTTCTATTTGATTTTTGAAGGTTTTATAATTTTGTATTTGTTTTCTAATAAATATTTACAAGAGATAGATGAAGATAGACCTTTACTCCTCGTCTTCCACCGAAGACGTTTGAGAGTTTCCGTTGAAGGCTTTTCAAACCAAGTCGTGGAAGAATAAACTCAAAACGTTTTCTTGGAAGAGCTTTGGTGAAGATGTCTCGCTAAGCGATATTCTGACCTCACAAAATATAGTTCCACTCACACCTTTTTCCACTTGTTCTCGATGAAATGATGTCGAATGTCGATATGCTTTGCTCTTGAGTGTTGAACGTTGTTGCATGAGAGAGCAATAGCACTTTTATTATCACAAAGATGTAGGGATTTTGTTGAATACAAAGCCATAGTCGATAATTGAGATCTCATCCATAAGATTTGAGCACAACAAGATGACATGGCTATGTATTCACCTCCTCTAGAGGAAATAGAGTACTCATTTGCCTTTGAAGACCAGCTCAAGCTTATCACCCAAAATCGAGCACCTCCGACGTATTTCTCGACGAGTATCTTGACACCGCATGATCTCGCAGATCGTGATATCTTTGTTAGTGACATACGGCTGTTGGGTACCAAAGTCCCATATTGATGGTTCACTTCGAGATACCGAAAGACCCGCTTAACCGCCTAAGGTGCTTTTTAGTAGGCTTAGCACGGTATCTTAGCACATGCAACAACGAACAAGATGTCTCGGTCTACTAGTCGCGAGGTACATCGTGGATCCAATCATACTACGATATTTTTTTGGTCAATCATGATCCACGAGAGGTCCTCATCTAGTTTGGGTTCGGTCAATCATGGGGTGTCAGGTCACTTGAATCAAATCCAAATTTCTTTAAAATCTACATTACATATTTAGATTGATTTATGAAAATGCCTCCCGGGACTTTGTGAAATTTGTAATCCCAAGAAAATGACATTTGTCCCATCATTGACATTGAAACTTTAAACTCATTTCATTTGAAAACGATCACATTCCATTGGGTGCAGCCGAGGCAAAAATAATATCATCAACATAAATTCGAACATGAATTAAATGTTTTCCCGACTTCCGGTGAACAATGTAGATCAATCGCCTTTGATGAATCCGGTTGATAGAAGAAACTTTGACAAATGTATCATACCATGCCCTCGAGCTTGCTTTAAACCGTAAAGAGCCTTCTTCAAACGATAAACGTGAGTAGGATGCTCTTGATTCACAAATCCTTCAAAGTTGGAGCGATCGAGACGACTTCTTTAAGATCTCCGATTCGTAAATGCCGTCTTTACTTCCATCGATATACTACCATGTTCTTACTAGCGGATTAGCGGAAAGATTACGATTGCCTCGATTCGAACAACTGGAGCAAAAGATTATTCAAAGTCTATACCTCCTCTTGGCGATATCCTTTAGCAACTAATCGAGCCTTGTTCTTCAACACATCACCATGCTCATCAAGTTTTACTTTGAAGATCCATTTGAGAGCTATAATCATAGCACGCCTGAGCGGTGTACTAACTCCCCATACATCAAGGCAGATCAAACTCATGAATTTCATCTTGCATGGCATTGAACCGACTATCTTCATTCATGGGTGCTTTAACATCTTTTGGTTCGATCTTAGATAGTACGGAGTTGAAGAAGCACCATAAGGCATCGATTGCGAGTTGTTTCCGGATTGATACAGAGATGAGAGGATTTCCAATGATGTTGTCTAAGGGGTGATCGTGAGTCCATTTTCCCGAGGTGTTCATGGCATTGTTGAGGAACCGAGGTAGTAGTCGATGTCTCCTAAGAAGATGGTTCGATGATGATTCGTGAGTAGCAAATATGTTTTCAAATGGAGCATCTTGAGAGTCGCAAAGTTTACTTCATTATTGATGCGAAACATTTCCATGATGTACATTTAAAGAATGATGATTTGTTGATGAGATCGAAGGATCGACACGGTGCTTCTTGACTTAAAGATATTGAGGCCGAGGATTGACTTCATTCACGGAATATGAGCATCCTCTGTTGTAGGGATCAAGACCTCATTAGTAATTGAATCACACAGTTCATCAAACATAGGATCAAACAATTTCTTTACATCATCTTGGATGGAAGTACATATGGAGTTTCTTGAGAGGAGTTTGGAACAGGGATGAACCAATGGGACTGCTTTTGAAGCTGCGGGTCCCGGTTTGGAGTGTCCGGTGGAGCCATTTGACCGGTCACTCATCAAGCGAACGTGAATTGTTTCCATGATATTTCGGGTTCTTTTGTTGTAGATTCGGTATCCCTTTTTGTTTGATGCATATCCTACAAATACTCCAATGTCGACTTTGGTCCTAAGTTTGCCTAAGTCTTGACCCTCATTAGTTGGATAGCACAATGCACCAAACACACGAAGGAAAGATAGATTAGGTTTTCTTGTGGACAAGTTCATATGGAGTTTTCCATGAACAGTGTGAATCGTGGAGCGATTTTGTGTGTAGCATGCGGTGGTAATTGCTTCACCCGCAGAAACATTGGAACCTTTGAGTAGATCAAAGATTGTTCTAGCGGCTTCAACAAGAGTACGATTTCGTCTTTCAACTACACCGTTGCGTTGAGAGGTTCGTGGAACACTTCTTTGATGGTGATTCCAATGCTTTCATAGAATTCACTAAGTTGTTTGTTGACAAACTCGGCCCATTATCTCTGCTCGATAATTACGGCGCTTTGTTTAGTCGAACTCGTATTTGTTTGATGAGTTTGATGATGATATCGGGTTTCATCCTTTGTCCTTAAGAACTTGACCCGGGTGAATCTAGAGTAATCATCAACCACAACTAACACATATTTCTTCCCAAAGATATTCTCGCACCTCATAGGTCCACATAAATCCATATGAATCATATGAAGAACCACGACGAGTTAGTAGGTTTGGGTTTATGGGCATACTGCTTTTTCCCAATTGACATGCTGAACAAAGATGATCCTTTTCATACTTTAGTCTAGGTAAACCTACAACTAAGTCCTTTCGGAAAGATGGGTTGATGGTGCCAAGTTCAAGTGATTGAGACGACGATGCCATAACCATGACTTTGTTTTGAAGCCTTTGATAACAAGCAGATTGGAGAGGCCCTCATCATGTCATCGATAGAGATGGTGTAAAGATTTGAGCCACGAGTTCCTTTTAACAGTTCCTTACCATTAAGATCTCTAACAAAGCGGTATGTTTTCTCAAGGCTACTTCTAGATCGTAATCACGGAATTGACCAACGGAGATGTATTATGACCTAAACCTTCCACATAATACACTCTAGAGATGACACTATCACCAACAACATAATCTCCATAACCCATAATAGCACCGAAATGATCATTACCAAATCTAATAGTCCCGATGAATTTGCTCACGAAGTTCATGAGCGCGACCGGTCTCCAATCATATGCTTGGGAACGACTGAGTCCGGTACCGTAACGATTTGAACGATCCGAGTTGAACACGCACAAGAATGGATAAGCTCGATAATTGGGATCCCCATGCAAGAATGGGTTCCATTTGGTTAGTTACAATGGTTGGAACACCCACATCGGAATAGAAGCATTCATATCGAAAGTAAGGCAATGGAATCATTGTGAATAGATGCGAGACTAGTATACATATTAGCCCCTGCTCACGAGGTGATCACTTCTTAAAGGAATAGTTCTACCAAGAGGCATCCATTTTCTAGTGGGCATTATCTTATTAGTCTTATGACCAACATGTATCCAATAGAAGCCTATTTTCTTGAATGTTCTTCCCGTGGGTTTCCTTTGCTTTCTAACTTTCATTCGCTTTTGCCTTTTAGCCTTCTTAGCATGAATTTTAGCATTAACAATAAGAACTGGACAATTAACATCATTTGGCGTAACATTAACACCACATTCATGATTAGAAACGTAATTCAAGCAGACATCAAGACAAGGTTTGCAAATAGTATCGTAATTGAATTAATTACAAGACGCCTATGGCTAATACTAGAATCAACACGATTCGCTTTATTCGATTCAAACTTAAAGTTCCTAGATTGTTCTTCACTCTTTTCCAAGGCACATTCTTAGCTTGAGGTCCTATCATTCCTTGTATTGTCTTGAGACTTTGACTGCTCCCTTTAATGTCATGATTACTCTCATAGAGGAATGGGAACATTAGTTTTAACTACTCTTTGCATCACATTGCTTAGATGTCTTTGGGATCTCGAACTATATGCAGTGCACTATGGTTCACATTCTTAAAACTAGAGGTACTGAGATTTGTACTCCTAGAAGGCACACTTGAGTTCTCTTTCTTAGCATTCGACGGATCTATAATCGAACTACTCAAAGGCACACTACGGTTCACATTCAAAATATTAGGAATCGAGTGCATATCATACTTGGCATTAGGCATCGAACATGGAATCAAAGGGTTAACTCTCTCACCTAATGTCTTTGGGCATATTGTGATTAAGCATTCTAAGATTTCTTGAGATCGTTTGGCATATAAGCATGCATGTCCAATTGCATTATCATGAGGTTTCTCTAGCTTATCCTCTTCAACAATCTCACGCAGGCATTCTAAGCAATTCTTAAGAGATGAGAAGTATGTTTGAATAGCTAGTTTGTTGTTCCTTAGATGAGGAGGGACATATGTTACGCATAAAGCATATTTATTACAAGATTGAACCTTTGATACACCATTCTCCCATTGGTCATTGGCATTTTCCCTTTTACCCCGACTCTTGATTCTCATTTCCTTTTGCAATGAAGCTATTTGTTCGTTGTTCTTGTTACGAGTGACCTTAATTGATTCAAATAACTCATTGAAATGACGTTTAACCTTTTCATTTTCTTCTAAAACTTTGTTTTCCTTTTGTAAAGCATTTACTAAGTTTTGAAGATGAAACGCTTTGAGAATTCCGAGAATCTAAAGGAGGAGGCATTTGGGAACTGTCATATTGTTCGCTTGACCCTTTAATTGAGAGATTTGGGCTTTCAACTTTACGATCGTGTTGTAACCGAGCTTGAATCATTCATCACGTTTGTTAATTGAAAAGCGCATCAAACTCGAGCATCTCAAGATGTCTTGACATTTGAAGTTTTGACATTTTCTTTAAGATGTTGATATTTTAGTTGTAAATTAAAATGCTCAACTTCTAGTTTAGAAAAATGTTTAACGAAATTGTCGTGATCATCCGAGTTCAATTTTCTCGTTTAGTTTAGAATTAGTTTTTTCAAGCTCAATGACACGATCATGGGAGACTTTCGGGGACACGGATAGTTCATGAAATTTGGAAGCATTAATAGAGCAATTTGAAGCGTTGAAAACACATCTTGAGCAACACATTCAAGAATAAGATTCTCATTTAATGTATGCAAGTTCTTTCTCTCAATCTCATTATATTTCAATTGCAGCTCATAGTCACTAACTTCAACAACCATTGCATCAAATTCCCTTTCCATTCCCTTAATATCGCTTTCTATCCCTTTTAAGACTCTCAAAGTGATCTTTAGAAGTTTAAAGAAGGGCATGACCTCGTTAAATAACATTCTTTCATTTGTTCAAAACCCTTTCTCCTTGATTATACCAGTTGGTGTGATCATTTTCTTGCAAGTTTTCTCAAAATCAACAAATAGTTGAAATATAACATATTGGCTAATTAATGTCTTGCTTTTAGTGGCAATTGTTCTAGGTATAAGATGCATTGGTGTATTAGGAGGATACAGGTCGCTCTAGGCATTTTCCAAAGGGAGGGTTTGTTTCAACAATATTTTCCGCTTCGCTTATCTAAATCCTTTTTCCGTAAGACTTGTTCGGGAGTCAACAATGTACGAGGGCTTAAACTTGTTCAAGGAAATCCGGTTTTCCTTCTTGTAATCATGAGGAGTGATAATTATGTTTTCTCTTTGCATTTGGGATCATTTTGTTTCTTATTCATCTTTTCCCTAGTGATTTCATTTGATTTCTTATCTTCCTCGATGCACTTCAACGCAACTAGGTTTTCGCCTAGGCTTAAGGATTTCATTACCATCATAAAGCACCTTATGAGCATTTCTAGCCTTTTTAATTATCTCCGGATTTGGTTCCTCAACAAGGGAATGCTATGCTTATCGCTTAAAACTTCGATGTTTAGTGACCATGTGAGCTGAACGAATGGTGTTTCCTTGTATGTACAACTTGTTTTCAAGTTTGTTTTTCAAAGTTTTCGATTAGAAAATCTCTCAAGAGTTTTGATTCCTTTGCATTAAATTCATGCTTAAGCATTTTCACATTTTCTTGAAGTTCTTGTTTTTGCTTATTGCTTTAGAAAGTTTTTCTTGCAAGGAATGTAATTCTTGTTTCAATACTTCTCTCTAAACTTACTTTTTCTAATTATCGTACTCACTTGGTTATCCATTTCCTGCTCACGAGTGGTCAACTCAAATTTTGCACGTTGTTCATAAATAGCAACACGTTCCTTATAGGCATTTAGTTGAAATTACGGACTCATCAGGGAGCACATGCGTTGTATTCATCAAAGACATAGTCATTGTTGACGCAGAAGATGCATCACTTGGTACAACTTCACTTTCACTTTGTTTCACGTATTGATCGTATGGGACAATATTGTTATTACCCATATTTTCAACATTTGATTCAATAGTTTCATTGATTGTACTTTGTCATGCATACATTGCACATCAAGATCATCGTATAGTTTAATACCTCGAGATGAGTTTGTCCTTGGATGGGCCAGCTTGTTGTGAAGAAGAGACCTTGGGAGAAACCATTGGAGAAATGCTAGCCATAAAAATGTGTGTGCAGAGGGTCCATCATCTACATCGTAGTCGTATGCATCACAATCGGCGACTTGAAAGGCATTCGATGATTGTGACCTATCTCCGAATAGGATGCTCATCCACATCTCGCATCATAGGTCTTGGCATTGCCCTCGAAGAAGAAACAATTCCTCTTCATCCAAAGCAAAGACCATTGTCACGAGCTTGTGCGCAGATCTTATCTCTCAAGTAATCGGCATTATATGGACGCTTTGGAGATGTGCGATTCCTTGCAATGTGTCCCTCACCACCACGTTATAACATTTGATTGGCTTAGCTTGACCTTGGTTACCATTTCTTCCTCGATTCTCGTTGCCAACATAACCTCCCAGCCCACCTCTTCCCCGATCATCTGCCTTTCCTGAATCTGGTTGCACCACGATCCTTCCATCTTTAACGGTGGCTTGATTGTGTGGGTTAGATGCGAGCTCGAGGTTGTTGTTGGTTTGTGAGAGAATTCATGTTTTGACTAATGAGAAGAGCTAGTTGATTAATGAAGTTACCCACGTGAGCATCAAGATCACTTGTTTGAACATAGGATCAGGAATGAGTTTGTGATTACCATTACCCAAGGGTATGACTTGTGATGCTTTGGTTGTGATTCCGATGTTTGAGTAGAAAGTGTTGAGTCATTAGGCGAGCTTGTCTCTCCCCGTTGGTTTTGGCCGATTGAGAATCAATTTTTCAAACATAGCATGTCTCTCATTCGAAGGAGGAAGGCATAGAGTTGCTCATAGTTTGTATTCTTTAATCCTTTAGTGAGCTTCACAATGGTGACAAACTTGTGCCATTCGGGATTCATGTTGTTCACAAATTTTGAGTTCAATTTGAATGTTAGGCATAGTCATTCGATGTTCCTCATGTCATTCACTAACTTATGAAATCACATAGTACCATAGACATTCTCATCTGGTTTCATCTTGAAGTGCTCAAATTCGTCATAGAGTTGGGATTCTCTGCCTTCCATAGTTAATTTCAACACGAGAGAAGCATCTTAACATTATCCCAAGCGCCTTTTGCTTGATGTTATGATTGATCGACTTGTAGATGTCTTTAGGAAGACCTTGAAGAACAATGTTTGAAGCCCCGATATACGCATCGAATCTCTTTTTATCCTTATCATCAAGCTCATCATACATCTTAGGTCATCCATTCCGTAAACCTGAGTACCATCTTCATTAGTATCAAGTATGTCTCTAGTTGTCTCAACTCGATATGGTCCTTCATCAATGGATTTGAGAATGTTGACACTATTTTCCTTTCCAAGGCAATACAATCGATTCGCTGAGCCCAAGAATCGTAGTCAATTGCTCAAGCATGGGTGGACGAGTATCTGAGCCACCGCTTGTACATCCTCGGCAGCAGTGGAGATGATAGTAGGAACGTTGGTAGACATGTTAACAGTTATACGGATTTTATAACTCTATGATTAAACCGGAAATAGATTCTTTCACGGATTTTACTAAATCAAGAGAAAACCGTAAACAATCACTCAAGTCGCTAGAAGATAATGCACTAAGTCGCTAGAAGATAATGCACTAAGTCGCTGAAGATAATGCACTAAGTCGCCAACACTTAATTCGCCACACCACTAAGTCGCTAGAGTACCAAGTCGCTAGCCGATGTAAGTCGCTAAGTAGTAACTCGCTAAGACTCAAGTCGCTAGCAAAATTTTGGCAAGAATTAGCCACTCAAGTCGCTAAAGATGCAAGTCGCTAAAGAGCAACTCGCTCTGCACCAAGTCGCTACCACTGTCGCTACCCGTAGTGGAGAGTCCACTACTTGTACTGTAAATCGCTAGATCTAACTCGCTAGGTCTAAAACTGTAACTCGCTACAAATTTGTAAAGCAAGTCGCTACGAAGAAAGTAGTCCGTGAGCTAAGTCGCTAGCAAGAAAAACCATATAAACATCACTTTTCAATCCAAAAACAACCCAACCAAGATGATTCAAGCTTACCAAATGAAAACCTAAACACTTGTGATGATTCTAAACATAAAAGTACTAACAAAATTCAAACTTTAACACAAGAAATCAACCAAATGATGCAAAAACCACTAAACTTTTTCAAACTCAAAAACCACTAGAAATCCAAAGATGTGCAAGATATGATCTAACCATGGCTCTTGATACCAATTGTTGGATATTACTTTTCACATACACATCAAACCATGACACAAAGTAGCATATAGATGGAATTCTAGAGAGAGAAAGTTAGAGGTTTAGGGAACTTAGTGAGAGAAAGTGAAAGATATTATTATGAGCTCAACTCTACCTTGGAAGGTAGAGAGTATTTATAGTCTTACATAAATCGCCACACATCGGTCGTGGATCGTGCATACAGTGGGTAAAGACCGTCCAGTCCTCCACGGTGATACTAAACTAAATACTACTTAACTTAAGATAACTACGACTACGAGCTTTCTAACGATTACATATACTTGAGGTGACCGACTCTTTAATCTGGAATTTCTAATTCCTAACAATCCAGTCTTTGTGCTTAAGAACTCTTTCTTTAGCACATCGACCGTAATACTCATTTCTCAAACCAAAGGTGTTTTTATGATTGATAATTGATTTTCAATAAAACCTTCGTTGTATTAAAAACAATTTCTATTGAAAGCAATACACGATTGTTTTCAAATCTCTTTTCATCAATCGATGGACTTAATATTCATCGGTTCACCTCACCCGTGTTGTCTTCTTTGAGATGTTCCGGTTTGAGAACAAATAGAGCATTGCGAAACCCTGTCAAGGAAATTCTTGAATTATACCCGATCACAGTAAAGACATGTATCGATCAACGAGGAACGAGGGTGGTACCTCAATTCAACGAAGTGATCAAAGACACTTTCGATGCGATTTATTGCTAATCGTTGTATGCGTGTACACCGACGTTTGCGGTGATCATAATGACGCGGGTCAATCCATAGCCGCATGCTCACTTACACATTCAACTCAAAAGAAATCATGATTAGTGCATCAATGACTCGATATTTTCACTCCATGCTCGCTACTGCTTGCCGCCAATATCATGAATCAACTAAAGCTTCCGCTACTCACGATGAGAAGATTTCATGATCCGAATGTGAGCATGTCGGTCCGAAAGTCACAACATCACATAATACCAACACCACAAAGGATATAGATGTTTTCATAGTGAAGATCTCAAAGATGGCTCATAATTATTATCTCATGGATCATGAATGACCTCCACTTTAAAGTACAAATCTATGCAGACTTTGAAGTTGCACTACTTATGCACAAAGATTGCGTTGTTGTAATATTAAAGTCTACGAGCTCAAGAACAAAGTCAAGAATAGAATGCTAGGATTTGAAATGTAAAACATGGGTGACCTCCCTTGGGAGATTGTTAGGAATTAGAAAATTCCAAAGATTGAAGAGTCGGTCACTTCAACTATTATCTAGCATAAGTTAGCTCGTAGACTTGTCGTTATTTACTTTTTATGTAGTTAATTAGTTAGTCAATGGCGTAAAATAGTTTAGTGCAACACCGCGGAGGAAGGACGGGTTTTTACCCACTGTATCCCCGATCCACGTGCCGTGAGTGTCGCTTAGTTTGTAACCTATAAATACCCTACCTTGCAAGGTAGAGGTTGGATGTTCTGGTAATCTAATATTCTACAAGTTTCTCTTACTAGAATATCCCACTTTCTCTCTCTTAAATCATCTATATGCTCATTGTGTTAATGTTATGATATGTAAGTGAAATCCGATATCCAACAAAACTCCATATGAGTTACTTCGAGGCAAAAAGCCTACGTTAAATCACTTTAGAGTCTTTGGTAGCAAATGTTTTCTACTTAACGCTAAAGATTACCTTACAAAATTTGATCCTAAATCAACCGAATGTATCTTTTTAGGTTACTCTCCTAATAGCAAAGCTTACGTCATATTAAATAAAGAAACAATGAAGGTTGAAGAGTCATTAAACGTAAAATTTGATGAGAGTTCACCCAAACCTACTCTACCTCTTGTCGATGACGAGATTGTGGAGAGTGAAGCTATTGAAATAAAGAAAAAGACAAACGAAGAAGAAGAACCTTTAAATAATGAAATAATCAATATTAAAGAGTCTAAAGATCACCCCGTAGATAAGGTCATAGAAAAATTAAACGAAAGAACCTTAAAGTCTCAAGTCCAAAACCAAAATAGCTTATTTTGTTTTGTCTCAACCATAGAACCTAAGAATACACAAGAAGCCATAAAAGATGAAAGTTGGGTAATGGCTATGCAAGAAGAGTTAAATCAATTTGTTTCTAACGATGTTTGGACACTCGTCCCTCCACCTAGTAATCAAACCATAATAGGAACCAAATGGGTATATAAAAATAAGTTATATGCAAACGGTGTAGTGTCTAGAAACAAAGCTAGACTCATTGCCCAAGGGTATAATGATGAGACCTATGCCCCCGTGGCTAGATTAGAGTCTATAAGAATACTTCTTGCTTATACTTGTGCTAATGATCTTAAGCTTTATCAAATGGATGTCAAAAGTGCTTTTCTAAATGGTTTTATTAATGAAGAAGTATATGTAGCTCAACCTCCGGGCTTTATCGATTTCGAAAAACCTAAACATGTGTATAAATTAAAGAAATCTCTTTATGGTCTTAAACAAGCTCCAAGAGCTTGATATGATAGACTCAAGTCATTTTTAATAAAAAACAACTACACCTTGGGGTTAGTTGATAACACACTTTTTACTAAGAAAAAGGAATCACATATAATCATTGTTCAAATATACGTAGATGATATTATATTCGGATCTACTTGTCAAGACATGTGTGATGATTTCTCTAAAATCATGCATGATGAGTTCGAGATGAGTATGATGGGAGAACTAAGTTTCTTTCTTGGTCTACAAATCAAACAAGTAGAAGATGATATCTTATTTAATCAATCTAAATACATAAATGAAATGTTAAATAAATTTGGTTTAGAAGAGTCAAAACCCATAAGAACACCAATGTCATCCGACACTAAACTCATAAAAGATGAAGATCACGAATCCGTTGATAACACAAAATACCGTGGCATGATTGGTAGTCTTTCTACCTCACTGCTAGTCGGCCGGATATCATGTTTAGTGTTTGTTTATGTGCTAGGTTTCAAGAAGATCCTAAAACATCACATCTAGAAGCCTTCAAAAGAATATTTAGATACATCAAGGGTGCGACTCAATTAGGATTATGGTATCCTAAAGGTACGGGGGTAGAAGCAATTGTATATGCAGATTCTGACCATGCAGGTGATTATGTTGATCGAAAGAGTACAAGTGGTGTATGTACTTTCATGGGATGTTTTTTAAAATCTTGGTTCTCAAAGAAGCAAACGGCATTGGCCATTTCAACAACCGAAGCCGAATATGTCTCCGCCGGCAAAGCATGCCAACAAGCACTATGGATGAAACAAGCGTTAGTTGATTACAACATTCATCTAAGTGACATAGCCATTCTATGTGACAACAAAGGTGCCATCGACTTAAGCAAAAATCCGGTATTGCACCAAGCATATAAAGATTCGTCATCACTTCTTAAGAGACAATGTTCAAAAGGGAAACATCTCTATTGAGAAGGTAGCATCCGAAGACAACATAGCCGACATCCTCACCAAACCGTTGAAGCGGGAACAATTCAACCTACTTCGTCTTGGTCTTGGTCTCATGGAACAATCGTCGTAATTAGTTTTTAAACTCTACAAGGTATGTAAACACTAGCCTTCCTCTTTCTGAGTCTAGGATCTCTATTTCACACACAAATCACAAACAAATACGGGAATTTTCAAAACCCAAGATAGTTTTATCTACAACTCGCACTTTCATAATTTTTCCTTACTTTTTAAAATAAGTTTCTCTTACAACACGTAAGCTCATACATATTTTTTTTAAATGTTTTCTTCAAACAAAGAAACTTTTTCGAAATGCTTTCTAAAAGGATACCTCTTCCCGTATCACTTTCATAAAAGCTATTTCTCACGTCTAGGACAAATTTTTCTTATTATTAATACAAAGTAAAAACACGTTTTCATTGCATCTCATATCTTTTGAATGCTAAAGAGGACACATAACTAATATGTATTTTCGGGTACATTCATTTAAGCAACAATGAATTAGGAGCACTCGGGTTATCTCACATAATAGTGTGCTTTTTCACTCCTAGTTTATTTTCTTTTTCTTTTTAGGAGTCGAGATAACCGCAACTCCAAATGGTTTGCATATAGGCACACACTAGGCACAAATGTTTCCAAAAGGAAAATTTTGAGTGCTGAGTCACCAGACCACGGATCCCAAGATAACACAGGGCGGTTCCCTAAAGGGAAGGATCAAGTGGGATCCGTGAGACGTAAGCTAAAATTATCTTCTATTTTCTCACTTTGGATGAAAACTTCTATATTTTCATCATTTTATCATTTTTAATGAGTATGTTACTTAATGCTTGTGTTCTCATGATCACATGCCTTAAATTCATATCTAATCATTAGATTTTAGTCCACATTTTGGGTCAAGCATTCATTACAATGCATTATTTTTCTATAAACAGGATTCCCAAAATGCTTGCATATTCATCACTCTCAACCTCACAAACAACCATAATCATGTCATCCAAAAGATCTTCAACATAGATGAATCACCTAGTGCAAACAATCCTTTTCAAGAAATCCAAAATTTTGTCCTGCCACCTTCCATAGTACCACCACCCAAATCTAGAAAAACCGCACGGATTAGCATCCGGCCTTGTTGTTTAGCAAAACCATCATCAAATGGTTCATCACCAACTACTCATTCACCACAAAATTCTTCCACAATAGCACCTCCCTCATCTCCAACAAGCACGCCAACATCATCACCCATCAAATCTCCACCTAAAGTCACTCTATTAGAACTCCTTAAGACTCCAATAAGATCTTAACAAACCAACCCAAAAGAACTAGTCTTTTTAACACCTCCCACATCTCCAAACACAATCTTCAAAGACCTTGAAACCTCACCACCTTTAGCTCCCATTGTGTTACAAGAACATATAGGTTCATTTCCACCACCACTTCTAAACGTTCCGGACTTTGATCCGTATTTTCCAACTTTTCCACCACAACTTCCGCATCTCACAAATCAAACTAACCCGGAAAACTTCCGCACACATTACCCACATCATTTACATTGTGAACATTGTCAATCCACTAGGGATCTTGCAATAGAAATTAGGGAAGAAATGCGAGTCATACTTAACCTCATCCTTGATCGCATCAACATCATCACCCATCAAAACTTTCATCCATAACCTTGTGCAAGCATGGAAGGAATCATTTTATTATTTTTTCTTGTATTTTATTTTTGAGTCATTTTTTAGAACAAGTCTTGTTCTTAGTTTTACATCCTTGTATGTGGCATAAATACCACTACACTTTGTTATTTTATTACAAGGCTTTGTTTACATTCATTGACTCCCAATCTTGATTCTCGTCAATCACAAGATTATTTATGCATGTTTGTACTAACCTTTCTTTGCAGGTTTTTATATTTTCTCACTTGACGCCCCATTCTAGGGGGAGCTACCGTCAAGGGGGAGTTAGAGATACGTGGACTATTTTTCCACATTCTATTTCTTCATTAGGGTCACTTTTTGTTTCGAAAAAAAGGGGGAGAAGAAGTAAAACTTATGCTTTCAAAACATACATCTAATCTTAAGTTTTACTCATCATAACATTATGTTTTGTCATCAACAAAATGGGGGAGATTGTTAATACAAATAAACCGTAAAAATGTTTATTAATATTTAGCGATCTCTTTGTGTTTTGTTGATAACAAATATAATGTTAGCATAAGTAAAACTATAAGGATACATGTTGTCTTTTGTAAAGCATCTACACATAGTCATTTAATACAAATTGTTGTAATAGTTTATTAATATGGGTAAAAACCATAACCCATGACCCATACCCATGGATCATATCCATAACCCATGGAGTTAACCCATACCCATTGTCTAGATGCATTGCATCTATTAGATACATTGTATCTATTTAGATACCAGGGATCATAATCTAGGACCCATGACCCATGACCCATGGGCAAAAAGGGCGTCCACGGATCCATCGTGAATATCTGGACGGATCCTCAGTGAGGATCCCGCAACAAAGATAAGAATTTGCCTATAAATAGAGAGCCATTTCTTCATTTTTACTCGCCCATCTTCTTACAATCTCTCTCATATATTCTTACACTCTCCTAACAAAAGATCACTTTATCTAGAGAGTTGTTCTTCTTTCTTTTATTGTGATTCTCATATAGGTCCTTCTCTAAGGCGAGATCACGAGCATTCTACAAGTCATCCCCTCCATAAGATTTCTATAGCAAAGATCTTTTATTTCATATTTCACATATTTGTTGTGTTATAGTAGTGTTGGTTTGGTCCTCCGTGTTATGGACTCGATATTTAGCTTTGTACCGGAAAAAGGTGTAAGCAACGTTGTGAAGGCTTCTCCGCCAAGTTGAAGGAGTTTGTTGACATAGTGCTTAAACTCTCGAGTAGGTGACTTGGGGAGTGGAGTAGGGCAAGGAAGGTGTCCTTGTAGCTGAACCACTATAAATCGGTTGTGTCATTTCTATCATTTACTTTACTTACTTTAATTGCATTACTTTTAGATCTATACTTTCTCTTCATCCATACGATTTCACATAACATCGAATCTAAAAATTTTTGAAACTAACTTAAAATCGGCAAAACTATTCAACCCCCCTTTCTAGTTTTCCACAGACTCTACAACATGGATTTTCTAAATCCCAACAATATCCCCCTAAGGGAGGTCACCCCATGAATTACATTATGTATCCTAGCATTATATTTTTGTCTTTAGTTCCAAGCTCGTAGACTTCAATTCTTCAATATCCGCAATCTTTGTGCTTTAGCAGTGATTCTTCAAAGTCCACATACTTTGTACTTTCAGTAGAGGTCTTTAACTGATCCACGACTTGGTGATCCTTGAGCTTTCTTTGAGATCATCAGCCACAACAAATCTCTGGATCACCCATTGTTGTATCGCCTTCATGTGATGTTGTGAATTTTGGACCGACATGCTCACACTTTCTGGATCATGACATCTTTTCATCAGAGTAGCGGAAGCATTGTTGTATGTCTTTGATTGTCATGATTTTCTTCAATTAAGCGTGTATGCTGTGAGCATGCGGTTATGAATTGACTTCTTAATATCGATAAGATGCAACCGTTAAATCTTCTTGCAAACAACAGTTAGAAATAAAACACACAAAAGTGTCTTTGTTCACTTTCGTT
This sequence comes from Chrysanthemum lavandulifolium, assembly GCA_022545495.1. Lineage (NCBI taxonomy): Eukaryota > Viridiplantae > Streptophyta > Magnoliopsida > Asterales > Asteraceae > Chrysanthemum > Chrysanthemum lavandulifolium. The sequence continues at coordinate 152,362,848 of CM040242.1, forward strand.
GAATAGGATTGCAAGAACCACGGTTCCCCCTTGATCAGTATAAATACAGCCTGTGATCAGGTAGAATTCCTAAGAATCTCTTTGACAAGGTTTCGCAGCTTGATCTAGCCTTTCTCAAACCGGAGCGTCCCAAAGTAGACAACACGGAGTGAGTGAACCACCGAATTGAGATTCACTGATTGATGAAAAAATTGATTTGAAAAACAGTCGCGTATTGCTTAAGAGAAAGAGTTTTGCAATCCGATTAAGGTTTTATGAGAAAGATCAAATTTCAATCATAAATACTTTTTGTATTTGAAAAATGAATACACAGTTGATATGCTAGAGAAAAGAGTATATTTGCACATCGAAAGGTTTTTCAAAAGTATTTGTCAATTCATTTCATGGACCAAGGTTGATTCAAGAGTGAATCGCCCCATTGTTTCTATCCATTTGTCACAAGCTTGATTCATGAAGAATCTCACATGTCACCCACCAAGAGCTTGTTTGATGTTGGCTCTAGAAGGATTTCCATCTTCATTTTGAATATTTGACATATCACTCGGATGTTCTGGCAATACCACAAGGATAATGCGTAGGACTCTCAATATATATTTTCTTACTTTTCACATTGTGTGAAACAACAAGTCTTCATAAGTTGTGTGTCCTAATGAGATTTCTTGTGGATGATCTCTTGGCTCTAGACTCAATAGTGCACATTGGTTTCCTATTCGGAGACTAGGGAGATGGTCTCCTATTCAATATCAATAATCTCTAAGAGAAAGTCGATAGATAATGTAGGTTCCCCGTAAGAATGAAACAAATTCTTTTAAGATAACTTGAGTGGCTTGGGAAGTTTAGTGCAGTGCGTCACTGGGTCCATGACGTCTTGTCTTCAATACCGGCGTTACCTCAGTAACCACCAGTAGCATATGAATTGAACCCGGTTTTTGCCCTAAGGTTGAATTATCGGAGGGCTATTTCTTTTCACCCTTATCACTTTTTATTTCTTTTTCATTCTTCAACCCTTTCAGTGCTTACCGAGACTTCATTACTAGAACCTTGTTGGGTTAATTCCAGTTCTAGCTCTATCTCAGTCGACACTCTTTCCTTATTCTCACTTTTCTCCTTTTTTCATCATACCTAAGGACTTCTACACTATCTAGTGAATTGTCCCTGGGTATATCCCTCCGGCTCTAGCGGGATCATGGGAACTAATACCTAACCTTACCATCCTTATAACTCCAATACATAAAGTAAAATGGTTGGTCTTGTGGTATAGTTCTTTCTTTCTTGAAACCAATTGAAAAATCAATCAAGGTACTGGTGACAAAATATCAAAGTATTTTGCACCTTAATTGTTTTTGATCATTTAGAACTGCTCCCCCTCAACATGTGCGATATGATTTTGAAATTGTTTAGCACATGGAGGAAAGAGAAATTTGAAGTATTTTCTTGATCACAATTTCCATGGAAAAAGCCTTTAATTTTTTTGTAAATGCCCCCCCTCACTATATCCGTTGGTTATTTGAAATCATTTAGCACATAGAGGAAGGAGGTTTTTGAAGTACTTCCACGATCACACTTGTTATAGAGAAACCATTTGAAAATCAATCAAGATACTTATGTTAAAACATATAAGCCTTTGTACCTTGATAGTTTATTTTCTTTTGAAATGCTCCCCTCAATATGTGCGTGAATTATTGAAAACGTTTAGCACATATTAGAGATAACCTGCACTTTGAATCAAAACGATCACCTTTTATCATATTATTTTATATTTAAATCACAAATTCTCCTCCGGTCAAAAATATCAAACCATTTGAGATTTTGGATCCCAAGTGATTTAAATAGGTTTAGAAAACATGGGAGAAAATGTGGTTCTTAAATCATGCCACATTAAATGCTCTTCTGGTTTTAGGATAAATGCTCCCCCTCAACATGTGCATTGTGTATTTGAAATCGTTTGACACATGGAGGAAAGAGTATTTTGAAAGTTTGAAACAATCACTATTTATAAAGATTTGAGATTTAAATCATGATCTCTCCCCCGATCAAAAACTTCAAACCTTTTGAGATTTGTGATCCCAATTGATTTAAATCATTTAGAAAATTTTGGGGAAAGACGTGGCTTGATTTTGAAATTAACTAATAAGGAACAGTTTTTGACATTAAAAACTGTTAGTGTCAGGTATGATAATTTTAAGAGATATTTAAGTAAAATAAAATTTTCATTTTGAAAAATCTTTGATTTTAACAAAAATAACCATACCCTAACACATAACATTAAATCTTTAGATCACCACTTCATAATATACAAATGGAACCGTTAGATGAAATATCGTTTGAAGATATTTAATTTGAAATCACTCTCCCCCTCAATCAATGACCGTAGTCGTTGATTGAGTGACTTATGTTTTAACAAAATGAAGTTCGGTTGATTTTCAAAATTTTGAGTCCATTTATTTTCAAATAATATTTTTCTACTATGAGAAATACCAACATGGTATCATCCACTACTTGTCCTGCACAAAGATACGTTAGATGGTTGAGAAACAAAGGCTACTTCAGTTGTTGTTGTAAGGATGGAAGAAACCATCTGCTGATGCACTGAGATCTCTAAAGTTGTATATCATGCAAAGAGATCTGATTAAGTTCCGTTTCTTCTTTTGTCGACCCAAGATATAGTTTCCCTTTCCTTTTCTTCTTTTGTGGAATCAGAGGAGGGAATATTCTCATAAATCATGTTATCTGCATATGTTAGTCAACACATATAGACATATATATGGTGGTCGACAACACCCAAACGACAACCGACTAATAAAAGTCAATCTAACATAGAAAATCATTCAAACAGATCATATAAAGGCATGAGGATTATGTTTCTCCCATCAAACTCAAATCATCTAATCCTAAAAATCATATCCTAGGCTCCTAGCCTTTCAAAGTTGGCAAACACCTTTTTCGTTAAGTATATAGGATGATTAAATAAGCTTGTTAGATGATATAAATTTGAAAACATTTTCCCCCTCAATCAATGACTCCTCTTATGAAAAGTTTAACAAAGTTGAAGTCATTGATTGAGTTTCCAAATTTTATGAAAACTCCAAGTCTGATTGATTTTTCAAGCAACTCACTTTCCACCATCTTTGAAAACACAACAAATATTTTTCTGAAGAATTTTAGAAAGAAAAATATTTGTGTAGGAACAGCCGTCTTTTTGTCGACGTGTTTTCCTTAAATTGTTTTTGGATAAGTGCACGGAATTTATGAAAATTGATTTAGCGCATCACTTTCCATTTTTTTAAAAACGGGTTGCATATCGAAATAATAGCAAACCATGTTTAAGCGCGGGTTACAGTCTGAATAACTGCAAGCATATTTTGAGACATGTTTTAAAAATATTTACACCTTATGCTCGAAGTTCATCTAAATTCCCGTGCCATTATTTAATGACATTTCTAAGACCATATATGTTATCGATACCAGAAGACATGTCTTGAGAAAAACAATATTGTTGGTCTTTTTCAAAATTTTCTGATTTTTATGGATTTTTGTTGGTTTTATATTTTTCTATTTTCTTTTTGTTGGTTTTATAATTTTGTATTTTGATTTTTGAAAAATATTTACAAAGAAGATGATATAGATTAAGAGGATGATGATATGAGTACCGAGATAAGGATATCAAACAACACGTTGTAGAAGATAGACCTCATCATCTCTTAAACTTTCACCACCAAAGCTTTCGAGGCTCTTAAATCGTCGTTAGAACTTGAACCTTCTGAAAGTGAGACTTTGGTAGCTTCCCCTCAAACCGAAAATCTCCTTGTTGAGCAGATTGAAAGCTTTCTTTCAAGCTTGCCTTAGCCAGGTGCACAACGGAGCACACCATATCATTGATCTTGCTTCTCCTTTTAAGAATGATCATCGTGATTCTCCGTTCGGGGTATCATCAAATAGAACAACAATGTATCATCCCACGCTTGAATAACTCTTCTCATATTTCTTTCCTCTGAAGTCTGAAGCGATGCATACCAAAAGGTGTCAAGAGACCACTTCCCCCAAGTAGTTGAAGTGATGCAATCAGTCTCATTGTATAAAGCTTAAGTACCCGAAGTACACGAATACCAAAAGGAAAGAATAACCGATAACATTGAAGTAGCAGGTTGAATCACTGATTATCTCTGCGGATGCCAACTCTGGAATAAGTGATTAAGCTCTATCACGTGAACCTGTTGTGTGTCCCCAATGTACAGATTTCTCTCCCATGATGGTTGCGATCAGATCGAAATCATCACACAATTGTGTGCCTCTTTTATTATCAGAAATTGTCTCTTACATCTCTTCCCCCACGTAGTTGGAATAGGAACACTAAAAGCCATGAGTCAAACACTGAGTTTCTCTGTGGTTATGACATTTGTCTTCCGGAATAACTTCAATCAAGTAGAAGTATTAATTTCATCACGTGTACTCAATGTGCTTTAAAAGCCATGAGTCAAACACTGAGTTTCTCTGCGGTTATGACATTTGTCTTCCCGGAATGATTTCAATCAAGTAGAAGTATTAAGTTCATCACGTGTACTCGATGTGCTTTTAGATGTGTGTCTCCTTCCCCCTTGCTGGTTTTGATACCTCAGAATCATCAACACATTATAAGCTCATATACTTGAAATCTTTCGAGAAGAACACTTGAAATCTTGTGAGAATCAACTTGCTGAAGAACAATGTGAGCAAGTCTAATTAGGGATTAAATATGACGTTTCACTCTCCCCCAATTAGTGCTCTCCCCTAAACTGACAATCTTTCTGATGAATGCCCGGAATAAGAAGTCTTTTGATAGTTAAATGCAACTCGTCTTTAGTCTTCTAACACGCAACCGAAAATGTAGAACAAATTATAGACTCGACCTTCTTCAAGATTGTTCGTTTGGGGAATAAAGTCATCATCTTCATCTTACCAAATGCATTCCAATTAACTTACATATTGCAAATCCCCTTAACTAAAATATCTCGCATCAAACAAGAACAGAAAGATGTTCATCAAGGAAATCAACCCCGCAACGAACACATGAAATGGTAACACCAAACTAACAATCTTTCACATCAAACAAGAACAGAAAGATGATCAGAATCATCATGATGACGTGTACGTGAAGTATTAACTGGAAGCACTTTGTCATTAATCACATCAGCCCGTGAGAAGATGTCAACCAACGACTCTTAGAAGAAACTCCATGTGAAGATGACCCGATAAGAAGAAGCTCGGTTCTTACATGAGTTTGGAGGCGTATTGTGGAAAACTAAAAGGGGGTTGAATAGTTTTGCCGATTTTAAGTTAGTTTCAAAAACTTTTAGATTCGTTGATATGTGAGATCTTGTGGATGTAGATAAAGTATAGATCTAATGATAAAGTAAGTAAATAAAGTAAAGCGAAGGGAAAGAAAAGACACAACCGATGTATAGTGGTTCGGCTACAAGGACACCTTCCTTGCCTACTCCACCCCCGAGTCACCTACTCTCGAGTTCAAGCATTATGTCAACAAACTCCTTCACTTGGAGAAGCCTTCACAACGTTGTTTACACTTTTTCCGGTACAAAGCTAGATACCGAGTCCGTAACACGGTGGACCAAACCAACACGACTATTACACAACAAATATGTGAAATATCAAATACAAGATCTTAAGCCATGTAAATCTTATGAGAGACAAATCAATCAAGGACCCTTGCTTGGATGACTTGTAGAATGCTCGTGATCTCGCCTTAGAGAATGACCTATATGAGGATCACAATAGAAAGAAAGAAGAACAACTCTCTAGATCAAGTGATCTATATGTTAGAAGAGAATGAGAGTGTTTGAGAGATTTAGTAAGAAGAGGGTGAATTAGAATGAAGAAATGGCTCTCATTTATAGGCAAATTCCTTCACTGTTCCCGGATCCCACGAATCCCTTCCACATGCGGATCCGTCTAGTGTAATCCTCGGTGATCCGTGGAACGCTCCTCTTTGCCCATGGGTTTTTTGGTTATGGGTCATGGGTTATGGGTTGGTCCATGGGTTATCTTTATATTCAATGTATCTAAGTATACATTGTATCAAGTCTCTTTGGGTATGGGTTAAGATCCATGGGTTATGATTTTTACCCATCCTAATAAACTATTACAACAAATGCTTAATTACTACATTTTTGTATTTAAATGGCTATATGTAAATGCTTTACAAAACTAACATGTATCCTTATAATTATTCTTAATCTAACATTATATTTGTTATCAACAAAACACAAAGAGATCGCAAAATATCAATAAACGGTTTTACGGTTTATTTGTATTAACAATCTCCCCCTTTTTGTTGATGACAAAACATAATGTTATGATGAGTAAAACTTAAGAATAGATGTAAGTTTTGAAAGCCCTAAGTTTTACTTCTTCTCCCCTTTTGTCGAAACAAAAGTTAACCTGGAAGAAATAAACAAACTTCTAACTCCCCTTTGACGGTAGCTCCCCTTGTTTGGGCGCCAAGTGAAGAAAAATAAAATCCTACAAAAAGAAAGGTTAGTAACATGCGTATATAATCTTGTGGTTGCCGAGAATCAAGATTGGGAGCCAAGGTATGTAAACAAGGCCTTGTAATAAAACGACAAAGTGTAGTGGTTTTTATGCCACCTACAAGCATGTAAAAAATAAGAACAAGACTTGTTCTTGAAAATGACTCAAATGAAAAAGTACAAAAATAGAAAATAGTAGTAATGATTCCGTCCATGCTTGCATAAGGTTTATGGATGGAGGTTTTGAGGAGTGATGGTATTGATGCCATCAAGTATGAGGTCGAGTATGAATCGCATTTCTTCCTAACTTCTATTGCGATTTCCCTAGTGGATTGGCAATGTTCACAATGTAGGTGATGTGGGTAATGAGTGCGGAAGTTTTCCGGGTTGTTTTGATTCGAGTTATGCGGCATGTGGTGGAAAAATAGGAAAATATGGATCAACATCCGAATATTTGTAAGTGGTGGTGGAAAAGAACCTAGATGTTCTTGTAATGTGATGGGAGCTAATGGTGGTGATGTTTCAAGATCTTGAAAGATATTATTTGGAGATGGGTGGTGTTGAAAAGACTATTTCTTTTGTTTAGATTGTTTAGATCTTGTTGGAGTCTTAAGGAGTTCCAAAAGAGTGACTTTGGGTGGTGATGAGGTTGGTGTACTTGTTGGAGATGAGGAGGTGCTATTATGGAAGCATCTTGTGGTGAGTTATTTGTCGAGGATGAACCATTCGAGGTTGTTTTGCTAAGCAACAAGATCGGATACTAATCCATGCGGATATCCTAGAGTTTGATTGTGGTATTTTGATGGTGGAAGTACAAAGGTTTCGATATCATGATTGTTTGTACTAGATGATTCTCCTAAAGGGTTTTGGATGACATGATGTGTAACACCCGCCTTATCTCGACCACAATATTGTCCGCGGCCTCGTAGGCTCACGGCTTTGTTTTGTGGCCTCATTTGAAGACTTCCCGGCAGTCACCCAAGCTAGTACTACTCACATGAGCACGCTTAAGCGCCAGCTCCTAAGAACTCCACCGCAGAGACCACAAAAGCGTTGTGTCATTGTAAGGCGAATGTTATCTTATGAGCCCAAGATCTCCAGGCCACAAATGTATGGACGCCTGTGGTATCACAATCACCCCCAGGGACTCATCGTCCTCGGCGAGGTTTGCCCCACCATCCCGAACGGCTCGAGTGGCTCGATACCACTTGTAACACCCTCGCCTTATCCGACGCAATATTGTCCGCTTTGCCTGTAGGCTCACTTGCTTTGTTTTTGTGGCCTCATTTGAAGACTCCCTGCAGTCACCCAAGCCAAGATTACTCACACGAGCACGCTTAACCCGCCCGGCCCTAAGAACTCCACCAAGAGACCACAAAACGCGATACCACTTGTAACACCCGCCTTATCTCGATCACAATATTGTCCGCTTTGCGTAGGCTCACGGCTTTGTTTTGCGGCCTCGTTTGAAGACTTCCCACAGTCACCCAAGCCAAGATTACTCTCACACGAGCACGCTTAACGCCGGCCCTAAGAACTCCACCGCAGAGACCACAAAACGCGTTGTGTCATTGTAAGGCGAATGTTATCTTATGAGCCCAAAGATCTCTCCAGAGCCACACGCGGTGTGGATTGCTAGGGTATCACAAACCCAATCGATTAAATCCTCGAAACAAATCAAATATAGGATGCATCCATACGCCCCAAAACATATAATGGCCAAATCATATACATATAGTGAGCTCATAATCAAATCAAAATGGGACGATGTACAACATCACTGTGCACACGGAGTCATGCCATTGGTGCATCAATGACACGGTCAGGTTACCTTCCTGACTAGGAAACATATTTTGGCTCGGGTATCAAACTGACGGGTCAAATCATAATCATGTCATATCATATCATAAGGGTTCATATCAAAGTTCATATCAGAGTTCATATCAATGTTTCATATCAAAGGTTCATATCATAGGTTCATTATCAAAGGTGCATATCAAAGGTTCGTAATCAGAAGGTTCATATCAGTGGTTCACATTAAACAGTTCACATAGGAGATTCAATCAAAGGAAACATAGCAAGGTTATAGGGAAGCCCTAGTAAGAAGGCTCAGAGTAAAAGCATAACAGTCCAAAGCTAGAATCAAAAGATGAACACGAATCATGAGAAACCTTAAGAGGTAAGGTCAGAATATCTGTACCTTATTCGAAGCAAATCACAAAGGAAGTAAAATCAAGAAAGAGATCAATCCCGTCGCCCGGAACCTATATGAATTAAATAACGTTCTATAAGAATTAGAAACACTTGTTTTAAGACGGCTTTCCATTTTTAGCAAGTTTCCCATTTTAGTAATCTTTCCATTTTAAGTAACTTTCTATTTTAGTAACTTTCCAGAATTAACAGATTTCCATAATTAGTAACTTTCTAAAAATAGCAGGTTTCCATATTTAGTAAGTTTAGTTACTTATCTCAAGTTAATAATGAAAATAAGTATTATAATGCTTTAAGGATCATTTATGACAAGTTACAAAAGTTTAGGGTTTAAAATGTCAATATTACAAAGTATAGGGTTAAAAGTGTAATTATAGCAAATTTACTCATTTTACTCATTTAATCCATTTAGTTACAATATTAACAAGTTAATCCATCAAGTTTCATAATTTACAAAATAACCCTTTAATTATATTAATTATTATAAAACATTATAAACCCTAGTTTTTAGATTAAGATTAACGAATCCGTTTAAACCATATTAACTCGATTAATACAAGATTACAAAACACCTTATGTGATAACGTTTTAGATCGAACCACCTTCACCCAAAACCATTTTTATACGCCTTTATTTTATCAAAACACCCTCGTAATCATTCGTTAACAATTTCAATTATCATGTACGTATAATCATATATTCGAAAACTCATTAAACCCTTAAATAACACATATATGAATCGACATAAGAAAAGGTTCAAAATCAGTTTTCATGTTCATATTATATCATCTATATCATTCGAATATTATACAATTAGATTCAAGGCTTTATGTATTCATGGTTCATTATTTCATGTGATAACATTTATATATGATTTATGTGATCCTTTAACATATTACAAGCCCTAGATCATCACTTAGCCAACAATTGGATTAAGAAACAAAAGAAGAGATTCGAGATGACGATAAGTTACCTTGTAGCGTATCTGAGACAAGAAAACAAGAATCAAACCACAAAACCAACCAAGTCTCCTCTTGGTTGTCCTAAACCCACATACACCTTATGAAACCCACGACCAAGCTCCAAATCGAACCAAACACGATCACCACGCTCACCAAACGATTACCCACGATCAAGAGCCTCCTAGGAACACCTTTGTTTGATGGAATTTCGGATTGAATGATGAAATAAAAAATGGGCCACAGTGTAGAGAGAAAATGGACTTAGGTTTTCTTGGTGTTTTGAAATGAAATGGAAATGAGATAATGTGGTTAAATGCAAAATTGATATGATGAGAGATTTAGGCCCTAATGTGGCCGGCCATTATGGGCATTAGGAGACCAATTCATAACTTTCCATGTTATCCTATCAATCATGTATTTAGTCCTTATTCAAGTCTAGATTAGTAGTGTACAAGTTGTAAGGTTTAAATGTTACTTAGACTTATTTTTATTCAAGTTCTTTTATTGTATATCATAAGTTTATTATTCTCATAATGTATATATTTTATTAATGAGATAACTTGTTAAATGATATTGAAGTGTTTCCCGAGTTTGCAAAATTTTAAGTTTGAGGGCAAAATTGTCATTCCACGCGATTTAGATTTTAGGGTTTTACATGATGTAATGTGTTTGTGAGGAGGAGATGGAGTATGCAAGCATTTTGGGAGTTCTATATATAGAAAAACAAAGCATTGTAATGAATGCTTGAAACAAAATGTGGATTAAAATCTAATGATTAGATATGAATTCAAGGCATGTGATCATGAGAACACAAGCATTAAAGAGCATACTCCCAAAAATGAAACAAATGTGGGTTTTTCATCCAAAGTGAAAAGAATAGAAGTTAAAAATAAAAAGCAGATGTCTTCACGGATCCCACGGATCCTTCTCGAGAGGATCCGTCCGGCATGAAGCACGGGATCCGTGGATCAGTGATTCAGCAAAGACAAAATTTTCTTTTGGAAATATTTTTGCCTATTGTGTGCCTATATGCAAACTATTTGGAGTTGCGGTTTTCTCGACCTCTAAAAAGAAAAGGAAAATAACTAGAGGAAAGAAAAATCCTATTGAGATAACCCGAAAACACACATTTAGTACATAAGTACGTAATATTGTGTTATCAATACTCTAATTCATTTTGCTTAAATGAATGTACCCAAAACACATATTAGTTATGTGTTCCTTTAGCATTCAAAAGACATGAGATGCAATGAAAACGGGTTTTACTTTGTATTAATAATGAAAGCGCGATTTGTCCTAGGCGTGAGAAATTGCTTTTGTGAAATTGATACGGGAAGGTATCATTCTTTTTAGAAAACATTTTGAAAATAGATTTTCTTTAAAATGTGTATGTAGTTATGTGTTTGCAAAAAAATATTATAAGTGGAAGACTTATCTTGGGTTTTGAAAATTCCGTATTGTTTGTGAGTTGTGCGTGAAATAGAAATCCTAGACTCGTAAAGAAGAAGGCTAGTGTTTACATACCTTGTAGAGTCAAATAAGTTCTGACGTTTGTTCCATTAGACCAAGACCAAGGCAAGTAGGTTGAATTGTTCCCTTCAACGGTTTGGTGAGGACGTCGGCTATGTTGTCTTCGGATGCAACCTTCTCAATAGAGATGTTCCCCTTTGAACATTGTCTCTTAGGAAGTGATGATGAATCTCTATATGCTTGTGCGAGAATGTATAATTGGATTCTTGCTTAAGTCGATTGCACATTTGTTGTCACATAGGATGGCTATGTCGCTTAGATGGATGTCGTAATCTACTAACGCTTGTTTCATCCATAGTGCTTGTTGGCATGCTTTGCGGCGTGAGACGTACTCGACTTGGTTGTTGATATTGCAAGTGCCGTTTGTTTCTTAGAAAACCATGATGTTAAACAACATCCCATAAAGTACATACCCCACTTGTACTTTTTCTATCAACGTAATCACACCGCATGGTCGAATCGCATATACAATTGTTTCTACTCCGTGCCCTTAGGATACCATAATCCTAATTGTGTTGTACCTTTAATATATCTAAATATTCTTTTACGACTTCTAGGTGTGATATTTTAGGGTCTTCTTGAAACCTAGCACATAGCAAACACTAAACATGATATCCGGCCTACTTGCCGTGAGGTAGAAGGCTACCTATCATGCCACGATATTTAGTATTATCAACGGATTCTCCGTCCTCGTCTTTTGTGAGTTTGGTGTCGGATGACATTGGAGTCCCTGATTGGTTTTGACTCTTCTAGACCGAATTTCTTTAACATCTCCTTGATGTATTTAGATTGATTAAAGAAGATACCATCTTCTACTTGTTTTATTTGTAGACCAAGAAAGAAACTAAGTTCTCCCATCATACTCATCTCGAACTCGTCATGCATGATTTAGAGAAATCATCACACATGTCTTGACAAGTGGATCCGAATATAATATCATCTACATATATTTGTACTATGATTATACGTGACTCTCTTTTCTTAGTAAAAGTGTGTTGTCAACTAACCCCATGGTGTAGTTGTGTTTAACTAGAAATGACTTGAGTCTATCATACCAAGCTTTTGGAGCTTGTTTAAGACCGTAAAGGGCTTTCTTTAATTTATACACATGTTTGGGTTTTCAAAATCAATGAAGCCGGAGGTTGAGCTACATATACTTCTTCATTTATGACACCATTTAGAAAAGCGCTTTTGACATCCATTTGATACGACTTTAGATCATTAGCACAAGCATACGCATGAAGTATTCTTATAGACTCTAATCTAGCCACGGGGCATAGGTCTCATCAAAGTCTATTCCTCTTGTTGGTTATACCTTGAGCAACGAGTCTAGCCTTGTTCCTAGACACTACTCCGCTTGCATCTAATTTGTTTTTATAAACCCATTTGGTTCCTATTATGGTTTGATTACTAGGTGGAGGGACAAGTGTCCAAACATCATTAGAAACAAATTGATTTAGTTCTTCTTGCATAGCCATTACCCAACTTTCACCTTTTATGGCTTCTTGTGTATTCTTAGGTTCTAAGGTTGAAATGAAACAAAACAAGCTACTTTGGTTTTGAACTTGAGACCTTAATGTTCGTTCGTTTAGTTTTCCTATGACTTTATCTACGGGGTGATCTTTGGACTCTTTAATGTTTACTATTACATCACTTAGAGGTTCTTCTTCTTCATTTATCTTTTTCTTTATTACTATGGCTTCACTTTCTATAATCTCGTCATCGACAAGAGGTGGAGAGGGTTTGGGTGGACTTTCATCAAATTTTATATTTAATGACTCTTCTACCTTCATTGTTTCTTTGTTTAATATGACGTAAGCTTTGCTATTTGGCGAATAACCTAAAAGATACCTTCGGTTGATTTAGGATCAAATTTTGTAAGGTAATCTTTAGTGTTAAGAATAAAACATTTACTACCAAAGACTCTAAGGTGATTTAACGTAGGCTTTTTGCCTCTAAGTAACTCATATGGAGTTTTCCTAAGATTGGTCTAATCAAGACTCGATTGAGTATATATGTTGAAGTATCAACGGCATTACACCAAAACTTTTGAGGTATGGATTGTTCATTAAGCATGGTTCGACTCATTTCTTGTAGAGTTCTATTCTTTCTTTCTACTACCCCATTCGATTGTGGAGTGCGTGGAGCCGAGAAGTTGTGAGTAATACCATTAGCGTCACAAAAAGCTCCGAATTGCACTTTATTATCGAATTCCCTACCATGATCCGTCCTAATAGACACTATGGGTCTTCCTAGTTGTCTTTGGATCTTTTTGCTTAATATTTCAAAATAGTTAAAGGTTTCCGTTTTGTTCTTTAAATTTTTTGTCCAAGTATACCTAGAGTAGTCATCCACTATTACCAAAGTGTAGTAGTTGCCTCCATAACTTTGGATAGCGGATGGACCAAATAAATCCATATGTAGTAATTCTAGACACCTAGTTGTGGACACCATGTTTTTAGCTTTATGACTCGAATGAGCTTGTTTTCCTACATTACAAGCATCACGATTGAAAAATGATGTTCATATTTTAACTTAGGTAGGTCTCTTACTAGATCTTTGGATGATAGCGAAACAAGAAGTCGCATGTTGACGTGACCTAATCTTCGATGCCATAAGGTCAAGTATCATCCATAGAGGTAAGACATAGTTTGTCTTTAGGTTCATTACCGATTTTAATGACATAGACTCCATGTTTCCTAATTCCTCTTCCTATGGTTATGCCATTTTTAAGTATCTTACTACGGTTTCGATAAAAGTACATTGCACTTTTATCACATATTTGTCCTATACTTAAGAGGTTAAAGTTTAGGTTTTCTACGTGACACATCGTTAATGGTTAGAGATTTGTTAGAAATCGTACCTTTACCGATGATTCTACTTTGCTATTTCAAACACCACATTACCTCCATTGAAGGATTCATATGTGGAGAATAGATCCTTATTGCGGTCATGTGCCTCGTGCACCCGCTATCCTTGACCCATTCTTTGGGGTCTAGGTCGACCTTAAAGCACACCTAAAACAATAATAAACTCAAAAGTTTGGTCCCCATTTGTTCATGGGTCCATTAGTGTTAAACATTCCATTCATATTAGACATGTATGGATAAGATGAGTATGCATTCCATGGAGCAAAGTTTTGAAAATGAAAACCGTTTTGCATGTTTGGATTCCATCCCATTTAATGGTTACTTTTCGGGTAAACGTTATTAGGTCTCCTAAATGAATTAGGTTTTGAAAAGATGGAGCTTTGTTTCTTGCAAAGTAGGATTATATTTTGGAGGTGGTTGTCTAGTGGTGACATGAGTTGGTTTCTTCCTATTAACTATAACAAACTCGGTTCTAGATGAGGAAGCTACGTTATTGCTACTTGTTTGCTACATGAGATCCACGGATCCCTTTCGTACACTAGTCGGTTCCCTTTTTGGGGATCGTGGGATCCGCCACAACAATTGGTGGTTCTTCTAGTTCCTTAACAAATTTTGTTTGTTTACTTTCACTAGTTGATGGATCAAGTTGTTGACTACCTAGACCCTTTTGATTGTTATCGGTTTTAACACCTTCGAGTATTGTATCTAAAGTGTTCGTACTCATTCTAGCAATTTTAGAATCTAAGTTATCCACTAGTGTTTGAAGTTGAGCGTAAGTTCACATTCACCACTTGCTATTTTACCCTTTTCTAAGCGTTTTAGTTTTGCTTTTAATTCTATGACTTCTTTATCTAGCGTTGATTTTGACTCTTTAAAAGTTTGTTTTGTTAATTAGTTTTAAGCTAATATTGCATAGTTTGTCATATTCATTATGCAATGAGTCGTCATCGAGTGATGAACTACTATAGTATTCGTGACATACCTCGTCATTTGCCATGAGACAAATTTCTTCATCCTCCTCGTTGCTCATTCCCCATGTGCCACTCACGAACGCCTTTTGATCATCCCGTTTGGGACACTTACTAATAAAGTAGTTTGGGTCCCCACATTTAAAGCAAGTACGATCATCCTTTGGCTTCTCGTCCTCTTTGCTTTTCGAAAGCCTTTCTTATCGTCATACGGTTGTTTGACGTATCTTCCTTTCTTCTAAAGAACTTTTAAAGTCCCTACCGCCATCACGTACTCTTCGTCGTCACTACTCGAAGAGAGTTCTCCTCATCGCCTCGTAGCCTTTTTGGCTTTAAGGGCAAGAGATTTGTGTTTCTTTCACCTTTGAAGCTTGGAATCTTTAGCAAGGACAAGCTCGTAGACTTTCAGGTTGCCTATGAGTTCATCGAGGGTGAGAATTGTCAAATCTTTTGACTCTTCGATCGCCGTCACCTTGGATCTCCACTTCGATGAAAGTGCCCTTAGATATCTGCTAACTTGATTACGGCTAGAGAAAGATTCATCAAGTGCTTGTAAAGATGTAATAATAGTATTAAAGTTAGCAAACGAATGATCTATAGTTTCCTCATCCGATATTGAAAATTGTTCATATTGTTGAACAATTAAATCAATTTTATTATTTTTAACTTGTTAGTTGCCTTGATGAGTTACAACTAAAGAATTCCAAATTTCTTTAGAGGTTTTAAGCATAGAAATTCTTTCGAATTCCTTTTTCGGTAAAGCATTATACAAAACCATTTTTGCTTCACTATTTTTAGAAAGCTTTTTATTCATTTCATCGTTTAGTTTATCATGAGGTATGTGAACTAAATTTCCTTTATCATCATTTGAGGTAGCCTCAAAATCACCTTCAACAATAATGTACCAAAGATCAATATCTTTAGACTTCACATATGTTTCGAATCTATTTTTCCAATATATAAAACCATTAGTTTCAAGTAGTGGTGGTCGTTGCATAGATTGCCCTTCCTTATAATTTTCAGAACCCATAGTGATCGAAAAGTTTTTAAAATACAATTTTATTTTAAAACTTTTATAAACTTAGCTCTTGATGCCAATTATGGAAAACTAGAAGGGGGGTTGAATAGTTTTGCCGATTTTAAGTTAGTTTCAAAAACTTTTAGATTCGTTGATATGTGAGATCTTGTGGATGTAGAGAAAGTATAGATCTAATGATAAAGTAAGTAAATAAAGTAAAGCGAAGGGAAAGAAAAGACACAACCGATGTATAGTGGTTCGGCTATAAGGACACCTTCCTTGCCCTACTCCACTCCCAGTCACCTACTCGAGAGTTCAAGCACTATGTCAACAAACTCCTTCACTGGCGGAGAAGCCTTCACAACGTTGCTTACACTTTTTCCGGTACAAAGCTAGATACCGAGTCCGTAACACGATGGACCAAACCAACACGACTATTACACAACAAATATGTGAAATATCAAATACAAGATCTTCGCCATGAAATCTTGCGAGAGACAAATCAATCAAGGACCCTTGCTTGGATGACTTGTAGAATGCTCGTGATCTCGCCTTAGAAGGACCTATATGAGGATCACAATAGAAAGAAAGAAGAACAACTCTCTAGATCAAGTGATCTATATGTTAGAAGGGAATGAGAGTGTTTGAGAGATTTAGTAAGAAGAGGGTGAATTAGAATGAATAAATGGCTCTCTATTTATAGGCAAATTCCTTCACCTGTTCCCCGGATCCCACGAATCCCTTCCACCAAGGGATCCGTCTAGTGTAATCTTGGGGATCGTGGAACGCTCCTCTTTGCCCATGGGTTTTTGGTTATGGGTCATGGGTTATGGGTTGGTCCATGGGTTATCTTTAGATTCAATGTATCTAAGTATACATTGTATCAAGTCTCTTTGGGTATGGGTTAAGATCCATGGGTTATGGTCCATGGGTTATGATTTTACCATCCTAATAAACTATTACAACAAATGCTTAATTACTACATTTTGTATTTAAATGGCTATATGTAAATGCTTTACAAAACTAACATGTATCCTTATAATTATTCTTAAGATAACATTATATTTGTTATCAACAAAACACAAAGAGATCGCAAAATATTAATAAACGGTTTCACGGTTTATTTGTATTAACACGTATGACCATTTATTCTCATATGTCAATCAACATGCGTATTTTCACATTTCTCCCCAAGAATTGCATACGAAGTTGTCATTCTTGATTGAACAATGAAATCATCCAAAGATAGTCTATCCATACTTCTCCCCGTAAAATTGCATATGTTGTCGCCATTGCCATTTTTGATTGAGCAAGTGAAATAAGAAAACAATCAACGGTCAGTAGATCCACTTGATGACTGAGCGAGCATGGAAAAAGCATGAAGCTTGTTGATGAGAATGGTTATAAACAAGAAGATTTCTCTTCTTTCGAAGATAAAGCACACTGAAGCGTATACTTTTCTTTTCTTTAAGGAACGAGGTTTGAACTGAAGTATTCAAACGTCATAAACAAGAAGATTTCTCTTCTTCCGAAGATAAAGCGCACTGAAGCGTACACTTTTCTTTTCTTTAAGGAACGAGGTTTGAACTGAAGTATTCAAACGTCATCTCTCTCTTTTCTACTTCTCTTAGCTAACTTGTTACCAACCCCATTATCATTCAGTCGGCTCTTTGTCGTGACAGTTGATGAAGAAAACCCAGTATGATGAATTTGACACTGAAATAAAATAACCCGAACTTGTGACTTAAACTTGCACAAAATGTGAGATTAAGACCGATGCAGAGAGCTCGTGCAAATTTGAATCTCTAAGTACTCTATACTCTTCACCCAACCAACCATCAAGTATACGACGTACATCACCTCTTGAGAATCCACAACTTTGTAATACACTGAGCACTACAACGTAACTCCTTAAAGTGATAGTTATTTTATGGTAGTAAAAAGGAAGAATCTCCCAAAAATAACTAGATTTCCAAGTCTTCGTCATTGAAAATTTTAAAAGCTCGAACAAGGATCTCGAAGAATCTTCATCCAACCATCCCCGATACCTTCAGATACTAAGTACACGTACTCGCGAAATTTCACTTCAACCTCAAATAGGTAATACTGAATTAACGTCGTAGTCACATCTTATGGTTTAAATGCGCAGATCTAGCCCTTTTTGATGTTTTAAATGAACTTTGATAATGGTTTTATCCTAACCTTAGTTAAACGTACATAACCTCGTAAAACTTTGTGATAACCAAATTGCCATGAAGAATATCTAAACAACCATCCAAGACATGAAGTACACACTTTATCCCTTCTTCGAATTTGAAACCGTAGCACCAGAGTCAGATAAGATCCAGAAATACACTTTCCTTTATCCAGGATGGTTCCATCATCACGGGTTTTTACAATTCTATGGTTTAAACCGAGAAATAGTTTCTTTAGCGGGATTTTACCAAACCAAGAATTAACCGAGAGATAGATCCGAAAATGCACTTTTCTTTTACCGGGATGGTTCCATTGTTACGGGATTTTACAAATCTATGATTTAAACCGAGAAATAGATTCTTTTGCGGGATTTTATAAAACCAAGATTAAACCGTTAAGCAATGACATATTGAATGTGTTATGACAAAATTTGGTTTTGGTGAATATCGGTTTAGAGGAACATGCAATGGATCATCAACAATTCTTCTCCCAAATGTAGAATACTTCACAAACCTTACTAAGTCAAGTAGTATACACTACTTCCGGAGGTTGACCTTATAACATCAAAGTACACGTTTTCCCCATGATGGTTTCGAATCGTCGAAGCATCATTAACGTGTACGACCATCTGCACGATAAGTTCTTGCCATAAGCAAACATCTTGAAAGATCATGAAAGACACTGAAGATTCTTGAAAGATTTTACTTAGACTGTGAAGTATCATTGACATTCTGTAGCGTCGAATATCCCATGAGAATTGCTGATAACATCTTAACCTTTAACTTCTTTGGCTAACACACCATCCACGTATTCTGCCGACAATTGCTTTGACCACTTGGTGAAGTAAACCCGATATACCAAACTTGAACATGAAGTAGAATTCCCCAGATTTGTTACTTATGCTTGTACTATCCTTGTGAAAAAGAACGGTGTACTCAATGTACAAAACCTCTTGACTTATCCTCAACTTCGTGAGACACCGAAAGTGATAGCTACTTTGTGGGTTAAGCAAGAAAGAATCACAAAAGTACCTAGATAGCCAAGTTTTTATCACATTCAATAAATGCCCAAACAAGTCATCTTCGCGGAAGGGAAAAAAGAAATAAGACGAAATAGTACACGTGCCCGGAAAACCTCACTTCAAATCCAAATAAGAGATACCGTACACAAACAACCCCGTAGTCAACCTAGTTCCAATAACAATTCAAGCCGTTACATACTATCCTCCATGAAAATGTATAAACCAAACTACCACTCTTATGCCAAGAAATATACCAAATTTAGCCGTGAGACTTAATGACCAAAATATTGTTCTTCCGATATAAACAAATTGTATCCAATCTTTTTGAAGAAAATCTCGGATAACAATTGATATTATCAAAACTTTATATATCAAAAAAAAAGTTGGATAACTATTTTGATAAGTCATTTAAGCTCATGTATTTCTGCAGTCCATGAAGCCCACGAGTAGATCCAATCATCCAAAGCCTATAACCGATCCATTGAGAGGCCCAATTACACTCCATATAAATCCAATATCCAAGTCCAATCCAAATCGCAGCCCATGTGAAACAACAAATCGCAAATCTCAAATTACAACTCAGAAATCTCAAGTCTCATCATCAAATCGCATCATCAAGTTACAACTCATGACCCATGTGATTTACATATAACATTATAGTCCGTGCCCACAATAAATTCATCCAAGCCTAATCTATTACTAAATTCTGTCGCAGCCCATGTGATTTAGCAATGCATACAAATGAAAGCTATGTTGATTATTAACAAATCAGTCCACTAACAAATCAGTTACAACAAGAATTAAACCCGGCCACTAAACTCGATCCAACAACAAGAATTAAACTCGATCCATATACCTGAATAAAATAGCAAGCCCAAGTCGCAGCCCATGTATCACTAATACACCCGATCCATAAATAATCCAACCCTAAGTATTCGGGGTATATAAAACCACATACCCTAATAATTTGATAACCCTAATCTCAAAAACAGTTTTCATCCGCCCCATCTTAACGTTTTTCTCTCCCAAGCACTCATCACATCAAAACGCACCAATAAATCCAATTTCTTCTCTTCTTTTAATTCAGCTCGTATGAAACAAGGACCCTATTAGTTTGATCTCACCACAAGGATGGCTTGAGATATGGAGACGGATTAGAGATCAAATGAAGGTCTTAGGTAGGTTTTCTTTTCAGTGCTTAATATGCTTTTGAGTCATGAATCGAACCAAAGACTTGAATTAGCTTTGTACGTGATAAAGTATAAGCAACGTTGTGTAAGGTTCTCTCCACC
Organism: Chrysanthemum lavandulifolium; assembly: GCA_022545495.1. Classification (NCBI taxonomy): domain Eukaryota; kingdom Viridiplantae; phylum Streptophyta; class Magnoliopsida; order Asterales; family Asteraceae; genus Chrysanthemum; species Chrysanthemum lavandulifolium. Next base: position 152,383,440 of record CM040242.1, read on the forward strand.
GAGAAGGGAGTTTGTTGATCTAGTGAAGTAACTCTTCAGTTGGGTACTCGGGGAGTGATGTAGGGCGAAGAGGAGCTTTGTGACCGAACCACTATAAATCTTTGTGTTCGGTTTGCAATCTTTTTTACTTATCGCTTTATCTTTATATTATGTTTATGATTGTGTTGTGGCTTGATGTTTATGTTTGGGTTGTGGCAATTTGTTACTTCATGCTCTCTATTATATTGTTGAAGTATTATTATCACATTCTATATTACGTCAAACTTGATCGGTAAATTTGATACAAAAGTTTTAAGTTTTAAACGAAAATGTATTCACCCCCCCCACACACACAAGGTTTCCATAATTGGTATATGAGCGGGTTGGCTCTAGTTTTCAAAACAAATGGTTTTCAAAATCGAGTAAGGTCTGTGTATCAGATTTTCTGTGAAGCCGAGCGTAATATGAAAAGTGTGTCGTTATTTTTTATTTTGAAGTTCTGTTGTTAGATATCTTGTTATACAAGCTTGAATAATGATTAAAATAGGTAATATAAGTCCACTAAAAAGTCTACAAAGGTTAAACCTTTTTGTCGGGTCGAAATATGAGTTTTTATAAATCTATGTCAGTTTCGCATATCCCTTTTGTAACAAAGGGCGGATCCCTTTACGTAGTGGGCGAGTCGGAAAATCCAAGAATTCCTTTTTCTTTTGTTCATCAATCGGGCGGTCGGATCCGTCAGATAGTGGATAAATTTTGGTAAAGTTCAAAATTCATAACTAATTAACCGTAAGTCCACATAAGTCGCGCCACCTATCAATTTTAAAGGAATTGAGCCTACTTTTATTTAAAAATATTTTTAGAAACCGAATCTAAATAACAATATATCAAATTATTTGATTTGTAACAAAAGGTCTTTTTTGGTAATGTCTTTTGGTCAAATCTATGATCAAATTGAAAAAGGGGTCTTATTAACTTTTGAATGTTAGTGTATTTTCTTTCTTTGGTCATATTTAAAATATGAAGGAAACTAATCAAGCCTTTTATACCTTGTTATATTTAACGCAAAGCGATGAAAAGTATTTTCGTATGCTCTACTTGATGATTAGTTGTTTTACTTTGATTGCTTATATATCTTGATCGTATGCTTATCTCAAGTAGTATTTGTGCTTTTTCATTTGTGAAACATATGTGTCTACCTTAACTTTCCATTATTTTGCTTGTTTGTCGATTAAGTAATATTTTTGAATCAATATGTTTCTTAAAGGAATGTTTGGAATAACTCATATTTTTTGTTGAAAATGTATTTTCGTAAATGCATTGGTAAGTCATATGTGTAGAAATAATGGTTAACATGTGTGAAATGCTATATGGCTATTTGTTTCACTTTAATTAGTATTGTATACTCTTTACATCTCATATTTGAGTTTATTATCTTGTGAAACATAAGTGTCTTATATGCTTATATGTTGGTTGATTTAATTATCCATTCGTATTTCCGTGTGTTTTCTGCTAAGATGATAAGTATATACATCGGACATAACTCACACTTGTGTTGATGGTGTACTATCGAGTCTACTTATTCATAATCTCATTCCAAGCTTCATAGTAGGATTAACAACTTGAATGTTTCATCCGAAATACTCAAGTAAAATTATTTTGCAAACGCAAAAATAAATTTTCGTATCCGAAAACCTAATCACGAGGCCTCCAACAACATATAATGAATTTGCTCATCAAATCAAGAATATCAACCTTTGGGTAACACGATACTCTTGTTACTACATAAATATTCATAGTTCCTTTTGATCCTCGTGTGTGTCTAACTCATTAAGACCAAAACATTTAGCTTTCTCTAAAATTCTAAAATAGTTTTAACTCAACCAACGATAATTGGACTACATAAATTCTTCTCGACAATTAAGTTAAAACAAATGATAAATTTTACCACTTCTGACCATTTGATGTTACGGATCTCTCGGATCCCTCCAAAAAGGGATCCGGCATGCCTTAGGCAGGGGATCCGCCGACCTATCAAACAGAAAGATTTCCAGCTTTGTTCATACTCTAAAATATCAAACGAACACCTCTTGCTAACATCATACCAATAAGTTTCATCAACATTTAGTAGCCTTGACATACTCATCCAAAATCCAAAATATTTATCTTGCAATGCAATCGGTAAATCGTCATAACCAAATTCGAGCAAATGCACCTTTCTTGTTCTTGGATCAAGAGAAATCCATAAGGCCATAACAATCGTCAATATCACTACTCAAGCATGATGCTCTTCTTTACAAACTTCACACACATTGCTCAATTTTGGAGCATACTCAAAATCTATTGAGGTAATTTAACTTATTTAGATTCTTGTTGAAAAAACTCTCAAAAGATCATTCTTATGAACTCTCATAAATTCACATATTCTTCGTCTAAGTATTGTTTAATATTAAACATAGAAGATGTCATCTATTAGATCTTGGAATAAGCTATCTAATCAAAACAACTGTTGATTCCAACGCAAGATTGAAGCATATCGTTTGCTTTGGCCCTTAACTCTAAAATTCGTCACACCAATTGTTATATTTATGTATATAACATGCCATCTTCGTTACATTAGTTTTAATGCATTTAGTTGAATTGCATTAGGCCTAGTATTAATAAAACGAAGCTAAGTATCATCATTGTTACTCTTCGATAGGCCAATACAGGAATACATAATTTTCTAACATGAGAATGAATACCCATGACCCAAAACCCATGGCCCATGTGCATTACATCATGCATGACATCAAGTTGGGTAAAGTCCATGACCTATGACCCAAAGTCCATGACCCATGACCCACAGTCCATAACCCATAACCCAAAGTATGCATTACATCATGCATGACATCATGTTGGTACTCATGACCCAAAAACCAGAATTGTAACCAAAATCCAGACTGACTTATCCAGTTGCCGGATCCCTCCGATTACACTGGCCAGATCACTTTTTCAAGTGATCCGCCGAATCCGGCTAAACAGGGGCAATTTTGCCTATCAAGATTGGTGATCTTATCATCTTCATCCATTTGAAGGCTTCTCATGAATAGAAGTTTATTTAGATTAGTCATTTATATCCATTAGACACATTGTCTTGGATCATGATTTGTAACATCATCTTGTATCACTAACTAGATTAGATGGTTTATGTGTTTGTGCCATAAAACACAAGGTTTGTTATGTTGGGACACAAAACATAACGGGTTTGGTTGTACCCAAAGAAGGACCCGATATTTAGCTTTGTACCGAAAAAAGTGTAAGCGACGATAGGTTGGTTCTACCAGTGTTAGAACTCGGTATTTAGCTTTGTACCGGATAAAGTGTAAGCAACGCTGTGTAAGGTTTTCTCTGCCAAGAAGGGAGTTTGTTGATCTAGTGAAGTAACTCTTGAGTCGGGTACTCGAGGAGTGGAGTAGGCCGAAGAGGAGCTTCGTGACCGAACAACTATAAATCTCCTTGTCCGCTTTGAAATCTCTTTTACTTATCGCTTTATCTTTATATTATGTTTATGATTATGTAATGGCTTGATGTTTATATTTGGGATGTGGCAATATGTTTTACTTCATGCTCTCTATTATATTGTTGAAGTATTATTATCACATTTCATATTACGTCAAACTTGATCGGTCAATTTGATACAAAAGTTTTAAGTTTTAAACGGAAAGGTATTCACCCCTCCTCTACGGTTTCCACACTTTATCTACAATCAAATCATCACCCGATTCGGCATGGCACAAACACTCATAACAGACAACGAAACCCAATTCATCGGCGAACCATTTAAATCATGGTGCGAAAATCAGGGTATCCTTAGAGCTATTACATCTCCCTACCATTCTCAAGCTAATGGTCAGGCAGAGGTAGCTAACAGAGAAATTGTGAAAGGCATCGAGAAAAGGATGAAGGAATACAAAACTTATTGGGTGGACGAGCTATCAAGCGTACTGTGGGCACACAAAACCAAACCAAAGGAAAGTGTAGGTGAAACACCCTTCTGCCTGGTCTATGGTACTGAAGCTGTAATACCTGTGGAATTGCTCATCCAAATAGAAAGAGTTGCTATAGTGATAAGGTTTTAAAATGTACCTTTTTAAGGGGTCGTTTAAGCCCTTAATTGATCACTTTTGTATCCGTTATTACTTAATATCATTCCTTTTCACTTTTAGGTCTTTTGAAGGCAAATTCTTTGGAATGACACTTATTCGAGATGAAAAGCGCGAATATCGAAGAAAATGGCCAAAGTCAAGAATCGAGACACTCAAGCTCTTTGAATTGAAAGGGGACGGCATCAGGTTATACCCGTGACACCGTCGGAACAAGTCTTGTGTCGTCTGATGGCAAATTGCTTATTTTCAAGTGCGGCATCGGGTTTTAAAAGAGTAGGGTGTCATGACTCGACGGCCTAGATTTGATCGAGACGCGTCGAGACTCAAGGCAACGGCGTCATGGACATAAGGTGGCCGTCACAATGATAACGTGGCCAAGACGAAACCCTAATGGCGGCGACCGGCGTCACAAATCAAAGGTGGCCGTCGCGATTGTAACATTATATATATAATCCGAATTTTTAGTTTTGATTGTAGTTTTATGGGTAAAACCTAAACCGAACCAAGGCTGTCTTGTACAAGATTTTAGGGTTCCATACCTATCTTACATCAAGATAAGTGTTTTACTTCATTAATTTAATTATGTCTTCAATTGATTGTGTGTATGCTTGCATGTTCCCCATGTCCCGCTAATTTACTTGTGTGTTTGCTTAGGTAATATGAAACTTAGTTATTGAATATTGATTGGTTGTCTCTTATCTTAGTTGTGATTGACCTAGTATTGCGATAGGTCATTCGTTGTGTTGTTAATGCTTGATTAATCTTTGTTGAACCTTAGTTTATAATCACCTAGAGTAATTGTAGGCTATACATCCAAAGAATACCTTAGTGCTAAGTTTATAAATCCTAGAGATTTTGTAGTCATTAACCTTTGGTAGCTTCAAAGAGTCAGGGATAAACGCATACCCTACGACCTTAGAGACACAACACAATTAAGAATAAGGACGTGACAATTCAACCATCAATAGGAGATAACTAGGGAGTAATAAAGCCCAAGCAAATACATTTTTAATCATCATACGAGCACACAACAATAGACATAGACTACATTCACCTTAGCTTAGATAATTAGATAAGTAGAAGTAATCGGTAGAAATACCAACCCCCCAAATCCAATACCCCGAGATTCGTACCTTTCAATTTTCTAAAAAATATAAAAAAGACAAAAAATAATATTCCTCAACCTCAACCTTAGCGTAGTAACCTCTCACTGTCATTCCTATTCCCTAGAGAATGATATCAATTCTGTTGCTTACCCTAATACTACACTACAGCGATTAGGTTCATTGCTGGGGTGTTGAAAAACTTGCTCGATGAAAAGGAAGTTCCTTTGACCCCGAACGCTGTAAGCATATCAAGTTTTGGCGCCATTGCGGAATAGAATAGCTAGTTAGAGTCCACCTCGTTTAGGTTTCCTTGCTTGATTCCCATCAAGTAAACTTTTTCCATTTTAGCTTCCTCGTAGTATATCCCCTTCTTCATGACCTTTGTTCGTAATCCCATCACTTTTCATCATGGAAGGTGACAACCAACCATCACTCATCAAACCACCACCAAATGACCCGCCAATAGGCCGTACTCTTGGTGAATACCGAGACCAAGCCACCTAGGCTATAGGAACACCATTGAGCTTCCCGACCAAGCCCAAACTACGCCCTGTGATCCGACACCATCCGGTTGGTGCAAAGCGGATGTGCATTCCATGGACTTCGTTCAAGATCCTAATCGACATCTTAAGGTTTCCTTAAAATTGTCGATTCCATCGACCTCGATGCTACTACTCGGAAGACCACGCGTCTGCGTCTCTTCCAATTCTCTCTATGGGACCAAGCTAGTAATTGGCTTGAGCGACTTCCCGCCGGCTCCATCTCAAGTTGGGATGATATCACCTCTCGTTTCCTTGCTCAATTTTTCCCACCAGGGAGAACTACTAAGCTTAGGAATGATATCTTGATGTTCCAACAACGTCAAGGTGAATCTCTCTACGAAGCATGGACTCGATTCAAGGACTTACTCCATAGAGTCCCTCATCACGGCATTGATCTTTGGCTTCAAGTCCAAATCTTCTACGATCATGTCAATTTCCCCACTAAGCGATCCATTGACCAAGCGGCCGGTGGAAAACTTAGTGATCTCACTGCGGAAGAATCGTGGGGTATTGTAAAACCCTAAAGATCGTAAGCGTCTAAAAGACCTTTTTGCCCTCAAGTAAATAGCTACGAAATCCGTAAACACGTCAAGCTCGTTAACTAAGTCTAACACTTAGCTTATAAATGTTATACAAGATAATTTACACATATGCTTACAAATAAAAATCACACATGACAAGTTATGGACCAAATAATATGTATAAAATTTAAAAGGACAATTACAACTAAATTTAATCACCATAAAGATAATTAGTAATTTGAATAAGTCATTTATTTTGTTTCCTTTTGTTGGCCTAGTTACACGCCCCTTTTGTTTTTGTTTTACCCGTCCATATTAACGCATAAAACCAAAGAAATCGTCAAAGTCTACTTACCCCATTTACTCCTACTTTTCCTCAAAGTTATTCCCATATTCCTTTATTTTATCATCCTTATCACTCCAAAATAAAACCCTATGTCCCTGCTAACCAAAAAGGACGGCACAATATCACCCATCCCTCCCATTCAAATTCAAGGCTCAAGAAAAATTTATAAGGTGTGTCAAGGGTACTGTGGTCGAATGTATGAAAGCAGGTCATGGGGATTTGGCTTCTGTCGTGGGTTTCTAAGCCATAGTGGGCTGTTTGAGCTTGTCATATGCATAGCGACATGGTTTGTGTCGTGAAGTCTTTGAGGAGAAGCCTAGGTCGTGGGTTTTGTAGTCATTGTTCCTTGTTTCATCTCGTCCATACTCTTGGCGTAGTACATCACCATCTCGCCTCAACCTCCCTTATTTTCTCAAGGTTGGGTCGTGTGATATATTTTCTATAAGGTAACATATATATGCATATCTTACATATACATGAGATGACAAAATCATAGCACATAAATGATAACTACGGTCAAAATGTCAAATAAGGTCACATGAAAAGATGAACTAAATACTACACATGGCAAATTCTTGTTTACATTCTTTTCTTTTTATTTTATTCGTAGTCATGCACACCATTCATGTAGTCATATAATTTCCTTTCTAATCTTTAATATGATGTATGATCTAAAAGCGCATGTTTAGGGTCGTGTGTATTTAGTCTTGGGGCGAGTTTGAGGGCGTCGCGGGGAAAAGGGTGAGCCGTTTGGTATTTTGAAAAGGGTCGGGAAAGACGGGTAAGGTGTTAGTCCATTTGCATGTTTAACTAGTCGTAAGGATGATTTTTATAAGCCGCGATCAGGATGAAAGTAAATGATTTTGGTGTGTATATGTAGTGTCTTGTGGGGGTATGTTCGAGGGTGTTCGCGAGATTTATTGTACGTTGTACGGGTTTTTTGAAAGTGTTTCGAGTAAGTCGAGTTGGGGGTTAATAGCCATGGGTGTTTAACTAGTCGTGTCGGTTAGTCGTTTGAACCGCGAACGAGAGTCAAGTTGGTATGTCGAAATGAACTTGAAATGTAATAAAAACAAATTTGAATGAAATACCAACTACTGTACGAGTTTATTTTATGTTGCATGTTAGTATTTAAACATTTTTCACTTTTAACCCTCATTTTTAGAACATTGTCACATGCAAACCTTAAACTTTATGACTTGGAAAATTACAACCTTAAACTATTATAAGAATGATATTAAGTTATAATGTTTAATTACTTGTCGCTATAAACCCTAAACTTTGATAAATTACATTTAAACCTTAATTTTGAATCATTTATATTTTAAACCCAAAACCATGATAATTATTTTATTAGGCCTTTATTTTATTTAAGTTGCATTTGTAAATCTAAACCTTCTATTTCGGACAATTTACAAAATTGAAAACCTTTCTAATTTGGGAAAAATATTTAACGTGATAAACTTAAGAATTAAAAGTTATGAATCGGTAAAAAATTTCAAATCGCGGAAACTTACTAATTATGGAAACCTGCCTAAAATAGAAAGTTACCTAAAATAGAAAGATTTCTAAAAGTGAAAACCTGCTAAAAATGGAAAGCCGTCTTAATCGAGTGATCTGATTCTTATAGAACGTTATTTAATTCATATAGGTTCTGGGCGACGGGATTGATCTCTTTCTTGATTTTAACTTTCATTGTGATTTGCTCCGAATAAGGTACAGATATTCTGACCTTACCTCTTAAGGTTTCTCACGACTCGTATTCATCCTTTGATATTAGCTTTGATTCCTGTTATGCTCTTACTCGAGCCCTTATTAGGGCTTCCCTATAACTTTGCTATGCTCCCTTTGATTGAATCTCATATGTGAACTGTTTGATTATGAATCTTTGATATGAACCTCTGATATGAACTTATGATATGGACTTTGATTATGAACCTTCAGATTATGAGCCTTTGATATGAACCTCTGATATGAACTTATGATATCTGGACTTTGATATGAACCCTTATGTTATGACTTTGCTTTGACCCTTCAGTTTGATACCCGAGCCAAATATGTTTCCTAGTCGGAAGGTAACTCGACCGTGTCATTGATGCACCAATGGCATGACTTTAGTGTGGTTGAGTGATGTTCCACACCATCCCCATTATGATATGATTATGAGCTCACTATATGTATATGATTTGGCCACTATGATATGTTAGGGGCGTATGGATGCATCCTAGATATGATATGTTTGAGGATTTGATCTGTTTGGAGATATATATGGTGAATGATGTCGGGTGCAATCCGCGTCTTCACAATTATGGGAGCTAGCTACTCCATTTGTTCTTGAGGTCTCCCTCTTATTTTGTATGGTATTCGAGGTCCCCTCCGAATACAATGGTTACTATGATATGATATGATATCTTTCCAAGACTCGGGTAGATTTACGATAACCCTTACACTGTTGATAAACCTATATTGTACCTTCTGTATTCCCCAACGCACCATAATCTGTATTACTTGTTCATTACTCAATACCCTTGTATGATTTACTTGTACCAAGATATAGATACTTCATTACATTGATTTGTCACACTTTCATTCCGTTACTTCAGACTATGGTTCCATTCACGTACCGGGTTATTATATAATTTGATGATACTATTCATGTCTTATGTGACTATTGATTATCCTGCTATGATGTGATTAATATGCGGTTATCGAATTACATTTCTAGCGATGATATGTGATCTCACTATTATGTGACCCTCTGTATTGTCCGGTGATCATGCTAGTGTGTAATCGATAGTTTTGTACATTTTATTATGTGTACTACGTTCAGTTGATCTCGTGGACTATGACTATCCGTTGTATCCTTATCTCGCTTGTTGTTGACCCGCCATGTTTGCATTTCGGTTTATGCTACGGTTTGATTGGGTAAATGGTTCGACTTGTGTGTCGGCTTGTTAACTTGTTTAATTGCCTTGCTATGCCTAGTTCATTTAATTATAATGCTCATCTTGTATTTCCTTCTTGTTACGTGTAGCGCCATGTTTTATTGCTATTAGTACTTCCGTTGTTGTAATCTTGCTTATGTTTTCAACTAAGGGTTTATGTCCTGTGTGATTGCCATGCTCACTTACTAATTAATTGCTTAGCTTGCCTTAGATTTCTCTTTGACTTGTATGGCTTATGATTTCCTTAATTGATTGTATGATTATATGTTATGTGGATATTGTGTCGCTGCTATGCTTGCTTATGTTTGATTCTTGTATACTGTTTGTATGTGCTTGTATGCTTGTCTTGATGCTTTGTTTGACTTCGTTCTCCTTGTTATATGTGCTTTGGATATCTATATAATTGTGTTCTGCGGGATCCTCATTGACTCATTGTCCTCATTTCACTGCGACTTTGTTATCCGTTTCCTTTGTTTCTTTTCGCATTTCAAATTTTATTTAGCTTCGTTTTGTTATATCATTCTCTTTGGGCTTTTAAGCTCAGTAGCATTTCTTTTCTGCGGCGGTTTTAGGTTTGAAGATGGGCTTTGATGGGTGAGAGTTAGAGTATCTAAGTGGACCAACCCTAGCCCTTATTACTTTGGGACTTATTTTGAAGAGCTTTTGTTTTGAGATTTTCCTTCATTTTGGATATTGTATTTCCTTGTCGATCAACTATTCATATGATTTGATACTTCATTTTAAGGTTTTCGTTTGCAAAGATTTTAATTGTATGTTACGATATGACACCGAATGTGACACTTCTACCCTTGTCGGGTTGGGGTGTTACAATTATGGTATCGAGCCGAGTTTCGTCTTGTTGACCTTAGGATTTACACAGTGAGGACTTGGGTAGACACTAGGCTTCCGTCTGTTATGATCTATTCGATTCCTTTTGATTGACGTTCGGTTTGACTTGATAATCTTTTGTCTTCTTGCTTTGCTCTTCTCTTCACATTTGATTTTATTATTTTGTCTTAGCACATCCGTTTGTCGATCGTTAGATGGAGACTACCGTGGAGCCAAGATGATGGTGCCGAACTGTGTTCTTTCGCAATCTACGAGTGGAGAGGTTCGTGAAGCGAAGCCACACCCTCTTGTCTTCTTTGGAGGCATCGGGATCTTCTTGGAGGAAGTCGGACGGACCAACCAAAGACGCAAGAGGCGAAGACAAGATTCAACCGGTGGTGAGAAGGTTCATCTACTTCATAGGATTTTGGGCGGTAATTATGTTACTCGACTTGTTTGTCATGCGTTTTGAAGCGATTTGATATCTTGCTATGTGATTTTGATCGGCATTACTTTTCTTGATTTGTTGAACTCGGTTTGAATCATGAAGTTTTATCGTTTGGCATTTTGTTATAATCTCGACTTTTCTTTTGGATCGTCGAGAATGAGTCACGAGGAACCGTTTTATGTAAGTTGGTGGCATTCGTTCACTGTGATATGGTAAGTTGTTGATGCAGTTTATGTTGTGTATATGAATCTGGTCTGCTCTGGTATGTTACTTGATATCTGTATGTGATAAGTTTTGTGTGCTACTGGCTATGTGGTTTGCGATGACCCGAGACAGAATATGATGACAATAAGAACTTGATATGTGATGCAAGTATTATGGCCTTTGATCAACGTGATACTACCGAGATCATATAATTTGAACTTATTGAGATCATCGACATCTTGGGAAATGCAGGGTTGGTGCGTGGATGGAATAGGGCTTATATCCGTTATTTTTCAACCTCGTGTCCGTTTGGAATTGTACCTATTTGTGAGATTTTCGTCAACATCATCACACGTATAAGTTTATGCGCATTGGAACCGGAGTCATTATGATCATGTGAGACTATGGATTGCTACATCGCCTTGAACATGTACGTCTCTGTGTACCTCTGCGACTTCAATTTTCGAGGACGAAAATTTTATTTTAGAGGGGAAGAGTTGTAAAACACTAAAGATCGTAAGCGTCTAAAAGACCTTTTTGCCCTCAAGTAAATAGCTACGAAATCCGTAAACACGTCAAGCTCGTTAACTAAGTCTAACACTTAGCTTATAAATGTTATACAAGATAATTTACACATATGCTTACAAATAAAAGTCACACATGACAAGTTATGGACCAAATAATATGTATAAAATTTAAAAGGACAATTACAACTAAATTTAATCACCATAAAGATAATTAGTAATTTGAATAAGTCATTTATTTTGTTTCCTTTTGTTGGCCTAGTTACACGCCCCTTTTGTTTTGTTTTACCCGTCCATATTAACATAAAACCAAAGAAATCGTCAAAGTCTACTTACCCCATTTACTCCTACTTTTCCTCAAAGTTATTCCCATATTCCTTTATTTTATCATCCTTATCACTCCAAAATAAAACCCTATGTCCCTGCTAACCAAAAAGGACGGCACAATATCACCCATCCCTCCCATTCAAATTCAAGGCTCAAGAAAAATTTATAAGGTGTGTCAAGGGTACTGTGGTCGAATGTATGAAAGCAGGTCGTGGGGATTTGGCTTCTGTCGTGGGTTTCCTAAGCCATAGTGGGCTGTTTTGAGCTTGTCATATGCATAGCAGCATGGTTTGTGTCGTGAAGTGCTGGGGAGAAGCCTAGGTCGTGGGTTTTGTAGTCATTGTGCCTTGTTTCATCTCGTCCATGCTACTGGCGTAGTACATCACCATCTCGCCTCAACCTCCCTTATTTTCTCAAGGTTGGGTCGTGTGATATATTTTCTATAAGGTAACATATATATGCATATCTTACATATACATGAGATGACAAAATCATAGCACATAAATGATAACTCTGGTCAAAAATGTCAAATAAGGTCACATGAAAAGATGAACTAAATACTACACATGGCAAATTCTTGTTTCTGTTCTTTTCTTTTTATTTTATTCGTAGTCATGCACACCATTCATGTAGTCATATAATTTCCTTTCTAATCTTTAATATGATGTATGATCTAAAAACTGCATGTTTAGGGTCGTGTGTGCTTAGTCTTGGGGGGCGAGTTTGAGTGATCATCGGGGAAAAAGGGTGAGCCGTTTGGTATTTTGAAAAAGGGTCGGGAAAGGCGGGTAAGGTGTTATTCCATTTGCATGTTTAACTAGTCGTAAGGATGATTTTTATAAGCGCGATCGGGATGAAAGTAAATGATTTTGGTGTGTATATGTAGTGTCTTGTGGGGTATGTTCGAGGGTGTTCATGGATTTATTGTACGTTGTACGGGTTTTTGAAAGTGTTTCGAGTAAGTCGAGTTGGGGTTAATAGTCATGGGTGTTTAACTAGTGGGTGTCGGTTAGTCGTTTGAACCATGAACGAGTCAAGTTGGTATGTCGAAATGAACTTGAAATGTAATAAAACAAATTTGAATGAAATACCAACTCATGCGAGTTTATTTTATGTTGCATGTTAGTATTTAAACATTTTCACTTTTAACCCTCATTTTAGAACATTGTCACATGCAAACCTTAAACTTTATGACTTGGAAAATTACAACCTTAAACTATTATAAGAATGATATTAAGTTATAATGTTTAATTACTTGTCGCTATAAACCCTAAACTTTGATAAATTACATTTAAACCTTAATTTTGAATCATTTATATTTTAAACCCAAAACCATGATAATTATTTTATTAGGCCTTTATTTTATTTAAGTTGCATTTGTAAATCTAAACCTTCTATTTCGGACAATTTACAAAATTGAAAACCTTTCTAATTTGGGAAAAATATTTAACGTGATAAACTTAAGAATTAAAAGTTATGAATCGGTAAAAATTTCAAATCATGAAACTTACTAATTATGGAAACACGCCTAAAATAGAAAGTTACCTAAAATAGAAAGATTTCTAAAAGTGAAAACACACTAAAAATGGAAAGCCGTCTTAATCGAGTGATCTGATTCTTATAGAACGTTATTTAATTCATATAGGTTCTGGGCGACGGGATTGATCTCTTTCTTGATTTTAACTTTCATTGTGATTTGCTCCGAATAAGGTACAGATATTCTGACCTTACCTCTTAAGGTTTCTCACGACTCGTATTCATCCTTTGATATTAGCTTTGAACTGTTATGCTCTTACTCTGAGCCTTCTTATTAGGGCTTCCCTATAACTTTGCTATGCTCCCTTTGATTGAATCTCATATGTGAACTGTTTGATTATGAATCTTTGATATGAACCTCTGATATGAACTTATGATATGGACTTTGATTATGAACCTTCAGATTATGAGCCTTTGATATGAACCTCTGATATGAACTTATGATACGGACTTTGATATGAACCCTTATGTTATGACTTTGCTTTGACCCTTCAGTTTGATACCCGAGCCAAATATGTTTCCTAGTCAGGAAGGTAACCTGACCGTGTCATTGATGCACCAATGGCATGACTTTAGTGTGGTTGAGTGATGTTCCACACCATCCCCATTATGATATGATTATGAGCTCACTATATGTATATGATTTGGCCACTATGATATGTTCCGGGGGGCGTATGGATGCATCCTAGATATGATATGTTTGAGGATTTGATCATTTGGAGATATATATGGTGAATGATGTCGGTGCAATCCGCGTCTTCACAATTATGGAACTAGCTACTCCATTTGTTCTTGAGGTCTCCTCTTATTATGTATGGTATTCGAGGTCACCCTCCGAATACAATGGTTACTTATGATATGATATGATATCTTTCCGGGCTCGGGTAGATTTCGATAACCCTTAATCGTTGATAAACCTATATTGTACCTTCAGATTCCCCAACGCACCATAATCAGTATTACTTGTTCATTACTCAATACCCTTGTATGATTTACTTGTACCAAGATATAGATACTCCATTACATTGATTTGTCACACTTTCATTCCGTTACTTCAGACTATGGTTCCATTCACGTACCGGGTTATTATATAATTTGATGATACTATTCATGTCTTATGTGACTATTGATTATCCTGCTATGATGTGATTAATATGCGGTTATCTGAATTACCTGTTTCTAACTGATGATATGTGATCTCACTATTATGTGACCCTCTGTATTGTCTGGTGATCATGCTAGTGTGTGTCGATAGTTTTGTCATTTATTATGTGTACTACGTTCGATTGATCTCGTGGACTATGACTATCCGTTGTATCCTTATACGCTTGTTGTTGACCGCCATGTTTGCATTTCGGTTTATGCTACGGTTTGATTGGGTAAATGGTTCGACTTGTGACGCCGGCTTGTTAACTTGTTTAATTGCCTTGCTATGCCCTAGTTCATTTAATTATAATGCTCATCTGTACTTCCCGCTTGTTACGTGTGATCGCCATGTTTTGATTGCTATTAGTACTTAGTTGTTATGATATTGGTTATGTTTTCAACTAAGGGTTTATGTCCTGTGTGATTGCCATGCTCACTTACTAATTAATTGCTTCCGCTTGCCTTTAGATTTCTCTTTGACTTGTATGGCTTATGATTTCTGAATTGATTGTATCTTGTATATGTTGTGTGGATATTGTATCTCGCTATGCTTGCTTATGTTTGATACTTGTATATACTGTTTGTATGTGCTTGTATGCTTGTCTTGATGCTTTGTTTGACTTCGTTCTCCTTGTTATATGTGCTTTGGATATATGTATAATTGTGTTCTGCGGGATCCTCATTGACTCATTGTCCTCATTTCACTGCGACTTTGTTATCCGTTTCCTTTGTTTCTTTTCGCATTTTAGATTTTATTTAGCTTTCGCTTTGTTATATCATTCACTGGGCTTTTTAAGCTCACCGCATTTCTTTTCTGCGGCGGGTTTTAGGTTTGAAGATGGGCTTTGATGGGTGAGAGTTAGAGTATCTAAGTGGACCAACCCTAGCCCTTATTACTTTGGGACTTATTTTGAAGAGCTTTTGTTTTGAGATTTTCCTTCATTTTGGATATTGTATTTCCTTGTCGTCAACTATTCATATGATTTGATACTTCATTTTAAGGTTTTCGTTTGCAAAGATTTTAATTGTATGTTCTGATATGACACCAGAATGTGACACTTCTACCCTTGTCGGGTTGGGGTGTTACAGGTATAATAGAGGACCTTTCTCTCTATGACAACGAAAGTTGGAATGACCCCCGTGAGTTGCCAAAAACCACAAAGGCAATCTCCTTGCCTCCCCTTGACTCACAACCTTCCGACCGTAGGATGCTCGAGCTTGAAGATCAAGTTAAATTCCTAATGAGCTCCTATGAAAATCCTAAGTCATCACGCCAAGTGAACCAAATCACTCTACCTTGTGAATTGTGTAGTGGTTCCCACGACACTCGAGATTGCACAAGACTCCCCGAACAAGCTTTTGCGGACTACGCCCACGCAGCGTCGACAGAGCGGGAGAAGTGGTACACTTTCAAGCCCGAACAAAACAACTTAGGAAATTCTTACAACCCCTCATGGAGGAATCACCCTAACCTTAAGTGGAACCAAAATTCAAGCACACCCCAAAGCTCATCTAGTCCACCCAATAGGTTCAACCCTCCAAACATCGGGAACCCCACTAGTCTTGAGGCAATTGCATCTAGATTCATGTCATCTCAAGAAACTCGATTGACTAAGCTTGAAGCCGACTTTAAGCAACGACAAGGCGAGATGACAAACAAGCTTGATGCCTCTTAAAAGCCTTTAATGACCGGAAATTGGAGCACTCCCAAGTGATACTATAAAGAACCCAAAAGTCGGTTCGATTTCATCGACTTCATGTTCTTGTTCACCATGAGAGTGCGCATCCATGCCCCTCACACACAACGGTTCACTCGTAAACGCTATCAACAAGGGTTTCAAGCAATCCAAAATGAGGTACCAAGGCCCGCACCATTGGTAGAACCTACTCTTGAGAAACCCGTCAACCAAGAACCCAAACCTAATCTAGAGGAGGAGTACAAGGAACTCCATCAAGAAAAACCGGTTCTTGAAGTCTTAGCTCATGCACCTTATTATAATGCTTTAAAAGAAACATATGAGCTAGAACTTAAACTTGGAAAACATGGGTCCGCTTTTGTGTGAAATAATTTACCTAAGAATTTAGATGATCCCGGGCTATTTACTCTTCCGTGTAGGCTTGGAACTTCCAAACCTCTCGATGCTCTAGCCGACTTAGGATCATGCATCAATCTTGTTCCGTTGTCCCTCCATAGAAGCCTTAACTTAGGTAAGATAGAACCAACAGAAACCATCTTAGGTCTAGCAGATGGTAGTATTGCATATTCGATAGGGATAATAAAAGACATGGTAGTACACGTAGGAGAATTGACTCTTTTGGCGGATTTCCATGTGCTAGACATGAATAAGGACCCGACATGCCCATTGCTAGTAGGAAGAGGATTCTTAGCTACCGCTAGTGCCATCATTGATTGTAAGATGTCCAAAATAGTGGTAGGAGAAGGGAGTGCTAGGTCAATTTACGATGTCAAAAAGCATACTTACTACAAAGATATGGACCTTGGATTGATAAGAACTTCATAGGTCCTCAACGACCTTTTTACCTAGATGAAGCCTTTGCTAGTAAAGAAACTTTCCATGAAAAATAAATGGCTAGGGACATGGAAGTGAACCCGTTCGAGGACGCCTTAGTATTTAGGAAGATGACCGAGTTCCTAGGAAGCTTGCCCGTCAACCTTGTCATGAATAAGTGGAAAGTTGAGAGCGATAAGCCTAAACATAAGTGGGATTGGGATAGACCGCCTAGTGATGGTAATGGAGAGTGGCACATTAGGATAACGATCTATGACCCCGATGGAGAGAAATTTGAAAAGGCATATCGAACCAAACGTACTACTAGGAACTTAAATGATAGGTTTGATCCTTATGATATTCTAGAGGATAGGCTTACTTATATCGGTACGTAGGGGCACGACTTCGAGTCTAGCTACAAGACTCATAAATAAAGAAAAGCGCTTCGTGGGAGGCAACCCATGCTTAATTGTTTGCTTGTTTGTGTGTCGTGTATATTTTATTTATTGTTTATTCTCATGTTTGAATTTGTGAAAATGCTTTATTTTGTCTTTAACCTCGTCTTAATTACATATAAAGGTATTTTACATAAGGGATAAGTGTAGGGAGGATTACACACGTTTTCAAAAGAAACGTGAACATGTGAATTACAATTAATTAAAAGATATACATGTGTGTTTGTTCGAGTCAAATACTTGTATCGAGTCATAATGGATGTTTTGCGTGAAATTTTCCGATTCTAAAGATGTAAATTTTCCGGAAAATCGAAGACCAATTTGTCGGGATAACTTTGACGGGTCGGGAGGAGGCGAAACAACTTATCACTTTTCTCGTTTTCGAGCTACTTATAAATTTTTGGAATTTTCGGTCTTAATTTTCCGTAAAATCAGAACATCCATTCCACAAGCATTATATCCTAGTTTAGTAGAATCTTATATATATTGTTACCACGATTTTACGCGAAGGTTTCGTTGGTTTTCTTCAAGTGTGCGGGTTTAATTTACCAAGAAGAAGATACATAAGATGAGAAGGAGCTTTTACGCAAACGTTCTTCTTGAAGAAAGATATAACCACCACTTTACACGGATCCTACCGAGCTAATCGAGGGAGTATTAGTTTTTTCGTCTTTTATTACCTTCCATTATCATAACTTTGATATTTTCGGGAACATTGGGGACAATGTTCGGTTTAAGTGTAGGGAGGGAAAATAAAGCGGGAACTTTGAAACTATGCTTATCCTTGATTATTTGCTTTGTCTAATTTCATTTGTGTAATAAACCATGAGAAATATCGGTTAGGGTAATTTTGGCACAAATTTAAAATTTTTCATGACATGTAGGAGTGGGCCATTAGTCTTAATAAAGCTTCGATGGATAGGAAATTATATGACTAGCACAAAACCCTTTACCACTTAAATTCCACCCAAAATGTGAGGATCGCCTTAGATTAGTAGGAATTAAAGCATTCATCTTTAATGCTTAGAGTGTGAACCGGTAGTATAATAGATTCTAGAACTTGTTTTGTGATGCATTCCGAGATCGCTAGTAAGACTACACTTGTGTAGTTAGGAATAACTAAATGATAAGCGGCATTAGGATAACCCTTGTTTGATACCGTAATATAATTACTTCTTCCACATCGATCGAGTAATTCCCCACACCTCTGCGTTGTACTCATCTTTAGTATACGATACCCCTAGTTAACCCCTCGAGCCTATCCTTTTCGCGGTTCTTGTGATGTTTGGTTTCCGAATATCAATGAAGAGCATTGTTTACAATCCACCCCCAAATGTACACCCAAATCGCCTTAGCCTACCTTGTATGCACTCACTTTTAGTGCATTATTGTTATCACACTAAACCCTTAGTTCAATTATCTTGTTGCTTGCGTAAGTTGCTAAGTCGAGTCATATCCTTTGTACACAGTTTTGGGACGATTGAGAATCATGGGAAAAGTTAAATTTTATGAAATGACGAGAAGGGAACGTTAAATTCAAATTCCCTTTATTTGCGTAATAATGTACTCCAAGTGTTTTGATCTTTTCAATTCGGGTCAAATTAGTGTTAGAGTAATAAAAACTCAAGTGTAGGGATGTGCATATAAATCCCTATCATTTTGATGTTATCGTAGAGGATGGTAGAGTAAAAGTGTATGGAAAAAAAATCGAAAAAAAAAATCGAAAAAAAAAGAAAAAGAAAAAAAATAGAGTGTTGAAAAAAAAACGGGCTACCATCCTACATCTATCTTTAAATTTATGTTTGTTTATTTCAGTTATGTAGAGTTTAGAGTGTCGAGTCTTGGCTTAGCAACGCCATTCTTCGCATGCTTGTAACATAAAGATTTTTGACTTGCCACCACTAAATCGCCTATCCCACCAAACCCTTTGTTTCCCTACCGTAAGCCTATCATTACAACCCTTTAAAAGACCTCTTGGATAGTCTTTCCTAGGTGCTTACGCCAAAGCGACGGAGGTTTGATCTAGTCTCAAGCCTATGGTAATCTATGTACTAGGACCGGTTAATGAGTGCTTATCTTCCATTTTCAATTTGTTATATTTCATATACACCCGAGAGATGTGAGTATCTAAACACCCCATGTGAGGTGCTAGTATGTAATTTTCGTGCTTGTTATGACTTTTGCGGTGCTTATATGTGTTATGGATCGTTCTAAACTAATGCTTCATGACCCCTAACTTATAAATTAATTGGCTAAAAGCACATTTGCTTGAGGACAAGCAAACACCAAGTGTAGGGATATTTGATAAGATTTTAAAATGTACCTTTTTGAGGGGTCGTTTAAGCCCTTAATTGATCACTTTTGTATCCGTTATTACTTAATACCGTTCCTTTTCACTTTTTAGGTCTCTTGAAGGCAAATTCTTTGGAATGACACTTATTCGGACGAAAAGGCGCGAATATCTGAAGAAAATGGCCAAAGTCAAGAATCGAGACACTCAGTGATGAATTGAAAGGGGACGGCGTCGGTTATACCCGTGACGCCGTCGAACAAGTCTTGTGACGATCTGAGAGCCAAATTGCTTATTTTCAAGTGGCGGCATCGGGTTTTAAAAGAGTAGGCGTCGCACTCGGACGGCCTAGATTTGATCAGACGGCGTCAGAGACTCCGTGACGCCGTCACAATGATAACGTGGCCAAGGCGAAACGCTAATGATGGCGACCGACGGCGTCACAAATCAAAGGTGACGCCGTCGATTGTAACATTATATATAGAATCCGAATTTTTAGTTTTGATTGTAGTTTTATGGGTAAAACCTAAACCGAACCAAGGTTGTCTTGTACATTATTTTAGGGTTCCATACCCTATCTTACATCAAGATAAGTGTTTTACTTCATTAATTTAATTATGTCTTCAATTGATTGTGTGTATGCTTGCATGTTCCCATGTCCCGCTAATTTACTTGTGTGTTTGCTTAGGTAATATGAAACTTAGTTATTGAATATTGATTGGTTGTCTCTTATCTTAGTTGTGATTGACCTAGTATTGCGATAGGTCATTCGTTGTGTTGTTAATGCTTGATTAATCTTTGTTGAACCTTAGTTTATAATCACCTAGAGTAATTGTAGGCTATACATCCAAAGAATACCTTAGTGTTAAGTTTATAAATCCTAGAGATTTTGTAGTCATTAATCTTTGGTAGCTTCAAAGAGTTAGGTATAAACGCATACCCTACGACCTTAGAGACACAACACAATTAAGAATAAGGACGTGACAATTCAACCATCAATAGGAGATAACTAGGGAGTAATAAAGCCCAAGCAAATACATTTTTAATCATCATACGAGCACACAACAATAGACATAGACTACATTCACCTTAGCTTAGATAATTAGATAAGTAGAAGTAATCGGTAGAAATACCAACCCCCAAATCCAATACCCCGAGATTCGTACCTTTCAATTTTCTAAAAATATAAAAAGATACAAAATAATCTTCCTCAACCCCAACCTTAGCGTAGTAACTTCTCACTAGCATTCCTATTCCCTGAGAACGATATCAATTCCGTGGCTTACCCTAATACTACACTACAATGATTAGGTTCACTGCTTAGGGTGTTGAAAAACTTGCTCGACGAAAAGGAAGTTCCTTTGACCCCGAACGCGCTGTGTAAGCGTATCATATAGTAAATGAGGATGAAAATGAATAGTCCATTAGGCTGGATCTACAATTAGCCGAGGAAAAGCGCGACTTGGCAGTCATCCGCATACAAAGATAAGATTAGTGCAAAATTTCGTCTACAAAATGTGCCTACGGGTCAAAAAGAAGGAAATACACCCGATGAAGCCTTGGATATGATTTCATTGCGCAAGACTATTTCAAGGTACACATACGCACAACTTGCCATGAGTGAGTTGCTGGAAGATAGCTAGTCAATATTATTAGTTATAATGTGCATGAAAAACACAAGTACTTATTATCGTGTCAAACTTAAACAAACCTTCGACGACAAATGTTCTTCATGTTTAACTGATCACTAAACATAAGAATAATAATGCATACAATAAATTGGCTTGAAAGGCTAATTTCATTAAGAGTTCAGAGTTATAATATCCTAACTAAAAACCTAGGCCTACACGAGTCTGGTCACATACATACAGTAAATTGGCTAGACAAGCTAATTTCACTAAGAGTTAAGGGTTACAACATCCTAACTAAAACCCTGTGCCTACACGAGCACGGTAAATACAAATATACATCCGTCCCTAAATAAATGTCCACTATTGACTTTTGAAGTCTTTTTTTCAACTTTGACCTTAAATTATTTAATTTGTGTTATGTAATAGTTAATAAAATTATACCAATGAAAATACATTTCAAACCCAATCCATCCATATATTTTCCATCAAGTATTATATACACAAATAAAATAATTTAATGTCAAAGTTAAAAAAGAAATACTTTAAAAGTCAATAGTGGACACTTATTTAGGAACGGAGGGAGTAATAAATCGAAAAATAGTTAATTTCATTATCAGGATAAACCACCTTATTACAAAACCCAGGATCATACATGCCTATCACATCCTACAAAACAATCCTGATATATCACGAATTACAAATACTCTTATGAGGGACTTCCGGACATAGCTAATAGTGACCTAGCATGCTCAGGCTCCAATTTACACGGACAAGAGGCTCAAGCGAGCAGGACGCGAGTTGAGATTGGATAAGAATCAAGGAAAGACCGAGATGAGGCACAGTCCACAAGGGTGATCCTTGATAGACACTCATCATGGGACCCAAGACTTATCCAAGATTTATAATATGACCAAGACCCTTCAAGCATTTATACTTGTAGAATGCTTTGAGGGACTCATAGCGGTCGGATCACCTTGTTTGTAGCTCCCGTCAGTGACCAAGAACTACATGCGAGAACAAAAAAAGCAAATAAATCAACAACCCATCAAACAAAATATCCGGAGTAAATCGTGCAAACTCAAAAAACTTACTGAGGTCAGGAGCAGGATGTCCAACAGGGACATCTACCCTCAGGATCAGGGGCAAGGCCCCAGAGTTGTACATCCCCATCGAAGGTTGGTTGACGACAACAGGTGGTTGTTCGAAACAACCTATTCCTCCAAAAATAGGGGAACATCAACCCTCGTCCCCAACCCACACGGAGATTACGTGAATGACCATCGACCCACGCTTCCGCACATTGGGGCTAGTTTATGCCAACCGATGACGATCGGAAGCGCGTGTAGTATTTAAATCTCCCACAAAGACGACAACTCCTACCTCCAAAATACGGTGGAATATTTAAGTTTCTAATCGGGATGACCAAATCACCCTAATAGACTTAAGGCATGAGAGAAAGTCCGATGCAAGAACCTCACGCCTTCCATCCCAACAATCACTTGCAAAACTCCAACGTGATCAACATACTCCTGTGGACTAGCAACGTTAGACAATGATGGAAGAGGAGGAAATGTCCCATATCCAACCCCATATATGGGTAAAGGATTCGCACCACATACGTCTTCGCCATCGAAACGACTACTCTTTATCTCATACCACGAAAACTAAAGGAAGACAAAATTCCTTCAGAATAATACAATGAAAAGCCTATGAAAAACCTTATTGGAAGAAGTTTTAGGGTTTGGGAATGATGTGGAAAATGAGAGGAAAAGGCTCCAAGTATTCCAAGTTTCAACCTCCCAAACTTTCTAGCCCTATTTACAGGCAAATAAAATGAATCAGCGAGTTACACTTGGCAAACATCCACTAGGCAACATACCTTTAATGAAGCGCGTGACAAACACCTTGCAAGGCGCGAGTACAGATGACGTTAACACACCCGTCAAGTACAGTCGAGGGGACACATTATACACACCGCTCAAGAAATGCCAGGGTGACGCCGTCTACAGTCTCAAAGCAATAAAGACGCGTCAAATCCCAAAGATAGCAAATAAATCCGAAGCAGGATATTCCTACACTTCGCCATGAAAACATTAAGTACACACATTTCCCAACTTAGTTTACAACCCTGATCGAGGCAAAAAGCCTGCATCTAGTCATCATCACAAAAGACAAATATGACCATCAACCTGGCAATAAAAGGCCAGGGGCGAACCCTGGTAGCACGGGCGCGGACCGGGGGGACTCAGGTACATAAAGTCCAACATCATATCATAAGTGCATGATCTAATACTAGACTGGGGGACTTGATAGCGTGTCAATATTAACGGCCCAAGCCTATTAGTTACACACTCGGATCAAGCTTATCACCAAGGCCCAATTAACACTTGATAAAGGCCCGACTTAAATCACAGTCCATGTAGAGCCTGGAAAGATCTCTCAGCTGAATTAGTAAGACAAAGCTAATGCTCCCAACCGTCACTAGCGGTTAAGATGTACCATGCGACATCGCATGATGGGACGCACGACAAGTACCACTACGAGCTAAAGGATGAATGACATTTGTCTTCCTTGTTCGCTTCGATGATCAACACTTGGCACCGCGGCCGCTGATCACTCCCAGGGGTTTGTCTCTAAACCCTACAAGGCTCTCTAAAAGGATAGCAACACACAACATCACACAAGTTTTTCACACACTTGATAAAGGCTCGACTTAAATCCTGTGCCATGTAGAGCCTGGAAAGATCTCTCAGGCCTGACTGAGTAAGGACAAAGCTATCGCTCCTCATCGCTACTAGCGGTTAAGATGTACCATGTGACAACGACAGTCTGGGACGCACGACAAGTACCACTACGAGCTAAAGGATGAGTGAAATTGCCTTTTCGCGCTTGGATGATCAACACTGGCACCTGCGGCCGCTGATCACTCCCAGGGTTTGTCTCTAAACCCTACAAGGCTCTCTAAAATGATAGCAACACACAACATCACACAAGTTTTTCACACACGTGGGAAAATATTGCCTTACAACAAATGAAGTATGATTCTTGTTTAAGTGTCACCCGAGCTTCTTAATCTATATCAATCTCATCGGGTCCTTACTGCTCAACACGGAAAACCAAACAATAAAACCATTCATATCCCATCTCTAAACCGATTTACATACCATACATAAACAGTTTTCATTGTTCAATATAAGCGAGGCGATAAAAATCTAAGGTCAAACTCAACATTTGAAAATGGGAGTGATTTGCACAATCTCATAAATTATTAAGACACTCAAATTTAGAGTGTTTGAACATTTATACCCTTAGAGGATCAACATGGCTAAAAGTAATATGACAATAGTTGAGATCAATATAACCCATATTCACATAACAAACGAACCAATCATAATCCTCCATCTTTTATTTAAATTAATAAAAATCATTTTCACCTTTTTTAAAACAACATATCTTACAAACCAGAATTTTCAAAATATAAAAATCATTATCATGACGAATTAAATTATTTTTATAGATATGCACTTTTATATATTTTGACAAACATTTTTTCAAAATTCGTCCAGAAAAATCATATATGATTTTTACGAATCATATATGATTTTAAAAATCATGTATGATTCGATTTTATGAATCATATATGATTTTAACTAATCATATATGATTCTAAAAATCATATATGATTCATAAAATCGAATCATATATGATTTTCATAAATCATATACGATTTTGTTGATCGAAATTTAAAAAAAAATGGTTAAAATATATAGTAAGAAGATATCTATAGAAAGATAATTTAATTCTCGTCATGACAGATAATTTTTCGCAGAACGATTAACGGTTTGCGAGATATTTAATTTTAAAAAAAGGTGAAAGTTTATCATAATAAAAACGAACGACTATTATTGGCTCATCGGATCACAGTAAATTTTGGATCTATATCAACTTTTTCTACGACAATATATACGCCAAAACACTCTAAATTTAAGATCCTAATCATTTATTAGACGCGTAAATCCTCCCTTTTCAAAAGTATACAAAATATATCAAGACCTTTACAATAATTTAACAATTAAATTACTAAGGTACTTTTAAATAAAAGGTTTACCAAACCAGTCATCGACACATTAAACATTTGACAACTAGTTGTCGCTTTAACAAGTTAGGTTTTGAACACCAAGAAATATAAAATGAAAACCAACACATCATTGGCTTAGACCATTTTATTATTTGATATTGAAAAAATACTTATATGGTTGTTGGTGGAATGTTGACACTAGTGGGCATCAAATTCTTATCGGATTCTCACTTTTTGCTGAATCCCATTCATAACCTTTTTTTATAAAACAAAAAACTTTTTAGACTTTTTTTTTTTATAAATATCTCAAAAGTCTTTCTCAATAAATATAGAGAGAGAAAGGAATGTTGCAAGCGAGAGATGATTGAACACCAATCACACCTTTCCTAATCATTTTCTTTTTATAAAATTTATGATTCTATGTTTTGTGCTTGTCTTAAGATCTGATCTATTTCAATCTTTACTCATTTTGCGTGTAATTTTCATTTGGGTACTTTTTAAATTGCATCTTAATGGTATTTATGAATTTGCATAAAGTTTGAATCTTTATGCATTTTGTGTGTTTGTAAGCTAACTTTTCAATTTGCTACTTTTTATATCACTTGTTTTGAATCTTTATTGTGTAAATGATGTTTATTTCATTTGGGTGTTGATGATTTTGCATAAAGTTGAAGTCTTTATGTATTTTTTGTATTGAAAAACCATAAATTTCATTTGGGGTACTTTTTAATCACTTCTTGATGCTTTATTTTGATTTTTTATGCATTTTGTGTGTGAGTAAGCTTAGTTTTCAATTTGGGTACTTTTTGAATCACTAGTTGATGGTTTTTTGTGAATCTTTATTGTGTAATGGATACTGGTTTCTATTATCAAGATAGCTCTGGTATGAATCAGAGTCAGGGTATATCATTTCAGTCGAGTGCGAAAAGTAGTAAATCTGAGATGATTACAATCGGGGATTTTGGGAGGATGAATAGTACAGGTGGTATTAATTTTTCAGGGAGTTCTGGTGTGGTGAATAGTAGTAGTTCAGTGTTTAGTGGAATTGGGAATTCGTGTGATTCGATCGTTGTTGACTCAATACCGGAGTTGAAAAATCGAGGAGGGTTAGCTGTGGAGTGGTCTGTTGAAGAACAATATAAGTTAGAGGAAGCACTTTCTAAGTATGTATTTTTTGTGCCAATGGTTATTACTCGTAGTATATTTGTCTAGTTACTTTTTGTCATAAAATCAGTATTTTTTTTTGTAGATTCAGTTGAAGAGATGTCAACTTTATGATATGCACTTTCAGTATAAACAATCTTATTTTTGCTTTTATTTGTAGATATGCTGATGAACCTGGTATTATAAAGTATGTCAAGATTGCTGCCACATTGCGCAATAAAACTGTCCGTGATGTTGCATTGAGGTGTAGGTGGCTGGCGGTGAGCTTTTTCTTCTTTTATATTATAATACGCTAATTTATTTCGTTTCACTTCTCAGAACACTATTTTTCCAGTCACTGCCCTATAGAAAAATGTAGTAACATTATTTAAGTGTCCAAAAATATGAAAGGGTATGTGGGAACTATATGGCCCTATTAGACTCTTTGTTTTGAGCTTCATAAGTTGGTTGCTTGAAGGCTTACTTAGATAATATCTTTGCAGAGAAAAGAAGGAAACACGAGGAACTGAACTGTGGAAGAAGTCGAAGATAAGAAGGTATGACTATGGTGCCTTTTTATGTTACTGTTGTTATCAATATACATTTAAACAACTAAACTTGAAATTTTATGGAATTTTAGCGAACATTAAATAACAACGTTTCTTAAATGTGTATGTGGAAACTTTGATTTATCCTGCTTGAATGGGAATAGTGTTGCAACCTAGGATTCACAGATTTATCGTACAGGAATGTACATAATATCAGAAGACAATTACTATCGACACACCCATCTCTGTTCTCATCTTTAGATTTCTTATGACACTTTCTTCCGCCCCAGAAGAGTTGACAGTTTGACACTGTTGATTTTGGGTGGCAAGATGGGCAGGTTAGTTAACGGGTCAAAACAAGTTCGGGCTGAAATGGGTCGTTGTGGTACGGGCTGAAAAACATTTTTTTCTCCTTGTATAACTTTTTAGAATGATTGGTTTATGATTAACGACAAAAACAATAGTATCACAGTGATAGTCTTTCAAATTTTTTTGATTTGACACATGTTTGAGATAAAATACCAACCAAATTTGACCCCATTGTAAGTTTTATTTACTGTGAATATTAGTGCTACTTGAGAGTTAACTTTCTTTTGTCGACTTGTTTGAAATCAATAGTGAAAAGGCTATTTTAGACTTGTTCTTGATTCTAAAGTCGATTAGTTTTGGTATGGAACTATGGAAGGAATAATACTTATAGA
Organism: Chrysanthemum lavandulifolium; assembly: GCA_022545495.1. Lineage (NCBI taxonomy): Eukaryota > Viridiplantae > Streptophyta > Magnoliopsida > Asterales > Asteraceae > Chrysanthemum > Chrysanthemum lavandulifolium. The sequence continues at coordinate 152,411,396 of CM040242.1, forward strand.
TTGTCAAGCTTCATGTACCTAATAGACTTTTATCTTCTAGCAAATCTTGTAGGTGATATTTTCATATCGAACCCCATCATGCTTTCAAGGTATGATCCTATAGTACAGTTAACACCTTCTGAAAACGATCTTATAGGCATGGGTTCTGCGTAATATATTATACAATAGTATTTTATAGGATAATGAGGGCTTTGATATGATCAGGTACTCAGCTTCACTTACATGAGATGATATTTGCAAGATCCCAGGATAATAATTAACTACTTGCTTGTAAGAACTAAGGTCTAATACTCCATTTACATTGTGAACCACACTCTTTTTCATTCTGTTGTCTATGTATTCTAAGTGTAGCATTTCTTCAGGATAAATTGGCGGAATCATCCTTAAAGCCGGGCGTACAATCAACTTCAACATTCAATGTGGCTCCATTTTCAGTTATGATGAATAATCGAGTCCAGGGTGATGGTACTCATGTTGAAGGTTAGTCTTTGTTTGTGTCTATAAAGTAATAAAGATGTAATGTTGCCAATATGGTCATGAGCATATTTCAAATAACATTAATAAGAGTGTCGCAAGTAGGAAATTTGAAGTTTGCTACTTTCATTTAGATTAGGCATTAATAAGAGAGTCATCAGCAAATAGTTATTGAATCTGCCAACAATTGTACTAATTGAAGTTCTTTACAGTTTTATTGACACAATGACTTCTATTAAATTCATTGAAGCAGCAACACGAGGCTCCATTAGGCATCTGTTGGAACGAAACAGCCAAGTTCTTGGTCAGATATCAGATAATCTTTCTGCACTAAAGGTATGTATCTTCCAACTTTTCTTAATATGTGCCATCATAAATACGCATGCACAATGTGAGTGTGCGTGTGTGTTTGTGTATGATTGATTAGTCTTACCTAGAGGCCGACACTTAACAACATCAATCAACAGTTGCAGGAAAACTTTGACCTATTTAGTCAAACGAAGAACAATTTAAGTGCCATCTTAAATGAGTACGTTATATATTACATATACTTATTTCTTATGTACGTATCAATTTGTCAATGGATAAGACATTCACTACGCTTATTGCAGCATGAGATGCATGCCGGGGCCACCACTGCCTGTATCACTAAACGAGGATCTTGCTAATACCATTATCTCCTTTAAAAATCAGGCAACGCTCTTTTCAACCTTATGTATTTGCATGTATAGTGGAAAAGGATGTTTCATTGGAAGCAACAGTTTTCCATTAATTCATATATAGTAAACTTAGGGGTCGAAATCACACGGGCCCAGGGGCATAAAGTTAGATATTCAAATCAGACTCTTATATGTTTCAAAATAAAGACCCCTGAATTATGTACAACTTTTCATTAAGTGTTTTGTAATGTAAAGGCGTAATTATCATTTTACGCAGATTCTGGTGTAAACTAAACCAAATTTAATGTCATGTGGCCTCAATACTTGGGTTTCCCTACTTTTTATGATGCATAGTTTTTCAAAGTAATCTATGAAATCCTAATATAAAGTGTGGTGGTTGTTGTCTCATGTATGATAACAGACAGTGATGTTCACTTCATCAAGCGGGAATGGGACCAATATGAAACAAGAGCCAGGTTGTTGGTGAGGGACGGAGTCTTCAGTATTAGTTTCTCCAAGTACAGAATTAAATCCGCCATTAAGTCAATGGGCAACAAGTCTTCATCCTCCAACTTTATGGTGCTCAGGTGAAATAGTTATTAGGGGGTATTGGGGTTTTTTCTATGTACTGTATTGATTGTCTATTTGGATCCAAACCCGCAATAAGAATGTTTGTAGAACTTATAAGCTAAGAATGTTTAGCTTACGTTTTACCTCAGGTGTATCCATTAGATAACAAGATTAAGATTGTATTTGAGTGATTATTAACAAGTGGATTTAGTTATCTTCATTTGGTTTTTCTTTACCTCTATCTTTTCTCTGACTAGAGTTGGCTGAACAAATAGGACACACACGTGGGTAAGTCAAAATGGGTTTGGGTCAAAACGAGTAATTTTAAGTACGGGTCAATACCAAGATGCATTTTGCCCTAGCAGTGGCATATTATTGGATCATCAACCATGTTGGAATTATATTGCTAACGGTTCTTTATCCATCTCCTTGGAATATCGTTCATAGTTGATGTATTCAACACAGTTGTTCCCTACGTGTTAAACCAAAATAAATTAATGATGAATTTAAACATGTGATTACAAAAATTCCAATTACAATAGGAATATACCAGGGTGACATTAAGAGTTTCAAGACAGCAATGAACCACCGCCGAAACCCTCGACACTGCACGGGTGTGCAGTTCGCCAAACCACTCGCCAGTTATTTGGCTTACGCCAGATATCAGAATGTACTTCCCAGATGATAAAACTGGAAGCAGAGTTCTACTGAAGCCGTGACATAGATATGAGTATACACTTATATGCAGTGAGACCGGCACATGTCTTGCGTCTACGTACTAAAGCTGAAAGTTGGGACATGTTTCAAAAGAAGATGTTTAATTAGGATGGGAATGTGTCCTTTTTGATTGGCGAAATTTGGAAAGTTATAAACGAAAAATGTGAAGGTTTGCCTTTTGCAATTGTTATAGTTGGCTAGCTGCAGGTCTTTTGAAAAATAATTGGTCAGATACAATGGTGGAGGTAAAATGTTGAGAATCTAAGTTCGTTTATGGCTCGTTATCCAAGCCAATACATGGATACACTAGATTTTAGTTACAACCATCCGCCCTCTCAACTAAAACCGTGTTCTCTGTTTTTTGGATCATTCATGTGACAAAGCTGACTTGACCATATGGATTGCTCAAGGATACATGCATACATGAAACTGGAAGAAGAGAAGGATGTTGATGACCCCCACAAAAAGGGCAAACGTCCAAGTTAAAACATCCCGCATCCGTGACCTGTAGCGTGATTTTGTCTTGAGGAAAGCTGAGGAAGAAAACTTTTTGCCCAACATTTGTAGCCTTGTAGGTGTGTAAATATATGCGGATCTAAATACTAATGAACACCAAGTTCCATAATAAAGAGATACTGACCTGATCGATTTACAGTTTGTGTCATCTTAGTAATACTCTTCGACATGTCAAAGTATATATGCAAGCTTTTTGTATGGGTCAAAAGTTAAACGGGTTGTTTGTCCAATTTTCTTAATTTTCGTAAATAGTCGGTGTGTCATGTATAGTTGCGAAAATCACATTACGCCAATGTGTCTGCCATATATGAGTGAAATAAGTTGTTTTGTTTAGGCAGCATTTAGGGTCCGAGAAGCTGTTGGATTTTCTATAACATCTGCCATCTGATTCCCCAACACCTTATCATGAGAATCGACTTACTTTAAGGCTATGAACAATAGTGGTTGTCGAGCTCGGTCGATCGACAGGTCGCCTTCGGTCGAGCCTTTGTGGCTTCAAGGTCGAGCTTGGTCGTTGGGAAAAAAATGAAGACAAGGTCATTCCTGCGACAGAGTAGTTACACACAAAAACAAAAAACTTCCATACGACCACCGCTTGAAAAAAATAAATAAAAAATACCACTTTTACGACTTATAAATACTCCACTTATTTCCTCACTTCATTCACAGATTCAAACAACAATGGTCTCAACATCTTCAAACACATTCTCGAATTATGTCTTTCGAGCTATTTTTAATTTTTCGCCTTCCGACGATGAAGAAAGTTATGAGCGAGCTTATGGATTTTACGCAGCGAGTTGGGCCGAGTACCAAGCGCCATCGTTAAAAGTCCGATGAACCCGCATAGCTAAGGATCATCACGGTGCTCATAATAGTTTAGTGGCGGCTTACTTCTCTCAACACCAAGTGTATGACGGAAGAAGATTCCGTCAGCGGTTTCGAATGAGCCGAGAACCATTCACACAAATTGTTCGAGAGGTAACCGTTTATTCTCCTTATTTTTGACAAAATTCTGATTATACGGGCACATTTGGTATTTTCCAATTGATCAAGTGTACGCCGCCAATTCGTCAATTGGCATACGGGGCCGTTCCTGATTCTCTTAAAAAGTATCAGCAAATGGGTGCAACAACAGCCCGTGATTCTTTCCGTAACTTTTTTACAGCTATCATGGAGTTATATGGTGATGAGTTTTTGCGAAGCCCACGTATTCTGACCTTGAAAGACTATATGCTCGCCACGAGGAAAAGCATGGGTTTTCCGGGATTATAGGAAACATTGAGGCACGTTTGGTAGAGAGAATTTCAAAAGAAACGAAACGAGAGAATAGAATCTCATCAGAATAGAAATCAAGAGAATTTTATTCAATTCTAATGTTTGGTAACAACAGAGACTTCAATTTTAATTGAAAAAAAATTATTTAAATAACATTTTGTCATATAAGACTTACATGTATTTGTTTGTTAATTTTTTAAAAAATTATTTTTATTTTTCTAAATAACAATTTTAAAAAAAAAAAAAAATTTAAAAATTATTTTAAAAAATTTATGTACTTTCTTTTTAAAAAAATTATTTAAAAAAAATTATTTTTTAAAAATGTGTTTATTTAAAAAAAAACTTGTTTTTTTTAAAAAAAAATATTTTTTAAAAATGTAATTATTTAAAAAAACTTATTTTTTTTAAAATATTTTTTGTTAAAAAAAATTATTTTTTAAAAATGTATTTAAAAAAAACTTGTTTTTAAAAAAAAAAATATTTTTTGAAAATGTATTTATTTTTTGTCATGTGGAGCTCACGTGTTTTGGGTTTGTTGCCTAAAAGATAGGGAATTTGTTTTCCACTCAAAAAGTAGGAGAATACGGAGAATTGAGATCGTGTGTTAACGAAATTCTTTGAGAATTTTAAATCTCCGCTTTTTTATTTCTCTACACTACCAAACAAGGGAAATTTGCTCATTTCCATTTCTTTGGCTTTATTTCTCCCAACCAAACATGCCCGATTGTACAGGTTGGCGTCGTGGGAGAATTGCGCAAATGCCGATAGAGGTCAATTTGCTAGGGGTGATCACGGTCGATTTATTCATTTTATTTGAAGCGATCGCCTCCCAAGATTTGTGGATTTGAAATGCATTCTTTGGTGTCTCCAGGATGAATAACGATGTGAACGTTTTACGTCGATCCCCTATTTTCAATGATATCAAATCTGGGAGAGCACCGGACCTTCCATTCGTGGTTAACGATGTAGCTTATAAAACGGGATATTATCTTACTGACGGATACATCCGGAATGGGCCGTTCTTACTAAGTTCATTTCAAATCCTCCCACGGGTGATGATAAAAGAATATTGTACAAGAGCAAGCACGGCAAGAAGAAAAGATGTGGAATGAGCTTTTGGTGTGTTGAAAAGTGGAAAATGATTAAAGTTCCGCTTGAGGGCTTTCGGTCGTAATCTCTCGAATATAATGTACACATGTATCATGTTACATAATATGATCATTCGAAACAAGGGTCGGGCGATATTTCTCACATGGTACGAAGATGAGGGCTACGCGATCACAATCCCTTAAGATCGCATAAACAATCGTTAATAATTACTCATGAGATAATCGACCAAACAACTAATCTAAACTTAAAAGCTGATTTAGTCGAACACGTTTGAGCAAATCGTGAAAATGAAGACAATCAAAAGAATGAAGACGGTGAAGATGAAGACTAGTTTAGTCATCTTTTTATTGTAATGTTTGTAAGGTTATTTGAATAATATATGTAATGTTTTTATTATTAATGAAATTAAAATTTTTTTGTTTAAAAAATTTTAATTTAAAAAAATAAAAATTAAGAAGATATTTGGTCATCTGAAAGTCACTGAAAAAAAATGGTGTAACAAGTAAAATGAAAGTCATCGTCAGCCATAGCGTAAGTAAACCGTCCCTGAAACAAGACACATGCAAGAACCGAAAAGAGAATCTGAGAGCGAAAAGGTGATTGCCTTAAATATCGATTCGTGTTCAAAGAAATAATCTTACCTCACTTTATGAAATTTTTGTTCATTTACTTGGTATTTAAACACAAAATCAATAAATTTTCTGGTGAAAATCGAACTTGTATTGAACTTCAACTAAAGTTGAAAGCAAGTCATATCATAAAACTTTTGTTAACCATAAATTACCTCACTATATATCCATGCAAATGTCGTAACAAATCAAATCATAAAACCATCTTACACATAAATATCAACATAACACTAGCCTATATCTAATCTAAGTATCTTATAATGGAGGAAGACATTTTCCTTCATTAGATATCATAATTTTAAGCAAACCAACATAATATGCAACATGTACAAATGATTAATTCTATGTATAATACATTAAACAATCATTGTTTTACATATAATTATAATGAAATTGTATAATACATTAATTCTATGTATATATGAAATTAATTATGAAAGTGAGTGATATATGAAATTAATCTTAATTATTTTTGAGTAAACCGCAAAAATCATCTTCATGGTTTGTGGTTTTAGCAAGTATCATCCATATCTCAAACTTTTGGCATTAATCATCCCTAAGTCCATAAACTATCTAAGACTAATCATCCCCGAGCACTAACGTCGTTATCTTCTCCGTTAGCTCTCATTCTAAAGTGGCAACGTTAGTCCATTAACCAAACGATCGCTTGCAACGTTAGTCCTTTATACTAACAGTTTTAATTACACAAAAATTGGTTTCACGTAACTCGTCCGTATTCTTACAATTTTGTCCGCTTTTATACGTCGTCCGCTTTTATACGCCGCCGCTTTGCTACGCTTTTGTCCGCTTTTATACATTTTCGTCCGCTTTCTTACGCTTTTACACATTTTCGGCCGTTATTATCGTTTTCATCCGCTTTAACACATTTTCATCCGCTTTACCATGTTTTTGTCCGCTTTCTTACGTTTGTATGTTTTTTACGCTTTCATCCGCTTTAACACGTTTCATCTATTTTTACACGCCGCCGTTTTATACGTCATCCGCTTTAACACGTTTCGCCTCTTTACATGTTTTCGGCCGTTATTTTATGTTTCGTTGGTTTTAACACGCCATCCGTTTTCTAACGTTGCCTCGCTTTTTACGTTTTCATATGTTTTACACGTTTCGCGCTTTTATCGTTTTCTGTTTTACCATGTTTTCGCCTAATTTCACACGCCGTCCATTTTTTACGCCGTCTAGTTTTAAATTTTGTCCGTTTAACACGTTTCATATATTTTACATTTTCGACCATTTTATCGCCGTCCGTTTTTTACGTTTGCGTCGTGTTTTACGCTTTACGTTTTCATGGGTAAAACAGATGAAAACATGTTAAACGGACAAAAATGTGTAAAACAACGAAACATGTAAAACAGATTTAAAACGTGTTAAACGGACGAAAACGTATAAAACGGATTTAAAACGTAAAACAGACGAAACGTGTTAAAAGGATGAAAACGAAAACAAACGAAACGTAAGAAAACGTGGTGAAACGGACGAAACATATAAAACGGCCAAAACGATAAAACGTAAGAAAACGGACGAAACGTATAAAACGTAACAAAATGAGCGAAACGATAAAAAGCGATTTAATACTTATAAAATGACAAAAACGTAAGAATACGGACGACTTACGAAGAAAGCAATTTTTTTATTTAATTAGAAACGACTGTTAGTATAAAAGACTAACGTTGTAAACGATCGTTTGGTTAATGGATTAACGTTGCCACTTTAGAGTAAGAGCTAACGGAAAAGATAACAATGTTAGTGCTCAGGGATGATTAGTGCCAATAGTTTATGGACTTAGAGATGATTAATGCCAAATGTTTGAGATGGGGATAATACTTGCCAAAAACCACAAACCACAGGGATGATTTTTGCAGTTTACTCTATTGATTATGTGTCAGTTTAGTATCGGCATTGTTTATGATTCTGTTTTACTGCCAAATTTGAAAGAGAAAAAGTGTTGAGAGACGAAGATAAGATGTATGCGTTTTTATCTGGGTTTTAAAGTGAGATGAGTGGGGTGTGATGAAGACAAGTGTAATATAGTCATTTTAGGGTCATATTGGTGAAACTGGAACAAAATTTAAAAATATATAATTGAAGTCATTTAATAAAAAAGTAAATGTTTCAAATCGACACAAATTAAAAAGCAAGTGGCTATTTATTTTTCTAAACTTTTACCCCGGGGCGGAGGCAGCTTATGAGTAGTGGGGGGACATGTGTGACACACGGTAAATTTTCACTAAAATTTAACTAATAATTAGTAATTTATTATAACTAAACATAAGTTATTAAGCGTGCATAAGCTTTACCTGATCATTTGAGTAGATAACTCGCATACAATAGATAATTGCACCACTTTTGCATTCATATCATTTTATAAACATTTTATTTCATTTTGTCTTATGATTTAAATTGTAAGACGAGAGGTTATCTCGCTTTTCCCGATGATCGACACCGCACGCGCATTCGACACTATGATAAGGGCTTGATAAAACAAACGACAAATGTCCGTGATATGGAATATTACAAAGATAAAAATATTTCGGACACGTAACAATAAGATACTATGTTATAAAAGTTATCAAACAATGATACCTTGGTCACAATATAATTTCGAGGGACACAAAAATTGTTAGGAATTGGAAATTCCATGTTAAAGTGTCGGTCACCCCAAATATTATCTAGCATAGTTTAGCTCGTAGACTTGTCGTTAGTTACGTTATTTAGCGACTTATTAGTTAGTTTGTAGCGTAGTTTAGTTTAGTGTAACACCGTGGAGAAAGGACGGTCTTTACCCATCAGTATGCTCGATCCACATCCGGCAGGAGGACGTATTGGTTGTAGTATAAATACCCTTACATCCATGGAAGGGTGGTGCTCTCATTCAATCTAACATTTTCTTTGTGTAAACCTCTAGCAAGAACACCTCTCTCTACTTTTCTCTCTAAAATGGAAAACATGTATTTTGATCATCCAAGACCACCCGAATCATCAAACACAATAATATATCGATCCTACAATTGGTACCAGAGCCAAGGTTGTTGTGTCTTGATGATTTTTGTGTTATTTGATACTTATATGAAACTGGTTTTGATATTGATGTGGTCGGAATATGTTTTATGGGTAAACAATTCTTTAAAATGTTTTGGTATTATCTTTTGGTCCATCAATGTCTACAAAACCTGTCTCTTCTCATGTCATGTCCAAGTCAGTATATCTGTTATGCTTTTTGTACCAAAAGTGTAGTCTAAAGTTGGTCATTTGGTCAGTTTTTTTTAACAGTCAAAATGGGTCAAAGAATCATATTTTCTGCATTTTATGGGTTTATCATGAATATGGTCGGAAAACTCGCCGGAATTTCATATTAGCGACTTGGCCTCATGTTTGTCCAGATTCACTGGTTTTCTGTAGCGACTTGGTTATTCGTTGACTTTCTTGAAAGTCAATAGCGATTTATGTATAAAGCTAAGTAGCGACTTGATACTGAAAATGACCTAGCGACTTATATTGATAAGTTAGCGACTTGAAAGATGAAGAAGTTAGCGAATTAACTCATGACCCTAGCGACTTGTGTTTTGAAAGAATAGCGACTTGTTTTGACATAACGCTAGCGACTTGACTAATCCGCTTTGACTATTGAGTCTAGCGACTTATGTGATGAGACGAAAAAGAGTTTAACCACTGACCAACACCAATGACCAAGACCACATTACAAATGTCAAACAACATCACGACCTCAGGTTAAACACCATCATCAGTCCTTGTACATTGACACAACCAATTATCCATACCTAACATCCAAACCAAAACCATCATACTCAATGAGGAAGATCATCAGTCAACATTATCTTAATGAAAAAGGTGTATGAATCCAAACCAAAACCTTTCTTGACTCGACAATGAACCTACTTAACAATAATAGATCTCAGAATGGTTTTCATGACACTTCAATTGAATCAAATCTAACCTTTTAGGTTATTATCACGAAAATTTATATCTTCACTGATCCGGGTTTTGTTTGAAGTCTTTACTTCATTTAATTATACGAGATATGAAACGTTTTTAACAACTTTGTTAACACGTTTTTCATTTGCTCGTGGTATTACTCTTAAACAAAAGAATCAAAGTAAAACCTACTGTATGTCCGTCTCTTGCCATCCCCGTGGCCTCGTCATGAGCCTCATGCCATCCCCGTGGCGAGGTCATCATTTGGTACTAATAATCAACGATCTCATGAAAGGGAGCAGGAGGTTAATTGGTGTTATAAGAAGATGATTAAGTTGTTAGAAGATCTTTTATTGTGCGTGAGAAAGTAGGGGATAACTGAAGAGTGATTTGGGTTTGGAAGAGAGATTTTGTTTACGTGAAGTTGAGATATCAGGTCATGGAGGCTGATTTGATTGTGAGAAATGGAAGTGTATTTTGTTTCTCAGATTCAGCTTGAGTGAAACTGATAATGTGGGGGCGTACAAGTGAGATTAGGTTTAGGGTTAATGTGTGTTGTTATGTGCTTTATATATCCGCATTTTCAGGTGAAGTTTTGGATTGAGTATCACTTGTACATGGACCTACGTTTGATTATTCTGATGGGCCGAGAGTTATCAAGATTGATGTGGATCATGGGTTTGATAATTCGTAGGCCTTTCACCATCTTGGATTGACGGTTTGGTTATTGGACTGCTACATGGGTCGGATTCTTTTCTTTGGGCTAAAGTGAATTAATAAAATCTGTTATCCGAATATTTAGTATAAAAATTTAGGATACAAATTTTATTTATTTCTTATAAGAATAGTATTTTTGTCATGATAATATTTCACGGAGGATACTGATTCACGGCTTGTGCTTAATTTTTGAGAAAAGAAATTTATCATAACGGGTGTATAAGTGATTGGATTTGAATGACGGTCAGATGGGCTTCTTAATATGAGATCGGATTTATGTGATTTAATGATGAGATTGGTTGATGAGATTTATTGATATGATTTGGAGTGATGATGAGATTTGATGTGCTATGTGGCTTGATAGTTTGGTTTATGCATTTTCACGGAGTATATTTTGTCACGACTTGAATTAATTGAACAAATTCGACTACGGGGTTATTGGGACGGTATTTCTTATTTGAATTTGAAGTGAGGTTTTTCCGGGCATGTTTACTTATTTTCGTCTTCTTTCTTTCTACCCGTTCACGAAGATGACTTGTTTGGGCGTTTATAGAGGGTGATAAAGACTTGGCTATTTAGTTGCGTTTGTGATTCTTTCTCACTTAACCCACAACGTAGCTATCACTTCGGTGTCTCACTCAGTTGAGAATGTCAAGAGGTTTTGTACATTGGGTACACCGTTTCTTGTTCACGAGGATTAGTACATGTTTAAGTAACAAATCTGGGGAGTTTTACTTCATGATCAAGTTTGGCATATCGGGTTTAATTCTCCATGTGGTCACTACAATAGCCGACAGAATGCGTGAATGATGTGTTTACCAATGTATTGATTGGATGGTTGCTGATGGTTGATGATGTTGGATTTTGAACAATTGATGAACTGCTGCATGTTCCCCTAAAAACAGATATTCACCGAAACCAAAGTTTTCATAACACATTCAAGCTGACATTGTTTACGATTTTGTCTTGATTTTGTAAAATCCCGCGAAAGAACCTATTTATCGGTTTAAATCATAGACTTGTAAAATCCCGTAACAATGGAAACATCCTGGTAATTGTAAAATGCATTTCCGGGTCTATCTTACGGTTTATTCTTGGTTTTGTAAAATCCCGCGAAAGAAACTATTTCTTGGTTTAAACCATAGAATTGTAAAATCCGTATTGATGGAACCATCCCGAGAAAGGAAAGTGTGTTTCGGGATCTTATTTGATGTCGGTGCTACGGTTTCTACTTCAAATAAGGGATAAAGGGGTGTACTTCATGAATTGGGTGTGTGTTTGGATTGTCCTAATGGCAGTTTGGCTATTACAAGGTTTTACGGGGTTATGTGCTTTTAACCATGGTCGGGATGAAACCATTATCAAAGTTCACTTTTAAGATCAAATGAGGCTAGATTTGAGTTTTTAACAAGATGTGACAACGGGGTTAATTCACTATTATTTATCTGAGGTTGAAGTGAAATATCACGGGCGAGTGCACTTAGTATCCAAGGTATCGGGGATGGATGGATGAAGATTCTTCATGATCCTTGTTCGAGCTTATTATCAAAACGGAGACTTGAAATCTACATATTGTTGGGTGTCTTTTACCTTTTCTTTTACCACTGGGAATTGGGCTCTTACCACCACAAAATAACTATCACTTTAAGGAGTTACGTTGTAGTGCTCGTGTCACATTCAATTGTGGATTTTCAAGAGGTAATGTACGCCTTATACTTGATGGTTGGTTGGTTGAAGAGTATAGAGTACATAGAGAGTACTTAGAGATGCTAATGGAAATCGGCACCGCTCTTTGTTACATTTGTGCAAGTTTAAGTCACGAGTTCGGGTAGTTTACTGTGGTCAAATTCATCATATTGGGTTTTTCCATCACCGTCACAACAAAGAGCCTCTTGAATGATAATGGGTTGATTACATGTTTTGCCAAAAGAGATGATGAAAAGAGAGAGATTATGACGTATGAACACTACAGTTCATGCCTCGTACTCTAAAGAAAAGAAATGTGTACGTCTCAGTGCGCATTATCTTCCGAAGAAGAGAAATCTTCTTATGACGTATGAACACAACAGTTCATGCCTCGTACTCTAAAGAAAAGAAAAGTGAACGTCTCAGTGCGCTTTATCTTCAAAAGAAGAGAAATCTTCTTATGACGTTTGAATACTTCAGTTCAAACCTCGTTCATCAAAGAAAAGAAATGTGTACGCTTCAGTGTGCATTATCTTCTGAAGAAGAGAAATCTTCTTATTATGACCATTCTCATCAACATGCTTCATACTTTTTCCATGCGCTTCAGTTTATCAAGTGAACCGGGCTACCACTGATTGTTTTCTCATTCCACTTGCTCGATTATAATGAAGATGGCGACATCATGTGCTTATTTTGCGGAGAGAAGTGTGAATAGAACATTCGGATGATTTTCACTTATTTAATCAAGAATGGCAACTTCGCTCGCAATTCTTGAGGGGAGAAGAAGTGTGAATTTATCGCATGGTTGATTGATCTATGAGAATAAATGGTCAACGGCTCCTAACTCATGTAAGAACCGAGCTTCTTCTTATCGGGTCATCTTACATGGTGTTTCTTTGAAGAGCCTTTGGTTAACATCTTCACATGGGCCGATTAGATTAATGACAAAGTGCTTCTAGTTGTTAATGATTTCTTTGATGAACATATTTCGTTCTTGTTTGATTGGGAGGATTTTAGTTAAGGAGATTTGCTACATATAAGGTAATTGGAACGATTTGGTGAGATAAAGATGTTAACTATCTATTCCCAACCGGACAATCTTGAAGAAGGTCGAGTCTATAGTCGGTTCTACATTTTCGCTACATGTTAGAAGACTAAAGACGAGTTGCATTTGATTACCTAAAGACTTCTTCTTAATTCAAGCATTCATCATAAAGATTGTCGGTTTAGGGAGAGCACTAATCGGGGAGAGTTAAATGCCAAAGTTAATCCCCAATTAGATTTGCTCACATCGCTTATTTCGCAAGTTGATTCTCACAAGATATATCCGAGCTAATGATGTTCTTCTCAACAAATTTCAAGTATTTGGATCGATAATATATTGCCGATTCGAAGTGTCAAAACCAAAGAAGGGGAAGGAGACACGATCTAAGCGCGAGTAAACATTGATGAGCTTAATACTTCTAAGTAGTTGAAGATATCCCGGAAGACAAATGTTATCACCGAGAGAAACTCAAGGTTTGACTCATGGCGAGTAAACTTGATGAACTTAATTCTTCTAAGTGATTGAAGATATCCCGGAAAACATTTGTCATGACCGAGAGAAACTCAAGGTCTTACTCATCAAGGCGTTTAGTGTTCTTATTCCAACTATGTGGGGAAGAGATGTTAGAGAAAGTTTCAAGATATACGAGGTAATATTAGTGTGTGATGATCTCGATGTTATCGCAATCATCGGGAGAGAGAATTGTGTACATTGAGGCGCTGATGCGCAAGAAACCGTCAAGTTCTCTCACGCAAGCGTAAGAAAACTTAAAACACTTCAAGACGAAATCAATGAAGATCGAGGAGTATAGGGTCTCCCTGTCGTTATGTCCCAAATGAATGCGGCAATGGATCAATCAACGATAGTGATCGAGAAGTTTGAACGAAAAAGTGGTTTATGAGATTATAATAACTACGTAAATATCAAACAAATACAAAGGCTAAGATGCAAATGAGAGGAAATTAAAAGATAAAATCTATTAAATAAACGCTATCACTAAAAGTAAAATGATGTTTTGTTTTTATGTTTTACTTAAACCGAAATTAAAATCTACGACGACGATAAATTAAAAGTGAAACTAAAGCAATATTAACCCTAAAAATATGAAAATGATGTTTTACAATCCTAATGATGAAAGAAAATTTATGGAAAAGAAAATTATTTTTAAGACTAATTATCTAATTAAAAACTATTTTAACTAATAATTAATTACCTAAAATACAAGAAAATAGGAAATTAGGCTAGAAAAATAAGATTAACACTTGAAAAGTCTAAAATATCAAAATAGACTTTTCAAAACTATTTTGTATTTTTATGACTATTTTTCTATTTTCTAGGAATTTTAAACTATTAAAACTAATTAAATCACTAAAAATTACCAAATGAACTATGAAAATATGGAAAATTACTTTTTCACTTTTTATATTTATCTAAGCCTAAGAAAATGAAAACTTATTTTTTGAACCTTTTCTGAATTTTTTGTATTAAATGCTATTTAAAAAGTGCTAAAAACCAATAAAAATCAAGAAAAATAGTAAAACAGCTGAGAAAAATCTGAAAATTTCAGGGAAACTCCAAAATAATATTAAGAAGCTATGAAAATTGGAAAAACAAGTGCTTGTGTACAAGATTATGGAACTGATGTGAGAGTGCTTATTGAAATAAGCACTAAATAAGCCAAATGATTAAGACAAGCCACCAACTGTTAACAGAAGTTCTAATAAGCTATATTAACCAAAATCCAACTAAAATCAACAAGCTACAATCACTGATATACAAGTTAACACAGATTTGGTGATTATGGTCAAAGTACTAAAACAGTTTCTGTGTTCCAACTTGCAGACAACAAATAAGCACTAAAATAAGCTGTAAACTAAAAACCAATGATCAAGACTTAAACTAGACCTAAACAACTACTGATAACCAAAATACTAGCCCTTAACAAGCTTATACCAGCTCTGTGCAAGTTGCACAAAAGCTGAGAAATCCACTCAGTATTAACTGAGTGGGAGCAGGGCAACTGAGGCTCACTTTGAGCCTTTGCACAAGCTAACAGAGAAGGCAAAAGCTAAAACCAGATGTGAGGTTTTATAGACCACCTAGAGCACTACTTGTAACCAAAAATTCAGACCTTGAAATCCTTTAATGGAACTCGTGTAATCGCCGACTTTTCTGCACAAAACAATTTTTTGACATTTTGACTATTTGAAAAAGGCACACAAGTTGACTTTTATGGATTTTTGATCCAATTTAATGACTAATGTTGATGTATTTTGATGAAATGAGAATGAAGCAAGCTTTGTTTAGAACTTTTAAACACAAATCCACGATTTCAACCCCAAATCCACATCGACCCACAATAAGATGATTTTATGAAACTTTGACTTTAGAGGTTTCAAGCACAATTTAATGACTCAATTGAGTTTCTTAGAGCTAAATATACATGAACCAACAAAAAACTATCACTGCATTCACCTGTGAGACACTTATATCAGCAATGCCAAACACTCTTTTCCTTGGCTGTTATGAAAATTTAAATGGGACAAACACTGAACCAACCTTTTTTAATAATCTAACTAAGTTTAATTTGCCTAAATACTGCTTAATGAACAGAATTCAACCACTTCAAACCATAATTACCAAGTTTACAATGAGCTTAAAATTCACTTACAATAGGTCCAATAGCCACTATGGCCTGCCAATACTGAAACAAGGAACCCTAACCTATCAATTTCCACCCAATGCATCTATTTCAACCCATTTCCAATGCTGAATCAACCCATATCATCTCTGCAACCATTTTGCTCCAAAATTGACTTTTGTTGACTAAGTTCCAAAGTTGAGTGAGATGTAAATGTAAGTTAAATAAAGCTTTAACAAGCTTATTGGAGCTTGTTTAAGCTACAAAGTGAACCGACAATGATTTAACAAGACTTTTGAGAATTAGAGATTCAACAAGAACACAAGATTTTGAAATTGAACTCGAATCGAATTGATGCTTAAATTAAGTTACAATACACTTTAGCAAAGTATTTTGATTCATTCAAACTAAAAATAACAACCGAGAATCTAATTTGAGCTTAAAGAACATAAAACGACATACATTTCGAAAACTAAAACTAACTATGCTTGCTTCCTCTTGGCTCTTTATGCATAAAATCGCTCTCCACGCTGTCTCTCGAGCAAATCCCAACACAAACCCGGGCCCTTGGATGTCTTTTGAGCAATATTGGCCGTTGAGAGGTTTTAAGGAAAACTTGTTTCGATATCGTGACAGGGAAAGGGGTGTAATTAATGAGGTGGGATGGGTAAGTGAGTGGGGAGACAATGGGTGGTGTAGGGTGGTTTTAGCGGGAGTCATAGGGTAGACAGGATGGTCGGGGGACAGGAAGACAACCGGGGCGGGTTTTGTTTATTTAAACATTGGGTTGGGTGTCGGGTTAAGCTAACGGACCTGTAAGGTTTTTGGGCCAGGGTTGTATTTTGGGCTGATAACAATTAGGTCCTGATGGTTTCAGAAATGTTAACATAGGGACCAAAATTGCAACTTCTCAAAACCAAAGGACCAATCATGTAACTTATGAAAATGTAGTCAAGGGTTGGTATTGCCAACTTTAAAAATCCAAGGGTTAATTTTTGACATTTCGAAATTTCCAAGGACTAATTTTGAACATTTTGGATTTTCAGGACTAAATTGTAATTTTCTCAAAACTTTTAGATTTTCCACCAAAGGACTAAATATGACAATTTGTGATTTTAAAAGACCTTTGGTGACTTTTCTTTGAAATTTTGGCTCGTGGACTATTTTGACAATTTTGTAAACTTGGGGACTAAACCGCAATTTTGCAAATTTGATATGTTTTTCATCCGATTTTGATAATTTTGCATTTGAAACACATAAAACACTGATTTGTGATATTTTGATCATTTTGATGTGTTTCGAGTGTTTTCGATGATTTTGCGCTTATTTTGTATAAAATGATGAGTATTTACACACTCATCGCCACCGTCTCACATGAGGCTTAATCGGTGATTCGTAGATATAATCACTTATTCGAGTTGACATCCGCAGATTGTCATCCGCAGAGATAATCGATGATTCGCCCGCTTCTTCAATGTTATCGGTTGTTCTCTTCGGGGAATGTGTGATGTTGGGTCCTTGAGCTTCATACACGATCATCGTGGAAGAAAGCCATTGTTTACCACAAACATTGGGAGGTGTTTTCTCCGGGCATGATGTGTATTCGGAGAGTTCTTGGATATTGGATATTGGTGTACTTGGTTCTTGAGCTTCATACACGCTCATCGTGGAAGAGAAATGTGAACATGGGAAGGTGTTCTTCATTCCCTCATGAAGTGTATTCGGAGAGTTCTTGAGCATTATACAAAGAGACCGATCGCATCAATTCAACTACTCGGGAAGTGGTCTCTTGACACCTTTTGGAATGGATTGCGTCGATTTGGTGGAATGAAATTTGAGAAGAGTTATTTATGTGTGGGATGATACGTTGCTGTTCTTCTATTGGATGATATAACCTCGAACAATGAATCACGGTGATTATTCTTAAAAAGAGCAGCAAGTTCGATGATAATGGTGTGCTTATCTGTGCACCTGGCTAATGGAAGCTTGAATGAAAGCTTTGAATCTGCTCAACATAAGGATTTTCGATTTGGGGGGAAGCTGCCAAAGTCTCTATTTCTCAAAGGCTCATGTTCTACCTTATATTCTGGAGCCTCGGAAGCTTTGGTGGTGGAAGTTTAAGAGATGACGAATTCTATCTTCTACGACGTGCTGCTCGATATCCTTATCTTGGTACTCGTATCATCATTCTCTTAAACTATATCATCTACTCTATCTTTCTAAATACTTATTAAAAACCAAATACAAAAATATAAAACCAACAAAAAGAAAATAGAAAAATATAAAATCAATAAAAAAATCCATAAAAATCAAAAAATTTAAAAATTCCAAAAATATGTTTTCTAAAGACATGTCTTCTGGTATCAATAACATCTACGGTCTTAGAAATGTCATTCAATAATGGCACGGGACCATAGATGAAGTTCGAGCAGGAGGTGTAAATATTCTTTTCTATACATGTCACAAAATATGGCTTACAGTTATTTCAGACTGTAACCCGCACTTCAAAAATGGTTTGCTATTATTTCAGATAGCAACCCGTTCTTTAAAGAAAGGAAAATGCTGATCTAAACCAATTTTCAAATATTTCATGCACTTATCCTAAAATATATTGAGGAAAGTATGTCGAAGGACTGCTGTTCCTACACAAATGTTTTTCCGTCTAAAATTCTTCAGAAAAATATTTGTTGTATTTCAAAATGGTGGTAAAATGAGTTGCTTGAAAAATCAATCAGATCGAGTTTTCAGATTTATTCGCAAAAACTCAATCGATGACTTCAAGACTTTTAAAACTTTTCAAGAAAAGAGTCATTGATTGAGGGAAGAATATTTTTCAAATTTATATCTTCTAACGGACTTTCTTAATTATCCCACGTGTTTATCTGAAAAAATATAATTGCCTATGTTGAAGGACTAGGTTTCTAGGATATGATTGTTAGGTTTAGATGATTAAAGTTTGATGAACACATAATTCCCATGCTTTATATGATCTAATTGACATGTTGAATTGACTTTTGTTAGTCAATTGCTGTTTGGGTGATGTCGACCACCATATATCTGTATGTGTGTTCACTAACGTATGCAGGTATATTGGTATATAAGAATGTTCCCGATCCGGATCCCACAACTGAATATGATTGGATGCCGAAAGGAAAGGGTAACTATATCTTGGGTTGACAAATGAAGAAACGGAGCTTAATTGGACTTCAATGGAGAGTTGGCATAAATGCAACGTAAGAGGTGTCATCGCATCGCAGATGGTTTTCTTCTAAGTGATTGAAGAAACGGAACTTAATTTAACCTTAGTTGGCATTAAAATGCAACGTAGAAGTCTCACCGCATTTGCGACGGTTTTTCTTCCAACCTCAAGAACAACAACAAAAGCTTCTCAACCACTAATGTATCTTTGTGCGAATACATTTTCTAAACAATTTTGAATTTTCTTTTTTGAATAAATTGTTTTGAAAAATGGAAAATATTATTTTTGAAAATTAATTGGACTAAATTTTGAAAATCACCGGACTTCATTTTTATCAAAACCTAAGTCACTCAATCAACGACTACGGTCATCGATTGAGGGGGAGAGTGATTTAAAATAAAATATTTTAAAAACAATATCTCTTCATAAAAGTCCGTTTGTACAATAATAAGTGGTGATCTAAAGATTTAATGTTATGTCATGGTATGATTTTCTTTAAAACTCAAAGATCTGTCAAAATAATTTTTTTTTCTGTTCTTGTTTGATTGTGAAATTGTTTTATTTTTCTAAAAGATCTCTTAAAACAATCATACCTGACACTAACAATCTTTAATGTCTAAATCTGTTCCTATCTGTCATCTTTCAAAATTAAATCTTGCCACGTCTTTCCTTAAATTTTTCTAAATGATTTAAATCAATTGGGATCACAAATCTCAAGAGGTTTGAAATTTTCGATCGGGGGAGAGATAGTGATTTAAATCTCTTATCTGTTTAAGTGGAATTGGTTTTAGTCCTTTAAAGGCACTCCTGCCTCCATGTGCCAAACGATTTCAATACATAATGCACATGATTGAGGAGGAGCATTTTTCCAAAGACTAGATGAGTTTTTTTTAATCAGGCACAAGTTCTCCCATGTTTTCCAAACCTGATTAAATCACTTGAGATCCAAAATCTCAAAGGGTTTGATATTTTTGATCGGGGGAGAACTTGTGATTTAATAATGAAACTTGATATATGATGATCGATTTGATGAAAATGTGGAGGCTTCTCTCTCATATGTGCTAAACGCTTTCGAATCTCGAAGCACATATTGAGGGGGAGCGTATGGTTTCTTAATGGCTTGTGTAATCGTGGATGTACTTCAAAAGAACTCTTGCCTCTATGTGATAAAATGATTTTAAATATCCTATGCACATATTGAGGGGGAGAATTTACCAAAGAAAATCAAATGGATTTTTCTATGAAAATTGTGATCAAAGAAAATATTTCTAAGAACTCTTGCCTCCATGTGCTAAACAATTTCTAAATCATATGCACATGTTGAGGGGGAGGTTTTTCTAAATGATCAAAACTATTAAGGTACAAAATGCTTTGATCTCGTATCACAAGTACCTTGATTGTTTTTCCAAATGATTTTTCAATTGGTTTCAAGGAAGAATGAACTATACCAAAAGACCGACCATTTTAATTTATTTATGGAGTTATAAGGATGGTGAGGTTAGGTATTAGTTCCCACGATCCGCCGTAATCGGAGGGATCTACCGAGGACAATCCACTAGATAGTGTAGAGTCCTTAGGTATATTGAAAAAGGAGAAAAGTGAGATACGGAAGAGTGCCGATCAAACAGAGCTAGAACCGGAATAAACCCAACAAGGTTCTAGTAATGAAGTTTCGTAAGCATTGAAGGGTTGAAGAATGAAAAGAAATGAATGAGAAAAGGGTGAAAAGAAATAGCCCTCCAATAATTCAACCTTAGGGCGAGAATCGGGTTCAATACATATGCTCTTGGCGGTTACTAAGGTAACGCCGGTATTGAAGACAAGACGTCATGGACCCGGGACGACCGCACTAAACTTCCCAAGCTACTCAAGTTCCTCTTAAAGGACTTGTTTCATTCTCACGGGAACCGACATAATCTATCGACTTTCTCTTAGAGATTGTTGATATTGAAGAAGGAGACCCTCTCCTAGTCTCCGCATAGGAACCAAATATGCACAATTGAGTTTAGAGCCACGAGATCATCCACAATATCTCGTTAGGACACAAAATTAATGAAGACTTGTTGTTTCACACAATGTGGAAAGTAAGAATATATTAAGAGTCCTACGCATTATCCTTGTAGTATTGCCAGAACATCCGAGTGATATGAGAATATTCACGATGAAGATGGAAATCCTTCTAGAGCCAACATCAAACAAGCTCTTGGTGGGTGACATGTGAGATCTTCTCATTAGATCAAGCTTGTGACAACTGGATAGAAACAATGGGGAGATTCAATCTTGAATCAACCTAGGTCCAGGAATGGAATTGACGAATACGTTTGGAAAAACCATTCGATGTGCAAACCTTCTTTTCTCTAGCACGTCGAATGTGTACTTATGTTTTCAAACTCAAAAAGTATCTCGATTGAAAAAATACTTTTGGAAAACCGTTCACAGTAAATCTTCTTTCTCTAGCACGTCGAATGTGTACTCTATTAAATACAAAAAGTATTTTTATTTAAAATTGATCTTTCTCATAAAACCTTCGTCGTATTGCAAAACTCTTTCTTCTAAGCAATACGCGATTGTTTTCAAATCAATTTTCATCAATCGGTGAATCTCAATTCATTGGTTCACTCACTCCGTGTTGTCTTCTTTGATACGTTCGGTTTGAGAACGCCTAGAGCATTGCGAAACCCCGTCAAGGAGATTCCTCGAATCCTACCGATCACAGTAAGATACATGTATCGATCAACGGGAACCGTGGGCCGTGTACCTCAATTCAACGAAGTGATCAAAGACACTTTCGTGTGTTTTATTGCTAGCTGTTGTTTGCGGTACATTTGGACGGTTCGGTGATCGTAATTGAGGAGTCAATCCAAAGCCGCATGCTCACAAAGATCCACACTTAATTGAAGAAATCATGACGGTGCATATCTTCATAACCCGGTTGTAATATTTTTATACTATGCTTGTGCTACGCTTCTGCAAATATCATGAACCAGTAAAGCTTCCGCTACTCTGATGGAAAGATGTCATGATTCAAAAGTGTGAGCATGTCGGTCCGAACGTCACAACTTCACATGTGTGACAACTCGCAATTTCAGGTCATTTCTCAAGTTTCACAATTTCATCATTTATCGTAAACTAGGTTTGCGTGTTCCAAATTCGCGTAACTTTAATGGTTTAGCGGCGAATTCATGATCATATCATCACGGACATTTCATATAGACTAAGTTTAGTCTACATTTCATTAACATCATTTGTATCATGTTAGTTCATTCATGATTTTGAATTTCACCATAAACGCGTAAATTTCATATTAAATAAACGCTATCGCGTAAGTTATTATTTTGAACATTTAATCCAATACTTCCAAAAATTATCCCGACATATTTTTATACTTACATTTAGTTTATAAAAATAATATTTTGAGTTTACCTAGGGTTTTAAATTTATTTTGTATATAAATCGTTAAATTTATATTATTACGACGGTTTTCTTCAAAACTACACGATAATTATTACTTCACCCAAATTTTTGCAAGAAACATATTTTTACAATTTTTATAACTACAATATATTTTACTTTGGCCTATTAAAACTTATTTGTAGTCAATACTACTCAAATTTCACCAATATATACAAGTTACAACATCTTGTACTTAACCACATTTTTCTTACATCTTTATATATACAATAAAGAAAAAAATATATATATATTTTTGAGATACATCCCCCCCCTAAAACCGGCCATGTGGGGAGGGTAACTCATTTATGAGTTGGTAACATTTTCTTACTTAAGTTATATCTACACTCCAACTCATTCTTACACTTCATTCATTCTCCTCAATTATTCACAAGTTACCAAAGTTTTCTTCTCTCTTTGTTTCTTCCTTCCAAACCGGTCATACCAAGGGTGTTAGAAGAATCATCAAAATTTTCCAAGATCAAGTATAAACAATCTAGAATACACTCTTTGTTTAGGTTTTGAAATAAAAACCTAGGGTGTTTAGGTTTAATCCTTTGTTCTAATCACCTCATCAAGTAACTAGTAAGCATATCACTTTCATTTTACATCTTTCATTTTCATTTCATATTTATTTCTTCATTTTTGAGCAAGCATGCAAGACATATGGATGTTTATACCATTTTTACATTGTTTTTAAGAGTTTTATATATATAAGTCATCCTATAATTTATCCCTTGTTATATATTGGTCTTGATGATGTTTAGGAACCCATGACACCCTAAGAAGGTGTATGGTAGGATTAGAATAGCTTTGGAGTTGTTTTGAAGGGATTGGAATAGGTTTAGTACGAGAAAAACTCTTTTTGACAAGTATAAAAAGTGGTCTGATCTTAATTTGTATTTCTGGAAAATCCGACAGTATACACGAATTTTTGCCTAGATATTTAGAAAATATACTTTAAAACGAATCCGTGGCAGCTTGAACGGATTAAAGCGGAGCTATAACGAAGAAGTTATGAATTTTTCAAGTTTGACGACGAAATATATATTTTCTGAAAATTTCAGCACACTATTATTGTTTTATTCGAGTCAAAAACGAGTCTTAAGCTTTATAAATTATTTCGACTTATCAAAAATATATTAGTATACTTTGATACGAAGCTAAGGACGTATAATACGTAGAAAACGGATTTGTAACGACTAAAATATACACGTTTTTATGAAGTTGCCGTAACTTTACTTTTAGAAAAACTATATTAATTTTTTATTTGTCAAGTGTTACGGTAAACAAAACGACCATGTTGAAAGCTATTTTTAACGATGACGTAGAACTTTTTGTAACGAGATTTCTTTTAATAAAAGTGAGATTACCAAGCATATTTTTCAAAACGACCAACCGTTTGTATAGCGGAGTTGTAATAAATTATTTACGGTTGCTTAAACTTTGCCGAAACTCACTTTTAAACCACATTTTGGACAAAATCACCCTACTTAACCTATGTTTTTCTTTATGAACGAGACCTCTAGGATAAAAACTTAAATGCCAAAACTTCGAGATTTTGATACAAGCTTTTCAAAACCGTTGAGTTCGTTTCCTAACGTTCGACGTACACCATTTACGACTAGTTTTTGAAGCCAATTTTGTCACTTTCATGAAAGTTCCAACGACATTATTTTCTGACGAAAAGTTATAATTTCGCAATAAATCATTAAGAAACTATTGTAGGATGTCATTTTGACGTAAATACTTGCAAAGTAATTTAAGAATGGTCAAGGCGTCAAAAGAGTATTTTTCGACGAAGAGTATTATTTTCAAAACTCACAAGTGGTATAAATAACATACTGAAATGCATGCATAACATTACATCATAACTCATTACGTATCATATCATTCACAATAGGTCAAGGTTAAAGTATCACACTACATCTCGGTGTACTCACTTTTGTCATCGCCTCATTTTACCAAGTGAGTCATAGCCCCACTTTTTCTCGTTTTAATTATTTATGAAACTCTTTGGGGAGATGCATGCTCAATAATTTTATTACATTCATGACTATTTGCAAATTATATGTTTATCCGAACTAAATGTTTAGTCATGCTAAGTATGATATTGCCATACTTAGAAATTCCATATCATAATCCTTGACCGATGGTCTTGGTATAATCATTGAACCGATGGTCTTGGTATAATCATTGAGATGATGGTCTTGGTATAATCGGTGAACTAATGGTCTTGGTAGAATCATTGAACTAATGGTCTTGGTACAATCTGAACTAATGGTCATGGAACAATTTGAAACCGTCTGAATTATGTGTTATATTAAGTAGCGTGGATACATTAAGTTATGCACTATTTTGTGAATTCATTTGACATCATGCGCTTGAGCATAAACTATATCACATTTTGGCAATGGGTTGTGAATACACAGGTTGCAAGTTTTGTATGGGCGGAACTTGGGCCGAGTGGATTTACAATGCCTTTCTTTGCATAAAAGATTTTGAAAGACTTTACATTTCAACACAAACCCTATGAACTCACTCAACCTTTGTGTTGACACTTTTAGCATGTTTTATCTCGGTATCTAAGGTATTCACTTCATGGCATGCATTTGGACACATCATGGAGTCGCGATGACGACTGCGTCTCACTGGGTTTTACGCACTTTAAAACATCGTTTGAATTGTAACAAACTTATTTCCGCACAAGATGATTTTCATTTGGGACCTATACTTTGTAAACTCGATTGTTTTATTAAATCAAGCGATGTATTTTCCAAACGACACTTTAGGTCGTTCAATATATCTATGATTGTGATGCTATGACGATCAATCCCGTGAATTCCATTCATTGCAAAACATGTAATTTGGGGTGTGTGATTGGCATCGAGCTTGATTATAGAGAACTAGGTTGCATCATTGACCCTAGACTATAACTACATCATCATAGCATCTCATCATTTCATCATAAGTGCATGTTCACTTTGCATGCGATTTATCGTACATTTTCGAGTTATTTACTTTCATTTCAAAACGATTGTCACATGGATGCCCTTAAATACCCATCCCATTATCTTTTCCTCATACTCTAACGTGGAGAATTCCTTGTCATTCCCTATCACAATTTTTATATCAGCTGATTCATCATCGATAACGTCGAAAGCCGAGATGAACCTTTAAGTAGGGCGAAGTCACTCTCACTCCTTTGTTTCACCACTAGCATGTCGAGTTACACGCTATTCACACACTAAGTCACTAAACCATCTTACATTTGAAACACTTACGACATCTCATAACCCATCTTCTTGGAATCCATCATTCATTTTAAAAAAAAAGATAACCTCAAACTTATCATTTCTTATAACATCTCTTTAGGCGCTTATTATTAACATAGGATTTTGTTACGCCTCACCCTTTCCTCTTCTTTTGAAGAAGATATGGCGCGTCAAGAAAGTTGCACCGAATTGACACAAGCGGCTATTCAAAAGTTGGTAAGGGATAGTATAGCCGAGGCATTAAGGATTGAAAGGAAGCGGTGGGCTGCTGCTGCTGCTTGAGGCCGCTGACTCTTCGCCGAAGCCGCTAGAATTGCGGGGAAGTCAAGCCGCTAGGCTTCTTCTTCAGGAAATGCTGAGGAGGTCCGGAGTTAAAAGTCGTTCGTATAAGGATTTCAAAAGTGGAGATCCCACGAAGTTTAGAGGTACCGAAGGAGCCCACGCCATGGTTCGATGGTTCGAGAAATTGAGTCCGTGTTTTGTTATGTAATTGCGGGATGATAGCAAGGTCAAGTTTGCTACGAGTACACTACTTGATGGAGCATTGTCGTGGTGGAACTCTTATGCTCACCGATGGGAATGGAGAATGCTTTCAAGCTCACTTGGGAGCAATTCAAAGGTTTGGTAACAAAGAAGTTTTGTCCGCGCACGGAGGTGAAGAAGTTGGAGACCGAATTCTATGAGTTGGTAACTATTGGGTATGACATTGATACTTACATTCGAAGGTTTCAAGAATTGGCGTGTTATGCCCATCTATGGTTTCGGATAATGAGAAGCTCTGGAGGCTTTCATTGAAGGACTTCCCGAGATTATTCAAGGCGATGTGACTTCTTTTGACCCGCAAACGATTGAGGAATCTATTCGATTGTCTCAAAAGCTCATGGCACAAGTAGTAAAGAGGGGCAACATCACCAACATCAACCGTAACAACAATACCAACAACCGCACCAACTACAACAATAACCAAAACAACAACAACAACGACGATAACCAAATCAACAACAACAAAAGAAAATGGGAAAATGACCAAGAAGGTTATAATAACAACAACCAAAACCGTAACACTAACCATCATCAACAACAGAATAGAGGGCAAGAAACTGCAATGGTTTATGTTCTTTGCACCAATAGAAGGTAGAGGTTATCTTGGAACACACCCACTATGTAATCGATGTAATTTTCATCACACGGGTCCTTGTCACGCTAAGTGCCACAAATGCCAAAACCGGGACATCTAGCCGAGGATTGTAAAGGTAAAGCCGTAGTCACATGCTTCGGATGTGGGGAGCAAGGACACTATCGGAATCAATGTCCTCAAAACCAAGGTCAACAAGTTGAAGGTGCTCATGGGAATGCATACATGTTAGGAGGAGGAGAAGCTCGTCAAGGTATCAACGACGCGGAAGACTAAAGAAGTTCGGAAACTAACAGTCTTATTTCTCCTTATGTACTATGTCGTACTAAGTTTATGTTTTCCATCGTATCCGAAACTTTATAACTTAAAGATGTACTACTTTTGATAAACCACTCGTTGTAAAATATTCTCATCTATCGTACCTTATTTCCTTTCGATTCGATATCATGTACGAGAATTTTAATTCTTTTTACCATAACTACCATTTTAACGACACGGTTTAAATCCTTGTAAACATTGAGAGTTATAACAACTAAACCGAACGTCACGTCATCGTTCCTTAATTATACATAGCCTAGCTAACTATGTCTAATTCTGGAGGGATCATGTTATGTTGGGAGCGGTTATTTATAAATCTTAGTGCAAGCAAAATCTTCACGTATTTCAAAGTCAAAGTGTCACTCATCGGAGATACTCACCCAAAATTTTTCTCTACTACGATGTTTTGTACACTCTCAATCATCGATAACCGTAACGACACTTCTCCATGTCTTCTCTCCTCGATATTCATCACAAACTCAAAAATTCGATAGACTAACACGAACCGAATTCGTGGATGAATTCCTTTTTGATGGTCGAATGTGACAACTCGCAATTCGGGTCATTTCTCAAGTTTCACAATTTCATCATTTATCGTAAACTAGGTTTGCGTGTTCCAAATTCGCGTAACTTTAATGGTTTAGCGGCGAATTCATGATCATATCATCACGGAAATTTCATATAGACTAAGTTTAGTCTACATTTCATTAACATCATTTGTATCATGTTAGTTCATTCATGATTTTGCATTTCACCATAAAGCGTAAATTTCATATTAAATAAACGCTATCGCGTAAGTTATTATTTTGAACATTTAATCCAATACTTCCAAAATTATCCCGACATATTTTTATACTTACATTTAGTTTATAAAAATAATATTTTGAGTTTACCTAGGGTTTTAAATTTATTTTGTATATAAATCGTTAAATTTATATTATTACGACGGTTTTCTTCAAAACTACACGATAATTATTACTTCACCCAAATTTTGCAAGAAACATATTTTTACAATTTTATAACTACAATATATTTTACTTTGGCCTATTAAAACTTATTTGTAGTCAATACTACTCAAATTTCACCAATATATACAAGTTACAACATCTTGTACTTAACCACATTTTCTTACATCTTTATATATACAATAATCAAAAAAAAAAAAAAAATTTTGAGATACATCCCCCTAAAACCGGCCATGTGGGGAGGGTAACTCATTTATGAGTTGGTAACATTTTCTTACTTAAGTTATATCTACACTCCAACTCATTCTTACACTTCATTCATTCTCCTCAATTATTCACAAGTTACCAAAGTTTTCTTCTCTCTTTGTTTCTTCCTTCCAAACCGGTCATACCAAGGGTGTTAGAAGAATCATCAAAATTTTCCAAGATCAAGTATAAACAATCTAGAATACACTCTTTGTTTAGGTTTTGAAATAAAAACCTAGGGTGTTTAGGTTTAATCCTTTGTTCTAATCACCTCATCAAGTAACTAGTAAGCTTATCACTTTAATTTTACATCTTTCATTTTCATTTCATATGTATTTCTTCATTTTTGAGCAAGCATGCAAGACATATGGATGTTTATACCATTTTTACATTGTTTTTAAGAGTTTTATATATATAAGTCATCCTATAATTTATCCCTTGTTATATATTGGTCTTGATGATGTTTAGGAACCCATGACACCCTAAGAAGGTGTATGGTAGGATTAGAATAGCTTTGGAGTTGTTTTGAAGGGATTGGAATAGGTTTAGTACGAGAAAAACTCTTTTGACAAGTATAAAAATGGTCTGATCTTAATTTGTATTTCTGGAAAATCCGACAGTGAGACACGAATTTTTGGCCTAGATATTTAGAAAATATACTTTAAAAGCGAATCCGTGGCGCTTGAGCGGATTAAAGCGGAGCTATAACGAAGAAGTTATGAATTTTTCAAGTTTGACGACGAAATATATATTTTTCGAAAATTTCAGCACACTATTATTGTTTTATTCGAGTCAAAAGCGAGTCTTAAGCTTTATAAATTATTTCGACTTATCAAAAATATATTAGTATACTTTGATACGAAGCTAAGGACGTATAATACGTAGAAAGCGGATTTGTAACAACTAAAATATACACGTTTTATGAAGTTGCCGTAACTTTACTTTTAGAAAAACTATATTAATTTTTATTTGTCAAGTGTTACGGTAAACAAAGCGACCATGTTGAAAGCTATTTTTAACGATGACGTAGAACTTTTGTAACGAGATGTCTTTTAATAAAAGTGAGATTACCAAGCATATTTTCCAAAACGACCAACCGTTTGTATAGCGGAGTTGTAATAAATTATTCGGTTGCTTAAACTTTGCGAAACTCACTTTTAAACCACATTTTGGACAAAATCACCCTACTTAACCTATGTTTTTCTTTATGAACGAGACCTCTAGGATAAAAACTTAAATGCCAAAACTTCGAGATTTTGATACAAGCTTTTCAAAACCGTTGAGTTCGTTTCCTAACGTTCGACGTACACCATTTTACGACTAGTTTTTCGAAGCCAATTTTGTCACTTTCATGAAAGTTCCAACGACATTATTTTACGACGAAAAGTTATAATTTCGAAATAAATCATTAAGAAACTATTGTAGGATGTCGTTTTGACGTAAATACTTGCAAAGTAATTTAAGAATGGTCAAGACGTCAAAAGAGTATTTTTCGACGAAGAGTATTATTTTCAAAACTCACAAGTGGTATAAATAACATACGAATTGCATGCATAACATTACATCATAACTCATTACGTATCATATCATTCACAATAGGTCAAGGTTAAAGTATCACACTACATCTCGGTGTACTCACTTTTGTCATCGCCTCATTTTACCAAGTGAGTCATAGCCCCACTTTTTCTCGTTTTAATTATTTATGAAACTCTTTGGGGGAGATGCATGCTCAATAATTTTTATTACATTCATGACTATTTGCAAATTATATGTTTATCCGAACTAAATGTTTAGTCATGCTAAGTAATGATATTGCCATACTTAGAAATTCCATATCATAATCCTTGGTGATGGTCTTGGTATAATCATTGAACCGATGGTCTTGGTATAATCATTGGATGATGGTCTTGGTATAATCGGTGAACTAATGGTCTTGGTAGAATCATTGAACTAATGGTCTTGGTACAATCTGAACTAATGGTCATGGAACAATTTGAAACCGTCTGAATTATGTGTTATATTAAGTAACGTGGATACATTAAGTTATGCACTATTTTGTGAATTCATTTGACATCATGCGCTTGAGCATAAACTATATCACATTTTGGCAATGGGTTGTGAATACACAGGTTGCAAGTTTTGTATGGGCGGAACTTGGGCGAGTGGATTTACAATGCCTTTCTTTGCATAAACGATTTTGAAAGACTTTACATTTCAACACAAACCCTATGAACTCACTCAACCTTTGTGTTGACACTTTTAGCATGTTTTATCTCGGTATCTAAGGTATTCACTTCATGGCATGCATTTGGACACATCATGGAGTCGCGATGACGACTCGTCTCACTTGGGTTTTACGCACTTTAAAACATCGTTTGAATTGTAACAAACTTATTTCCGCACAAGATGATTTTCATTTGGGACCTATACTTTGTAAACTCGATTGTTTTATTAAATCAAGCGATGTATTTTCCAAACGACACTTTAGGTCGTTCAATATATCTATGAATTGTGATGCTATGACAATCAATCCCGAGAATTCCATTCCGCTGCAAAACAGGTAATTTGGGGGTGTGACAACATGATGGCAACACAACAAAGGGTGATCCAGAGATTTACTGTGGCTGATGATCTCAATGAAAGCTCGAAGATCATCAAAGATGTGGATCAGTTAAGGCCTCCACTGAAAGTACAAAATAATCGGACTTTGAAAGAATCGCTACTAAAGCACAGAGATTGCGGAATTGAAGAATTGAAGTCTACGAGCTCAAGAACAAAGACAAAGAAAGAATGCTAGGATTCAAAATGTAAATCATGGGGTGACCTCCCTTAGGGGGATATTGTTAGGAATTGGAAATTCCATGTTAAAGTGTCGGTCACCCCAAATATTATCTAGCATAGTTTAGCTCGTAGACTTGTCGTGAGTTACGTTATTTAGCAGCTTATTAGTTAGTTTGTAGCGTAGTTTAGTTTAGTGTAACACCGTGGAGGAAGGACGAGTCTTTACCTACTGTATGCCTGATCCACAGTCCGACAGGAGGACGTATTGGTTGTAAGTATAAATACCCCTTACATCCATGGAAGGGGTGGTGCTTCTCATTCAATCTAACATTTCCTTTGTGTAAACCTCTAGCAAGAACACCCTCTCTCTCTACTTTCTCTCTCTAAAATGGAAAACATGTATTTTGATCATCCAAGACCACCCGAATCATCAAACACAATAATATATCGATCCTACAAAAATAATAATACACTTACACTTAAACAATAACTCTTGTAAGACTCAAACACAATTTATGCATAAGTAAACACAAGTACATACATGTACACAAATAAAGCATAACTATACTATACATATACATACATACGTTTATTTCTTTTCGTTCTTTTAAATAAGAACCTTTTATTAATAATTGAGATAATATCTCTTTGCCTTCTCTTCCCCACACACGACAAACCAAGCACAAGAACCAGGAAAGGAAGATATCAAATATGCTTCTTCAACCTCTAGACCTACACCTCCCTTGTAGGCCGAATCTCCCAAAGTGGATAAACCAACATGTCTCTTCCATCATATTCTCCTCTCTCTTACCAAAACCATGAAAGTTTTGCTTCTCAAATCCATCCCTTTGATGCGCCTGCTACTACTCGTACAAATCTAAGGAGAATCAAGATAAAGTCACCCAAGAGAATCATATCTCCACACCAATCTATCTTGAGCCAAAGTCCAAGATTTTCTAAGGTTTTGGAAGCTAACCAAATTCGGCTTCAATCCAAGACACCAAGAAGAGAGAGATGGTCAAGCTCCTTCCCAAGATACTTCTTTATCTCTAGTAGAGATGCAAACGCCCCAAACTCAGTTCCTCATCAATTTTTACCAAAAACTAGGGTTTATGAAAGTTAGGGTTTTCTAAAATTGATTTGGGGGTTTTGCAATTGGAAGTGTTTTGGAGCTAATTCAAGTCTTGTTTGGTTCGAATCCACAAAACAACCTTCGTCCCTTCACCCATCACTCTCGAGTTGAGGTTATAAATTCTTCCTTTGTTGTAATGTTTTATGTTGTTATTTTGATGTCAAGTTTGGTGTATCAAGGAAATTGTTCTATACTTGATGCGTTAATAAAAATTGCTTGGTTACTATGTTTAGTTTTGCTCTAATCTTTATTTTTTTAAATGATTGTTGTCGAAAAATAAGATGTCACTTAGGTGTTGTGTTGGGTTTCCTGTCGAGACATATAAACCAAGAATTAGAGAAGTTGAGTTTTACATAATATAATCTTTGGTTTGACAAACAATCTATGTTACATGAACTTAAGTGGTCATTTGCACAAGGGTCCATTTGGCTTTACACGAGAGTAGGGAACAAGAAGAAGGTAGATGAGTCAAGTTTTGCAAAGTCTACTCAGTAACCCATGTTTGGTGCTCGCATTTTCGATGACATTCATGTTATTTAAAGTGTGTCGTATCTTGTTATAACCTTGCTTAAACTTGAGAAACATGCTCGTTATCTTAGCGTCTTGTGACTCAAATATTAGTGGTGAACCTTGTGTCTAAGTCGCTAGGTATGTTAAGGGAGAAACTCAAGTCAAATGTGCTCGTTTGCTAAAATATTTTCGAGTAGTCTATGTTGTGTCGACGTCCGTAATGGTTGACGGAATGAGACCAAGTTGAAGTAGTACTCAACTAATGCATGGCCTCATTACTCATTTGCTCACATCTTCCTAGTTATAGATGTTAGCCAACCTTATTCAAAACAAGTCTAGTACTTAATCATCTTTCCTTGTTAGCTTGTCTTTAATAAGTGCATGGTAGCCATCAAAATGGATGTGCTTGAGTCTAGGTAAGTGAGTCGACAACTCCATTGTGGTAGTACCATGATGGTGGGTTGTACTCACTAGTCAAAGAGTTCGGCTTCACGAATAGAGGCATGAACAAACAAGTACATCTCGAGTCAAGTAGCTTATGTTAAACTTCTATAACTTAATTTGGATTCTTTTGGCATGATTTAAGTTCTAAAATGGTTATGATGGGTTAGTACGAGTCATGAATACTCATTTTCCAGTCAAGAAGTCTCGATCTCACAATCCTATGACATGCTATGGTATACTTGTGTCTCGAACCCATGTTGCTCACGTCAAACTCATGCACCAAGTGAAACTTTGTTAATACTAAAACATGTATCTAGACCACTTCTGTGTTACCTTGGGTCGCGGCCCAGCTTAAACTTCCAAGACAAATTCCTAAGCTATCATTGGGCTAAAGCCCATTCCCTTCATATATACATCACTTCGGGCCAAGCCAAATGTTGTACCCATACCCACCGGGCCACAGCCCATCCGTGTATCATGTGTTTTCAAATTGTATCTAGACGAGTCATCAAAATCAAACCCGAGGTGCTAACTCGGAAATCAAAATAAAAACCAAACTCATTTCCCGCGTATTCGGAAGTTCCTACTTAGATATAAACGTAAATGTATCAACAAGTAAACGGGTGTAAAAGTGGTAATGCAAGAAACATGTGTTTACCAACATGATCTACTTAATAAATTTTACGTCAAGATGTAACGTCAGATGTATTCGGATAAACACATCGATGTCAAGTAATCTACTAGCCGTAAATAGTAAATGTTGAGAACAAGTTTTAATAAACAAATAGTGACTACCATATCATTTTATCATATAACAAATTGAATGCTTTCAATATTTAAATGGCTAACTTCTAAAAACAATTAGAAAATAAATCAACTTTATCTAATTTTGACGATACAATTACGCGTTAACAAGAATAAGTATATGCACATTTATATACTTACAAGTAAAATGTTGTATATTATTTTCAAACCAAATTTCGAATTCTAATATTGTTATAATTACAACATAAAAAGTATATATACTTTGTATACTTATTAGTAAAACTATATTAACAATTTTTACAAACTTATGTTTTGTATTAATACAATTATATTGAACTACTTTAAGTAAACAATACTTAAAAACGATGAACTAAAACATTGCCCTCCTTATCTAGGTCGCGTGTCGGTGCCGCATCACAACATTCACTAGATCCCACATTTGGATTGCACATTGCTAAGGTGAGTCTCATAGCCTCTCTTTTACTTGATAAACTGTTTTATACCTCTTGGGGTGAGAAATATGCAAAACCTTTTATGGACCTAAACTATTACATGATTACTATTACGTGGTTTAGCCTAAGCCCTTATGTCCCTAGAGAATGCCCTTTTTCATGAACCGTCAATTCCCCATTAGGAAACGCGAATGTTATAAATAGTTCTATTGAGGGTGACTCCTCCGTTTGGTTGGCCATGCTTAGGCCAAGGCGAAACGTATACCATGTCGGAACCGAGTGTTGAGGGACAAAACACTCGCTATGGGCCCCTATAATGTATGACATCTTTTTGCATACAGAAACTGTCGTAGTATCGGTTGCATGAACTTAGAGCTAACGTAATAGGCACTCATCCATATATCATTTTATTCGTTGTAATAATTATATGACTTTGCTTATGGTCCAAACTTACTATTTTAAATTAAACCTATGAACTCACCAGCTTTTAGCTGACCTTTTAGCATATTTTCTCAGGTGCTTAGTTGTGAACATGGATGCAAGGTAAGAGGCGGATAAATGGTCGTAGTAATTTCTAAAGAAGTGTTTTTACACAAAAATGATGTTTTTATATTAGGACCACTAAAATTATGGGATGTACCCATTTATCTAAACAATTTTGTAAGATAATGTTTTAAAATATTTTGTGAAATTAAATGGAGTATGTATTCCGTTCTTTATTACTTGTGTTATGATTCACCAATTTCGTAACACTCCCAAATGACACGTATGCTTCCGCTAAACCAAATTTTGGGGTGTTACAGATTGGCATCAGAGCCTAAGTTATAGAGAACTAGGTACATATAAACCCTAAACTATAACTACTTTTTACAAAAACATCATTTTACGACCGTCAATTGCCGCTTGCCTTACTTGCCATTTTACTTAAGAGTCCATTTAAATAGGATTGCATGTTTTATTTCCTATTTACTAATGCACTATTTCGTATTCATCATGAGTATTTTTCCCCATACTTACACATATGCACCGTCTTGTCACAGACCATGCCTTCACCACCCTTCCCTCACGATGTTCAGGAGGACATCCTACTTGCTCACTCACCTACCATCCATCAGCTTGCACACTTGGCCACTGATCCGTATATTCGAGCCACACTAGCAGCTCGGCCGGTTATTGCACCTACTCCATCTATACCGACCCTTACCACCACTCCATCGACTTTGTTGACGCCGCAGCGAAAACCCCGCATGATTGTGAGAGTACACGGATATCGAGGCGGTATTCATTCGCTCGCACTAGCTTCTCGGATGACCCGCTAGCGCTTACATGGGTCCTTCTACTACTTTAGAGTCACGACACCATCACCCACCGAGTCACCACCTCACCGACTCGGGAGAGCTACCGATTCCTACTCGGATGAAGACCCGGAAGAAGATCCGGAAGAGGATCCTGAGGAGGAACTACGAGCTTATGCCGATTGAGAGTGTTCCGGATATGTTAGCACAAGCAGCAGATATGGATACACTGGTGCGGAGATTGTCGAGTATTCTGGGAGTTAGGGCGAGCTCGGGATGGCTCGAGAGATTGGCGAGACATGGACATTGATGCACCATTTGGGTTAGGACAGAGAGCTGCTTTCCTCCGCAGCCAGGAGGAGAGTGATGAGATTGCTTGGAGAGATATTAGTTGTTTGGTCAGTTCTGTACCACATATCGCGAGTCCGAGCTACAGTCCATCATCACCTTCATTCATACCATCTGCATCAGACATGGAGCGCCTTGCTCACGCCACTAGACAGCTTGAGACGATTGAGGTAGCTGCACCGAGTGAGGCACAACCTGTGCCGGACCCATCTCCTGATGATGAGGAGCTGACTCTTACTGAGAGAGTGCTTATTCAGTTGGATTCTCATGAGACCTTGCTAGGGGTCCATACTGATCAGTTGGAGAGAATCGATCCGATGCGCTTACTGGGCTTGTGGCGGCGTGTTGAGGGTTTAGACCGAGTCACCGATGTGTTGTTTGAGAGCATGGAGCTCGAGATACGAGAGGATTGACCGGGTTTCGAGGTTGAGGCTCGGTCGAGGATGTTAGAGAGTTGACGACAGGACACGGGCCTTGGGCGGAGGTCAAGCTCGGGCGCACGACCGACTTGAGGAGCTAGGCGCATCCGGTGGATGGCTAGAATCTTGCCGAGAGGAGTGGCGAGGACCACGAGTTTGGATTCCATCTTGGCCTCTCAGATGAGACGCATCGCTAGTTTGGAGGATACGCAACGAGATTTAGTTGCTACCATTGAGCGACTACGTACCGAGCGTGGACATCCTTAGATCTTATTGCATGATGTATCACACTAAACTGGATTATAACAGTTAGTGTTAGTTACTCTTGTACTTCAGTTGTATTTCCGTTGTATTTCCGTTGTATTTCCGTTGTATTCCCGTTGTATTTCAGTTGTATTCCATCTAGTATCTCATCATGTACTTTAGGAACCTTGTAACCGAAATTCTATCTATGTCAAACTTATTTTCCTATCCAATTGTCTTTTCTTTTATAGATTGCTCATATGATCTATCTACGATAACCACACTATTACTTGGCACTTACCTTGACCAAAAGGTTATATATCTTATCACCTTTCTTCTCGCGAAATGCCGCCAAAGCGAAGATCAAACCGTACCAATCTGGTGGGTTTCCAATGCTCCTATTCCAGTGAGAGTTACTGCAACCAAGTCGCAAACGCCGCTATTCCAAAGCAGTCACACACGATCAGATCTGAAGCCACTACTCCGCTAGGGCTACTCCAATCCAAACCTACTATGAATTAAGCCATGATTGACCAGTTAGTCAACGAACAAGTGAACGGCTCTTTAGGCAAAGAACCCACTCGTCTACTAATCTGGAACTTCAAAACCATCCACCCACGCACCGCACTTGTACCTATCGGGATTTTCGTAAGACCATGATTTGGAGGCTTTAGTGGAACCAAGGAGGCTGTCGGTCCGACTAGA
The DNA here is from genome assembly GCA_022545495.1 of Chrysanthemum lavandulifolium. Lineage (NCBI taxonomy): Eukaryota > Viridiplantae > Streptophyta > Magnoliopsida > Asterales > Asteraceae > Chrysanthemum > Chrysanthemum lavandulifolium. Next base: position 152,449,068 of record CM040242.1, read on the forward strand.
TGGATCGAGAAGCTCGAGGCGTGTTCCGAATCGCAATTGTGAAGAAGAGTCTAAGGTTGGCACGCATCATTCACTTTCACGAGATCTTGCCTTGACTGGTGGAACAATTTTATGAAATCTGCTAGTATTGATGTTGCCTATGCCATGCCATGGGAAAGTTTCAAGGAGATGGTACTCCGAAAGTATTGTCCTCGTAATGAGATCAAGAAACTCAAACATGAGTTTTGGAACCTCAAAGTTCAAGGCACCAATATGGCTGCTTATAACCAGCGTTTTCAAGAACTAGCCTTGTTGTGCCCTGAAATGGTTCGATGAGACCCATTGTTGGAAAGGTACATGGGAGGACTACCCCAATCTATCGAGGCAATGTCACCACTTCTAAGGTGCGATCTTCATGAAACCATCAAGTAGCCAACAAACTCATGGACCAAGTGATTGAGGATTCCATGGACAAAGTGGTTGACAACAAGAGGAAATGGGATGACCACTCCCGAATCTACAACAATAATGGGTACCGTGGCAACAACAGTGGGAACAACAAACAACAATCAAAACAAAAGGCAAAATGTTTCTAGAGCATATGCGGCTAGGATGAAGAAAGGAAATCGTGCGCAGGATCGCACCTATATGTAACCGATGCACTCGCATCACGAGGACAGTCTGATTAAGTCAGAATCGTAAGAAAATCGGACACTTAACCGAAACTGCAGTCCAAATCATTGGCGACGGTTCAAACATTGATTCAGACCCAAAGTCGCTATAACTTGCTTTGGTTGTGGTGAAAAGGCATTATAAGAATGAATGCCGAAAGACCGGGAACCAAGGCAATGGAGGAAATCAAGGAAACCGAGAAATCTGAGAAGCCATGGAAATGGCGGGACTCGAAATGTTGGACGATGAGTAATCGTGGAAATGGCGAAGGAGCTCGTGGAAGAGTTTATCTGTGACCAAAGTGGAAGCTCGTGAAGACCGAATGTTGTGATGCGTTCCTTATAAATAACCGTTATGCATCCATATTGTTTGATACGGGGGCCGATAGGAGTTTTGTTTCTAAGGCATTTAGTCCACTACTCGATATTGCCCCAATTGCATTAGGAAATGCATACAATGTGGAACTAGCTAACGGTAACATAGAAAGGGTAGATACCATCATAAGAGGTTGCACCCTGAATCTGTTAAACCACCCATTCAATATCGACTTGATACCAGTAGCATTGGGTAGTTTCGATGTCATCGTCGGAATGGATTGGTTAGCAAAATATCATGCTGCCATCATTTGTGACGAGAAGCTCGTCCAAGTACCCTATGGAGATGAAGTCCTAACTATAGAAGGAGACCGGAGTGACTGAAGAAACGCTTCAAGACTGCATGTCATTTCCTGTACCAAGGTGTTGAGGTGTATCGAGGAAGGATGCCACATCTTCCTAGCCCAAGTCACCGGAAAGGACGAAAAAGAAAAAGAAGACAAACGTCTGGAAGATGTACCAATAGTGAGAGAATTTCCTGAAGTCTTTCCTTAAGACTTTCCAGGACTTCCGCCAACCCAACAAGTTGAATTTCAGATCGATTTAGTGCCTGGTGCCACACCAGTGGCAAGAGAACCTTATCGATTAGCTCCAACGGAACTCTAGGAGTTATCAAACCAGTTGTCGAAACTTGCGGAAAAAGGGTTCATTAGACCGAGCTCATCACCATGGGGAGCACCAGTCCTATTCGTCAAGAAGAAAGACGGAACTTTTAGGATGTGCATCGACTATCGTGAGTTGAATAAACTAACCATTAAGAACCGTTACCCACTCCCGAGAATCGATGACTTATTCGATCAACTTCAAGGTTCAAGTGTTTATTCAAAAATCGATTTAAGGTCCGGATATCATCAACTAAGAGTTCGGGAAGAAGACATTCCCAAAACTGCCTTCAGAACTCGCTATGGACATTACGAGTTCCAAGTCATGCCTTTTGGGTTAACCATCGCGCGGTGTGTTCATGGACCTCATGAACCGAGTGTGTAAACCCTACCTGGATAAATTTGTGATCGTATTCATTGACGATATCCTAATTTATTCCAAGAGCGTGAAAGAACACGAGGAGCATCTTAGATTGATCTTGGAATTGTTAAAGAAGGAAGAACTGTATGCAAAGTTCTCGAAGTGTGAGTTTTGGATATCGACTGTGCAATTTCTAGGTCATGTAATTGACAGCCAGGGTATTCATGTAGATCCCGCTAAGATTGAGTCAATAAAGGATTGGGCGACACCCACAGCCCCTACTGAAATACGCCAATTCTTAGGACTCGCAGGATACTACAGAAGATTCATTGAAGGTTTCTTAAAGATTGCCAAATCTTTAACCAAGCTAACCCAGAAAAACACCAAGTTTGACTGGGAAGAAAAAGAAGAAGAAGCTTTTCAACTCCTTAAAGAAAATTTGTGTAGTGCACCTATTCTGGCCTTACCTGAAGGTAGTGAAGACTTTGTTGTTTATTGCGACGCTTCACATAAGGTGCTAGGAGCGGTGTTAATGCAAAGAGAGAAGGTGATAGCATACGCCTCTCGCCAGCTGAAGACTCATGAGAAAAACTACACGACGTACGATTTGGAGTTAGGATCAGTTGTGTTCGCACTCAGAATTTGGAGACACTATTTATATGGCACGAAGTGTGTCGTATACACGGATCACAAGAGCCTACAACACATTTTGGATAAAAAAGAACTGAACATGAGACAACGCCGATGGTTGGAGTTGCTCAGTGATTACGACTGTGAGATTCGTTACCATCCGGGTAAAGCGAATGTAGTTGCTGATGCTCTCAGTAGGAAAGAGCGACCAAAACCTCTTAGAGTCAGATCCTTGGGTATGACAATTAGTTCACCTCTTCCATCCAAGATTCTTGAGGCTCAATTGGAAGCACTCAAGGAAGAAAATCGTCCGAATGAGAACCTTTACGGAATGCCAGAAAGCGAAAATGGATTCGTATAAAGGTCGGACGGAATTTTGTGTTTCAAAGAACGAAGTTGGATACCACTCTACGGGGGAATTCGCAATATCATTATGCACGAATCCCACAAGTCTAAATACTCCATCCACCCAGGATCCGACAAGATGTATCTCGATCTGAAGAAATTGTACTGGTGGCCAAACATGAAAGCCGACATTGCAACATATGTCAGCCGGTGTTTGACATGTTCAAAAGTCAAAGCCGAACATCAGAGACCCTCAGGTCTACTCGTACAACCAGAAATTCCCGAATGGAAATGGGAACGTATAACAATGGACTTTATCACTAAGCTACCTAAAACCTCTAAAGGCCACGACACTATTTGGGTAATAGTTGACCGTCTCACGAAATCAGCACATTTTCTACCGATGAAAGAAAGCGACGGAATGGAAAAACTTGCACAACTATACCTGAAGGAAATCATCACGCGTTATGGTGTACCAATCTCCATAATCTCAGACAGAGATAGCCGTTTCACCTCAAATTTCTGGAAATCGCTTCAAGATGCTTTAGGATCTAACCTCGACATGAGCACCGCTTACCATCCTCGGCCCGATGGACAAAGCGAGAGAACCATTCAAACACCGGAGGATATGCTAAGAGCATGTGTGATAGACTTTGGAAATGGTGGGATAAACACTTGCCACTAGCGAATTTTCTTACAACAACGACTATCACACAAGCATCAAAGCCGCACCATATGAAGCACTCAATGGTGGAAGTGTAGATCACACATGTGTTGGGCGAGTTGGAGAAAGTCAACTTCTTGGTCCGGAGTTAATTAAAGAAACTACTGAGAAGATTGTACAAATCAAAAATCGACTGCAAGCAGCTCGTGACCGTCAAAAGAGCTACGTGGATAAGAGAAGGAAACCACTTGAGTTTCAAGTGGGAGATAAAGTTATGCTCAAAGTTGCGCCATGGAAGGGCGTAATCCATTTCGGAAAACGTGGAAAGTTAAATCCTCGTTACATTGGACCTTTCAAAATTCTCGCAAGAATCGGACCGGTAGCATACCGACTCGAATTACCACAAGAACTCACTCTGTGCTGGCGTGTTTCACGTATGCAACTTGAAGAAATGTCTTCTGACGAAACTCTTGCTATTCCTTTGGAAGAAATCCAAGTTGACGAAAGATTGAATTTTGTCGAGAACCCATTGAAATTATGGATAGAGATCAAGCGACTTAATAAAAGCGCATTACTATCGTCAAAGTCCGATGGAACATCAAAGAGGTCCGAATACACGTGGGAGCGTGAAGACCAATTCATGCGTAAATACCCACACCTTTCTCTACTTGACAAGTAATCCTAAGCGAAAACCGAGGGCGGTTTTCTCTTCTAAGCGGGGAGGATGTGATACGGTAAATTTTCACGAAAATTTAATTAATAATTAGTAATTTATTATAACTAAGCATAAGTCATTAAGCGTGCATAAGCTTTACCTGATCATTTGAGTAGATAACTCGCATACAATAGATAATTGCACCACTTTTGCATTCATATAATTTTATGAACATTTTATTTCATTTTGTCTTATGGTTTAAATTGTAAGATGAGAGGTTATCTCGTTTTCCCCAGTGACCGACACCGCACGCGTACCGACACTATGATAAGGGCTTGATAAAACAAATGACAAATGTCCGTGATATGGAATATTACAAAGATAAAAATATTTCGGACACGTAACAATAAGATACTACGTTATAAAGTTATCAAACAATGATACCTTGGTCACAATATAATTTCGGGACACAAAAATAATAATACACTTACACTTAAACAATAACTCTTGTAAGACTCAAACACAATTTATGCATAAGTAAACACAAGTACATACATGTACACAAATAAAAGCATAACTATACTATACATATACATATATACGTTTATTTCTTTTCGTTCTTTTAAATAAGAACCTTTTATTAATAATTGAGATAATATCTCTTTGCCTTCTCTTCCCCACACATGACAAACCAAGCACAAGAACCAGGAAAGGAAGATATCGAATATTCTTCTTCAACCTCTATACCTACACCTCCCTTGTAGGCCGAATCTCCCAAAGTGGATAAACCAACATGTCTCTTCCATCATATTCTCCTCTCTCTTACCAAAACCATGAAAGTTTTGCTTCTCAAATCCATCCCTTTGATGCGCCTGCTACTACTCGTACGAATCCAAGGAAAATCAAGATAAAGTCACCCAAGAGAATCATATCTCCACACCAATCTATCTTGAGCCAAAGTCCAAGATTTTCTAAGGTTTTGGAAGCTAACAAAATTCGGCTTCAATCCAAGACACCAAGAAGAGAGAGATGGTCAAGCTCCTTTCCAAGATACTTCTTTATCTCTAGTAGAGATGCAAATTCCCCAAACTCAGTTCCTCATCAATTTTTACCAAAAACTAGGGTTTATGAAAGTTAGGGTTTTCTAAAATTGATTTGGGGGTTTTGCAATTGGAAGTGTTTTGGAGCTAATTCAAGTCTTGTTTGGTTCGAATCCACAAAACAACCTTCGTCCCTTCACCCATCACTCTCGAGTTGAGGTTATAAATTCTTCCTTTGTTGTAACGTTTTATGTTGCTATTTTGATGTCAAGTTTGGTATCTTGTATCAAGGAAAGTGTTCTATACTTGATGCGTTAATAAAAATTGCTTGGTTACTATGTTGAGTTTTGCTCTACTCTTTATTTGTTTAAATGATTGTTGTCAAAAAATAAGATGTCACTTAGGTGTTGTGTTGGGTTTCCTGTCGAGACATATAAACCAAGAATTAGAGAAGTTGAGTTTTACATAATATAATCTTTGGTTTGACAAACAATCTATGTTACATGAACTTAAGTGGTCATTTGCACAAGGGTCCATTTGGCTTTCTGTCGAGAGTAGGGAACAAGAAGAAGGTAGATGAGTCAAGTTTTGCAAAGTCTACTCGTAACCCATGTTTGGTGCTCGCATTTTCAGTCGACATTCATGTTATTTAAAGTGTGTCGCATCTTGTTATAATCTTGCTTAAACTTGAGAAACATGCTCGTTATCTTAGCGTCTTGTGACTCAAACATTAGTGGTGAACCTTGTGTCTAAGTCGTTAGGTATGTTAAGGGAGGAACTCAAGTCAAATGTGCTCGTTTGCTAAAATATTTTTGAGTAGTCTATGTTGTGTCGACGTCCGTAATGGTTGACGGGAATGAGACCAAGTTGAAGTAGTACTCAACTAATGCATGGCCTCATTACTCATTTGCTCACATCTTCCTAGTTATAGATGTTAGCCAACCTTATTCAAAACAAGTCTAGTACTTAATCATCTTTCCTTGTTAGCTTGTCTTTAATAAGTGCATGGTAGCCATCAAAATGGATGTGCTTGAGTCTAGGTAAGTGAGTCGACAACTCCATTGTGGTAGTACCATGGTGGTGGGTTGTACTCACTAGTCGAAGAGTTCGGCTTCACGAATAGAGGCATGAACAAACAAGTCCATCTCGAGTCAAGTAGCTTATGTTAAACTTCTATAACTTAAGTTGGATTCTTTTGGCATGATTTAAGTTCTAAAATGGTTATGATGGGTTAGCACGAGTCATGAATACTCATTTTCCAGTCAAGAAGTCTCGATCTCACAATCCTATGACATGCTATGGTATACTTGTGTCTCGAACCCATGTTGCTCACGTCAAACTCATGCACCAAGTGAAACTTTGTTAATACTAAAACATGTATCTAGACCTCTTCTGTGTTACCTTGGGCCGCGGCCCAGCTTAAACTTCCAAGACAAATTCCTAAGCTATCATTGGGCTAAAGCCCATTCCCTTCATATATACATCACTTCGGGCCAAGCCAAATGTTGTACCCATACCCACCGGGCCACAACTAATCCGTGTATCATGTGTTTTCGAATTGTATCTAGACGAGTCATCAAAATCAAACCCGAGGTGCTAACTCGGAAATCAAAATAAAAACCAAACTCATTTCCCGCGTATTCGGAAGTTCCTACTTAGATATAAACGTAAATGTATCAACAAGTAAACGGGTGTAAAAGTGGTAATGCAAGAAACATGTGTTTACCAACATGATCTACTTAATAAATTTTACGTCAAGATGTAACGTCAGATGTATTCGGATAAACACATCGATGTCAAGTAATCTACTAGCCGTAAATAGTAAATGTTGAGAACAAGTTTTAATAAACAAATAGTGACTACCATATCATTTTATCATATAACAAATTGAATGCTTTCCATATTTAAATGGCTAACTTCTAAAAACAATTAGAAAATAAATCAACTTTATCTAATTTTGACGATACAATTACACGTTAACAAGAATAAGTATATGCACATTTATATACTTACTAGTAAAATGTTGTAATTATTTTCAAACCAAATTTTGAATTCTAATATTGTTATAATTACAACATAAAAAGTATATATACTTTGTATACTTATTAGTAAAACTATATTAACAATTTTTACAAACTTACATTTGGTATTAATACAAATATATTGAACTACTTTAAGTAAGCAATACTTAAAAACGATGAACTAAAACATTGCCCTCCTTATCTAGGTCGCGTGTCGGTGCCGCATCACAACATTCACTAGATCCCACATTTGGATTGCACATTGCTAAGGTGAGTCTCATAGCCCCTCTTTTACTTGATAAACTGTTTTATACATCTTGGGGGTGAGAAATATGCAAAACCTTTTATGGACCTAAACTATTACATGATTACTATTACGTGGTTTAGCCTAAGCCCTTATGTCCCTAGAGAATGCCCTTTTCATGAGCAGTCAATTCCCGTTGGGAAGCGAATATTATAAATAGATCTATTGAGGGTGACTCCTCCGTTCGGTTGGCCATGCTTAGGCCAAGGCGAAACGTATACCATGTCGGAACCGAGTTTTGAGGACAAAACACTCGCTATGGGCCCCTCGATGAGTGTGTAAATACTCATCATTTTAGTCAATCTGAGCTGAAAGCGTCTAAAATGCTCAAAATGCATCAAAATCTTGAAAATATTCCAAAATTGCATTTTATATGTTTGGATGCAAAATGTTTAAAATCGGATGAAAAATGAGCAAATTTTGCATAATTGGCGCTTCGAGTCCCCAGTTTCTAAAATTGTCAAAAATAGTCCCGAGTCAAAATTTCAAAGAAAAATCACCAAAGGTCCTTTTAAAATCATAACTTGTCAAATTTAGTCCTTTGGTGAAAAATGTAAAAAGTTTGAGAAAATTACAAATTGGTCCTTCAAGTTTCAAAATTGGCAAAATTGGTCCCTGGAAAATATGAAAATGTCAACTTTGATCCTTGTACTATTGATACTTGTCAATTTTAGCCCTTGCATCAACTTTGCAGATTTGGCAATTCTGGTCCTTACAGTTTCAGAAATGGCAACTTAGGCCCTTGATTATTAACCTATTATTAACCTTGGCCCCTTGTCACAATTCATTTGACCCTGCCAATGCTTTTTGGACCCTGCCATTTGGACCCCCTATTATTAATATCCCAGTCAAATGCATTTGACTGCCCATTTCCCTCTCTCCCTCACGAGACACCAAGCCACCATCATCACAACCTGCAAACCCTCTGATAACACTCCACCTTCATCATTTCCACCCTCCTCCAAATACATGACTCCAAGATGCATTGATTACACCTTCTCTAACCCCACACTCAAGCTCCAGCTGTTAAAAAAGGTTTTGGCGCCAAAAAAAATCTTTAAACGGCCAAGATCAATTTCATTAATCCAAGGGTCATTATTAGTGATGGGAAATGTCCAGAGAGAGGAGAGAAGAAGATTTGAGCTTATAAAAGGCAAGAAGAAGCAACAAGCAAGGAGTTAGTTTTGTTTAAATGAATGTCGTTTTAAGCTTTTAATATCTTAAGTAGTTCTTCATTGTATTTTTGGTTAATTTGTATCAAACAAAGTTATTCTAGTATATTGCAACTTATTTTAAACATCAATTCAAGTTAATGATCGGTTTCTACACTTTATGTCCCTTGTTGAGATTTTGATTTTCAAACTCATTTGTTTAAGCTTTTAATGACTTAGTTTCAACATCAAACAAGCCTCTATAAACTTATCATAGCTTTTACAAGCTAATATTCAAGTTTCATACATTTTGGATATTGGTCAAAGAGAGTCAATATGGGCGATTTGATGCGAGAATGTATTGGGTGAGGCGAGACATGGGTTTGGATTGATCTTTAGTCATATGGGTTGGTTTGTATTAGGTAGTGGTTCTCACGGTTTCACGGTAGCAAGCCATAGTGGCTTTGGACAAGTTGTAAGTAATTCTCTAGTTTCATGGCTTAATTAGTTTTGTAGTCACAAGTAGTTAACTTCGTTCAAAAGTAGTATTTAGATTAATTAAAGTTATTTTGATCATAATTTCATGTTGGATTAACAGTTAGCTCAATTAAATTTGCTAATCGGTAGTAAAGGTGTGTTTGGTTTCTTTGATCCATACATCTTAAAGATATATTCGTGGTTAATTTTGTTGTTTCATGCTTGTTTAGTCCTAATTGACTCATTTGAGTCAAGTTCTTGTACTGCACTTGCTCCAGTCAAATTACACATCCATTGTCCTTATAGCTTTCTTGTTGGAAATTTTGAAAGAGCAAAAGCTCATTTGTGTTCAAAATACATAAGGCGATTGTAGTAGCTCTATTTCATCATATTAGATCATAATCAGTCCTAGGATTGGCTTCAAATCTCATTTAAGTCAACTTTTCCACTTTTATGTCAAAAGTCAAGTGAAAATCTCGGTTTTGGCCAAGCTAGAGTGATTTTATTGGACTCATTTCGAGTCATTTTCTATGAAACTAGTGATTTTAAAAAGTCAACTGGTCTATTTTCTTATCCTCATTTTAGTTTAATTTTGTGAATTTTCTTGAGCTTCATTCTAGCTTGTCAATATGGTGCTAAGTGCTGCAATGCGGCACTAAGCACACTGCAAACTTTGGATCTTGCGACCCTTGCCACAAGCTCATTTGAGCTTGGCAAGGTCGATTTTGGTTTGCATGTTCCCACCGGTGTAGTTTAGATCCCATGTCTTTTTTCATTTCCGACTTATCTTGAATCTTGTGCTTAAGTCCAAAAGTAGCCTTAAATTACTTTTAGCTTATATTTCATATAGCCAAATCTTAGCAACTTGTGATTATGTGGTTTAGGCTTGTGAATATTTGTTGCATTTGGTTCTTATTGCATAATATTGCTACATGTACAGTTGGTTCACTTTGGATTCCATTTGCTTATTGAAGTGCTTATTTCAATAAGCACTTCCTCATCAGTTCCATAATTCCACACATAAGCACTTGTTTTCTATTTTCCTTTATTCCTCATATAATTTTAGACTTTTCCTGAAATTTTCAGATTTTTCCAAGTTGGTTTGCTATTTTTCTTGATTTAAATTAGTTTTTAAGCATTTTAAATAGCTTTTAATACAAAAAATTGAGAAAAGGTTCAAAAAATAATTTTCATTTTTATTAAGTTTAGATAAATATAAAAGACAAAAATATTTTCTAGATTTTCTTAGTTAAATTTGTATTTTTAAATAGTTTAATTAGTTTTTAATAGTTTAAAATTCATAGAAAATAGAAAAATACTCAGAAAAATACAAAAATAGTTTTGAAAATTCTCTTTTGATATTTTTGATTTTTCTAAGTCTTAATTTTATTTTTCAAGCCTTATTTCATATTTTCTTTCATTTTAGGTAATTATTAAATAGTTAAAAATAGTTTTTAATTAATAATAATTAGATAATCAGTTATAAAAATAATTTTCTTTTTCTATAAATTTTCTTTTATCATTAGGATTGTAAAAATGTATTTTTCATATTTTTAGGATTTATATTGTGTAAGTTTCACGTTTTTTATTTATGCGTTACGTAGTTTTTATTTCAGTTTGTAAAACATAAAAACAAAACATCAATTTAAAAATAGTGATAGCGTTTATTTAATATTTTTATCTTTTAATTTCCTTTAATTTGCATTTAAGCCCTTGTAGTTTATGAGCTTTTCACCTGTAGTTATAATAATTCAAAATCCTTTTTCCGTTCAAATCTCTCGATCACTTTACGTTTAATAATCCATTGCATAGCTCATTGGGACATAACGACAGGAAACCCTATACTCCTCGGATCTTCATTGAGTTCGTTCTGAGCCGTTTTAAGCTTGTTACGATGCCGCCATTCAGTGGCGAGCTTGTGTGATTTAGCTTGATTGTTCGGGAGCGCATCAAAATTTTGGCGCCACGGAGTTTGTCTTGATTATCTTCCGTTTAGCGATTAGTGATTTGGATATTCACTCTTTGTTCATACCATCCATCCGTATATGTTTATATTTTCTTATCCAAAAATACAAAAATACTCTTCTCATTCCTCTTATCAGTATGATTCTATTTCTCTTACCCCTCGCACTAGTTTGATTCTATTCTTCGTATCCTCTCAACCATTTGATTCTCTTCTTAATCCTCTACATGTTTAATTCTTATGTCGACAATCGTCAACATCATCGCCACAAATGTGTGTGGGCGGTGTGGAGGGCCTAGTTCAAGCGAATTTTGCAATTAGTGCGAATTATCAATCAAAAATTCTTTTCAAAGTTATTTCGACCACCGCCATAACACGAAATACATTCTAATCTTGACAAACCGGTTCAAGCGTCGGAGCTACCCAAGCACCCACCGAGGATTACGAGGACACTTTCTTTGAAGATAGAGCCGTAATCTAATCGAACAAATTCAAGCCGATGAAAAAGGTCGAGAATTAGAATTGATTACGATGAACCCGTTCAAACACGGTGACTAGCAAGAATGACTTACCTAATCTTCACGTTTCTCAAGAACCGAGCAGGAGACCATAACGGAAGTGGTGGAAATTGCTAGCTCTCGAGCACACCACTTGTCCCACCTCCCGAGTTTTAGAATGTTCTTGAGACTTGATAGTCATTCGGATCACCATGTTGATTTTGTTGATTCTTTGAATAAACCGATTCCTTCTTATAACTATCAAATGCAATCGTTTATTCCTTGTGTCGGTTGTGGTGAGCCTCTTTATGGTTCACCACATCGTTGGTGTGCGTGTGTACAATGTGGTAATGATATTCATAACGGGAGTTGTTTGTTTTGTGGTTCAAGGAATTCATTTGATTATGATCCTAATCGAACTCATTTAACGACCCTCAAATTTTCCAATTACCCACCATGACCGACTTATCTTCATATAATCAACATACTGCTGTGAATATTGTGGAGGTCCTCACCAAGGATTTGAGTGTCAATCCAGGAAACACGTTTGTCTATGAGCAGTTTTCGATGATGCTCGAACTTTGGTTATAACCAAAATCCATATAATTCACCATTCCGGACTCAGCAGTTTCTTTGTTGTAGTCTGTGGAGGTCCCCATTTCACTCGATTGTCAAATAGGGAACCCGGTTCCTTGTAACAATCATGACTCTTACATGTTTGATAATTTCCAACCTCCAAGACTATACGGTTCAAACTCCACGAGCCGTTATCTCAAGAAATCTCCCAAGATTTTGAAACCACAATGAAAACACTTGATGATATGATTCAAAACTTTAAGAATCAAGTGGTGGTGAAAAGACCATAGGAGAATTGTGGTCAAGAGCGAGAAGAGCGAGAGGCTCACAAATCTAGGGAAGAATTATTAATCCTAGAGAAAGCACTCTAAGGCGTTCCCAATTTCTCAAGGCGGCTCATATGATGATGACGAGGAGAGTTTTATCCTTTTAGAGATAATATTTCTCAACTCCCTCGGTCGGTTGATATCCCGATTGAGATTCCATCTCAAACAACTGCTATCACACCCGAGATTCACACTCACTCTCTTATTATGGGGACGAGCATCTCGACAACTTTGTTCTGAAAAGGAATCGGACGAATTCATAAAGTCTAGTGTTGAGAACCTTGTCCCAATCCCAAGAGAGTCACGTGGAATTCTTGATCATGTGTGTGATATTCCTCCTCTCTTGTCTTCCAAAATGATCATGTTGAGATATTCTCGATTCGATGATGATGATTCGTTATCTTGTGGAGATATCGCTTATGTGGAAGATTTACCTTCTAAGCTTGTTAGCTTAGAAGAAGAGAATGATGAAGTTCTTGACTTTGAAATCAAAGATGAAGCTCTTGAGCAACATTATTGAATGTCGGTCTTCTCATTTCTAAAATCGAGGCTTTCAAAAGAAACCTATTTCATCTCCTATCCCCATTAAGGATAGTGACACTCTTTCCGATGATTCTATTCCGAAATGAAAGCCTTCTTTTGATAATATGGGAGAGAAGATTAGTGGCGGTACCACTTCTCATTCTCCTAATTCTCTCCTCGATCATGAATCATTTACTTTTGAGGAGTTCGCGGTGAACCCACTCATATCAATTCGAATATGATTTATTCACCTTCATGGAGTTCTCGGATGAACTCACTCATATCATATCTCCGGGAGTATGATAATTTCTACTGATCTAGACACTCCGAGATTTGTCTTGATCACAAAGCTCAAATGATGAGATTCATAATCACGAAATTATGGATCCTCCTATAGATGAAGATGAGTTAATCATGATGTTTATTATGATTTTCTATCTCTTCTTCACCTATCATGTAACTTCTCCTGTTCTTCACTCCTTGAGGAATGAGGACACTATCTTTGACCCGGCATTTTCATTTATTATTTGTGAGCGGTTCTATGTATATCTCATCGATGTGGAACTTTCACATGCTTCAAATGTTTGTCCAAACATCACGAATGAAAGTCAGATGGAGATTGTTTCTTCCACTTTGCTTCCCCATGAACCAATGAATTGGAATTCGAGTCAAGCTAGCGACTCGGAAATCAAAAACAAGAGCACACACCATATGGGTTTTCACCCATATTTCGACTTCTTACCCTTTCTACCACCTAAGTGTGGGGTGATGCCCCATGTTATATATATCTCTTAAAAAAAAAAAAAAAAAAAAAAAATCTTTCTAAATAATGGTAGTAGTATTTCCTTTTATGTTCTCGGTTCGGCATAACGGGTACTTTGAATATTGAGGCAATATTCATTCTAAGTGTGGGGAATTCTCACAATTTTATCATATAATTATACCAATTCCCCGTTTTTGGCCAAAATTTTTTTAGAGTAAGTGTTTACAACGACTCATCTTATGGTTATCGATCGCTTTGTCTAATAAACAAAAGGATTGGCTAATCCGAGCAACGGCTCTTGGTAAAGATATCTCAAATCCGTTTACGACTTGCAATTTGCCCAAAATTGTATGGTATTATTCACCATATCCTAAAAGTGAAGAGTTGGCTAGTCCGAGCAAACGGCTTACGGTAAAGACAAAATCAAATCCGTTGAAAGGCGGTGGTTTGCTCAAAATCACATGGTTATCGATGTACCATAGTTCTTACTTGAACTGAAACATTTGGCTACTCGAGTAATGGATTTTGGTAAAGAGATTGAAATCCATTAGTTTTCTCAAAAGATTGCTAGGGACTAGCAATAGTTTAGTGTGGGGATTGATGAGTGTGTAAATACTCATCATTTTTAGTCAATCTGAGCGCAAAGCGTCTAAAATGCTCGAAATGCATCAAAATCTTGAAAATATTCCAAAATTGCATTTTATATGTTTCGGATGCAAAATGTTTAAAATCGGATGAAAAATGAGCAAATTTTGCATAATTGGCGATTTTAGTCCCCAAGTTTCTAAAATTGTCAAAAATAGTCCACGAGTCAAAATTTCAAAGAAAAATCACCAAAGGTCCTTTTAAAATCATAACTTGTCAAATTTAGTCCTTTGGTGAAAAATGTAAAAGTTTGAAAATTACAAATTGGTCCTTCAAGTTTCAAAATTGGCAAAATTGGTCCTGGAAAATATGAAAATGTCAACTTTGATCCTTGTACTATTGATACTTTTCAATTTTAGCCCTTGCATCAACTGCAGTTGGCGATTCGGTCCTTACAGTTTGAAATGGCAACTTAGGCCGCGATTATTAACCTATTATTAACCTTGGCCCTTGTCACAATTCATTTGACCACCCAATGCTTTTGGACCACCGCCATTTGGACCCCTATTATTAATATCCCAGTCAAATGCATTTGACTGCCCATTTCCCTCTCTCCCTCACGAGACACCAAGCCACCATCATCACAACCTGCAAACCCTCTGATAACACTCCACCTTCATCATTTCCACCCTCCTCCAAATACATGACTCCAAGATGCATTGATTACACCTTCTCTAACCCCACACTCAAGCTCCAGCTGTTAAAAAAGGTTTTGGCGCCAAAAACCTTTAAACGGCCAAGATCAATTTCATTAATCCAAGGGTCAGTATTAGTGATGGGAAATGTCCAGAGAGAGGAGAGAAGAAGATTTGAGCTTATAAAAAGCAAGAAGAAGCAACAAGCAAGGGAGTTAGTTAGTTTTTGTTTAAATGAATGTCGTTTTTAAGCTTTTAATATCTTAAGTAGTTCTTCATTGTATTTTTAGTTAATTTGTATCAAACAAAGTTATTCTAGTATATTGCAACTTATTTTAAACATCAATTCAAGTTAATGATCAGTTTCTACACTTTATGTCCACTGTTGAGATTTTGATTTTCAAACTCATTTGTTTAAGCTTTTAACAGCTTAGTTTCAACATCAAACAAGCCTCTATAAGCTTATCATAGCTTTTTACAAGCTAATATTCAAGTTTCATACATTTTTGGATATTGGTCAAAGAGAGTCAATATGGAGCAGATTTGATGCAGGAATGTATTGGGTGAGGCAGACATGGGTTTGGATTGATCTTTAGTCATATGGGTTGGTTTGTATTAGGTAGTGGTTCTCTGGTTTCACAGGTAGCAAGCCATAGTGGCTTTGGACAAGTTGTAAGTAATTCTCTAGTTTCATGGCTTAATTAGTTTTTGTAGTCACAAGTAGTTAACTTCTGTTCAAAAAGTAGTATTTAGATTAATTAAAGTTATTTTGATCATAATTTCATGTTGGATTAACAGTTAGCTCAATTAAATTTGCTAATCAGTAGTAAAAGGTGTGTTTGGTTTTGCTGATCCATCTGTCTTAAAGATATATTCAGTGGTTAATTTTTGTTGTTTCATGCTTGTTTAGTCCTAATTGACTCATTTGAGTCAAGTTCTTGTGCCTGCACTTGCTCCAAAGTCAAATTACACATCCACTGTCCTTATAGCTTTCTTGTTGGAAATTTTGAAAGAGCAAAAGCTCATTTGTGTTCAAAATACATAAGGCGATTGTAGTAGCTCTATTTCATCATATTAGATCATAATCGGTCCTAGGATTGGCTTCAAATCTCATTTAAGTCAACTTTTCCACTTTTATGTCAAAAGTCAAACCTGAAAATCTCGGTTTGGCCAAGCTAGAGTGATTTTATTGGACTCATTTCGAGTCATTTTCTATGAAACTAGTGATTTTAAAAAGTCAACACGGTCTATTTTCTTATCCTCATTTTAGTTTAATTTTGTGAATTTTCTTGAGCTTCATTCTAGCTTGTCAATATGGTGCTAAGTGCCTGTCTGGGCACTAAGCACCTGCAGTGGCTTTGCGGATCTTGCGGCCCTTGCCACAAGCTCATTTGAGCTTGGCAAGGTCGATTTTTGGTTTGCATGTTCCCACCGGTGTAGTTTAGATCCCATGTCTTGTTTTTCATTTCGACTTATCTTGAATCTTGTGCTTAAGTCCAAAAGTAGCCTTAAATTGCTTTTTAGCTTATATTTCATATAGCCAAATCTTAGCAACTTGTGATTCGTGGTTTAGGCTTGTGAATATTTGTTGCATTTGGTTCTTATTGCATAATATTGCTACATACAGTTGGTTCACTTTGGATTCCATTTGCTTATTGAGTGCTTATTTCAATAAGCACTTCCTCATCGAGTTCCATAATTCACACATAAGCACTTGTTTTTCTATTTTCCTTTATTCCTCATATAATTTTAGACTTTTCCTGAAATTTTCAGATTTTTCCAAGTTGGTTTGCTATTTTCTTGATTTAAATTAGTTTTAAGCATTTTAAATAGCTTTTAATACAAAAATTGAGAAAAGGTTCAAAAAATAATTTTTCATTTTCTTAAGTTTAGATAAATATAAAAGACAAAAAATATTTTTCTAGATTTTTCTTAGTTAAATTTGTATTTTAAATAATTTAATTAGTTTTAATAGTTTAAAATTCATAGAAAATAGAAAATACTCGGAAAAATACAAAAATAGTTTTGAAAATTCTCTTTTGATATTTTTGATTTTCTAAGTCTTAATTTTATTTTCAAGCCTTATTTCATATTTTCTTTCATTTTAGGTAATTATTAAATAGTTAAAATAGTTTTTAATTAATAATAATTAGATAATCGATTATAAAAATAATTTTCTTTTTCTATAAATTTTCTTTTATCATTAAGATTGTAAAATGTATTTTCATATTTTTAGGATTTATATTGTGTAAGTTTCACGTTTTTATTTATGCGTTACGTAGTTTTTATTTGATTTTGTAAAACATAAAAACAAAAACATCAATTTAAAAATAGTGATAGCGTTTATTTAATATTTTTATCTTTTTAATTTCCTTTAATTTGCATTTAAGCCCTTGTAGTTTATGAGCTTTTCACGTAGTTATAATAATTCAAAATCCCTTTTTCCGTTCAAATCTCTCGATCACTTTACGTTTGATAATCCATTGCATAGCTCATTGGGACATAACGACCGGGAAACCCTATACTCCTCGGATCTTCATTGAGTTCGTTCTGAGCGTTTAAGCTTGTTACGATGCATCATTCACAGTGGCGAGCTTGTGTGATTTAGCTCGACTGTTCGGGCGCATCGCCCCCTATAATGTATGACATCTTTTAGCATCGAAGCTGTTGTAGTATCGGTTGCATGAACTTAGAGCTAACGTAATAGGCATTCATCCATATATCATTGTATTCGTTGTAATGATTATATGACTTTGCTTATGGTCCAAACTTACTATTTTAACTTAAACCTATGAACTCACTTGACTTTTAGTGACCTTTTATATATTTTCTCGGGTGCTTAGTTGTGAACATGGATGCAAGGTAAAGCGGATAAATGGTCGTAGTAATTTCTAAAAAGTGTTTTACACAAAATGATGTTTTATATTGGGACCACTAAAGTTATGGGATGTGCCCATTTATCTAAACAATGTTGTAAGATAATGTTTTAAAATATTTTGTGAAATTAAGCGGAGTATGTATTCCGTTCTTTATTACTTGTGTTATGATTCACCAATTTAAATAACGCTCCCAAATGACACGTATGCTTCCGCTAAACCAAATTTGGGGTGTTCTGATTAACATCGAGCCTAAGTTATAGAGAACTAGGTACATATAAACCCTAAACTATAACTACTTTTACAAAAACATCATACTACGACCGTCAGTTGCCGCTTGCCTTACTTGCCATTTTACTTAAGAGTCCATTTAAATAGGATTGCATGTTTTATTTCCTATTTACTAATGCACTATTTCATATTCATCATGAGTATTTTTCCCCATACTTACACATATGCACCGTCTTGTCACAGACCATGCCTTCACCAGCCTTGCCTCACGATGTTCGGGAGGACATCCTGCTTGCTCACTCACCCACCATCCATCGGCTTGCAGTTGGCCCGATCCGTATATTCGAGCCACACTAGCAGCTCGGCCGATTATTGCACCTACTCCATCTATACCGACCCTTACCACCACTCCATCGGCTTTGTTGTGCGGCGAAAACTCCGCATGATTGTGAGAGTACCGGATATCGAGGCGATATTCATTCGTACTGCACTAGCTTCTCGAGATGACCAGCGCTTACATGGGTCCTTCCACTACTTTAGAGTCACTGACACCATCACCCACTGAGTTACCACCTCACCAGCGACTCAGGAGAGCTACTAATTCCTACTCAGATGAAGACCCGGAAGAAGATCCGGAAGAGGATCCTGAGGAGGAACTACCAGAGCTTATGCCGATTGAGAGTGTTCCCGGATATGTTAGCACAATAGCAGATATGGATACAATGGGTCAGGAGATTGTCCAGAGTATTCAGGAGTTAGGACAGAGCTCCATGATGGCTCAGAGATTGAGCGAGGACATGGACATTGATGCACCATTTGGGTTAGGACAAAGAGCTGCTTTCCTCCACAGCCAGGAGGAGAGTGATGAGATTTCTTGGAGAGATATTAGTTGTTTGGTCGATTACGTACCACATATCGCGAGTCAAGCTACGATCCATCATCACCTTCATTCATACCATCGCATCGAGACATGGGCGCCTTGCTCACACCACTAGACGACTTGAAGCGATTGAGGTAGCTGCACAGTGAGGCACAACCGTGTCGGACCCATCTCGATGATGAGGGCGACTCTTCACCGAGAGTTATTCGATTGGATTCTCATGAGACCTTGCTAGGGTCCATCTTGATCGATTGGGAGAATCGATCCGAGACGCTTACGAGGATTGCGGCGGCGTGTTGAGGGTTTAGACCGAGTCAGCGATGTGTTGTTTGAGCATGGAGCTCGAGAGACACGAGAGGATTGACCGGGCTTGAGGTTGAGGCTCGGTCGAGGATGTTATAGAGTTGGACGACGGGACACGGGCCTTGGGCGAGGTCAAGCTCGGATGCACGACCGACTTGAGGAGCTAGGCGCATCGGTGGATGGCTAGAATCTTGCCGGAGAGGAGTGGCGGAGGAACACGGGTTTGGAGTCCATCTTGGCCTCTCGGATGAGGCGCATCGCTGGTTTGGAGGATACGCAGCGAGAGTTAGTTGCTACCATTGGCGACTACGTGCGGCGTGGACATCCTTAGATCTTATTGCATGATGTATCACACTAAACTGGATTATAACAGTTAGTGTTAGTTACTACTCTTGTATTTCAGTTGTATTTCCGTTGTATTTCCGTTGTATTTTAGTTGTATTCCATCTAGTATCTCATCATGTACTTTAGGAACCTTGTAACCGAAATTCTATCTATGTCAAACTTATTTTCCTATCCAATTGTCTTTTCTTTTATAGATTGCTCATATGATCTATCTACGATAACCACACTATTACTTGGCACTTACCTTGACCAAAAGGTTATATATCTTATCACCTTTCTTACTACAGAAATGACGCCAAAACGAAGATCAAACCGTACCAATCATGGTGGAGTTTCCAATGCTCTATTCCGGTGAGTTACTGCATGACCAAGTCGCAAACGCTGCTATTCCAAGCAGTCACACGATCGATGCTGAAGCCACTACTCGCTGGGGCTACTCCAATCCGACCTACTATGAATCAAGCCATGATTGACCGGTTAGTCAATGAGCAGTGAGCGCCGCTTTAGTGCTATGACAAACCACTCGTCTACTAATCTTTGGAACTTGAGACCATCCACCACACCGCACTTGTACCTATCGAGATTTTCGAAAGACCGTGTTGGAGGCTTTAGTGGAACCAAGAAGAGCTGTCGGTCGACTAGATGGATCGAGAAGCTCGAGGCGTGTTCGAATCTGCAATTGTGAAGAAGAGTCTAAGGTTAAGTACGCATCATTCACTTTCACAGATGCTGCCTTGACCTGGTGGAACAATTTTATGAAATCTGCAAGTATCGATGTTGCCTATGCCATGCCATGGGAAAGTTTCAAGGAGATGGTACTCCGAAAGTATTGTCCTCGTAATGAGATCAAGAAACTCGAACATGAGTTTTGGAACCTCAAAGTTCAAGGCACCAATATGGCTGCTTATAACCAGCGTTTTCAAGAACTAGCCTTGTTATGCCCTGAAATGGTTCAGACTGAGACCCGACTGTTGGAAAGGTACATCGGAGGACTACCCCAATCTATCAAGGGCAATGTCACCACTTCTAAGGCTGCTGATCTTCATGAAACCATCGAAGTAGCCAACAAACTCATGGACCAAGTGATTGAGGATTCCATGGAAAAAGTGGTTGACAACAAGAGGAAATGGGATGACCACTCCCGAATCTACAACAACAATGGGTACCGTGGCAACAACAGTAGGAACAACAAACAACAATCAAAACAAAAGGCAAAATGTTTCTAGAGCATATGCGGTGGGACTAAAGAAAGGAAACCGTCTGCAGGATCGCACCATCATGTAACCGATGCACTCGCATCACAAGGGGCGATGTCTGATTAAGTCATGCTCGTAAGAAAATCGGACATAACCGAAGCTGAGTCCAAATCATTGGCGATGGTTCAAACGGCCCTTTCGGGACCCAGGCTGCTATAACTTGCTTTGGTTGTGGTGAAAAAGGGCATTATAAGAATGAATGCCGAAAGACCAGGAACCAAGGCAATGGAGGAAATCAAGGAAACCGAGGAAATCCAGGAAGCCATGGAAATGGCAGGACTCAGGGAAATGTTGGACAGCCGAGTAATCAGGGAAATGGCGAAGGAGCTCGTGGAAGAGTTTATACTGTGACCAAAGTGGAAGCTCGGGAAGACCGAATGTTGTGAATGCGTTCCTTATAAATAACCGTTATGCATCCATATTGTTTGATACGGGGCCGATAGGAGTTTTGTTTCTAAGGCATTTAGTCCACTACTCGATATTGCCCCAACCGCATTAGGAAATGCATACAATGTGGAACTAGCTAACGGTAACATAGAAAGGGTAGATACCATCATAAGAGGTTGCACCACAGATCATTAAACCACCCATTCAATATCGACTTGATACCGGTAGCATTGGGTAGTTTCGATGTCATCGTCGGAATGGATTGGTTAGCAAAATATCATCTTGCCATCATTTGTGACGAGAAGCTCGTCCAAGTACCCTATGGAGATGAAGTCCTAACTATAGAAGGAGACCGGAGTGACTGAAGAAACGCTTCAAGACTGCATGTCATTTCCTGTACCAAGGTGTTGAGGTGTATCGAGGAAGGATGCCACATCTTCCTAGCCCAAGTCACCGGAAAGGACGAAAAAGAAAAAGAAGAAAAACGTCTGGAAGATGTACCAATAGTGAGAGAATTTCCTGAAGTCTTTCCTGAAGACTTGCCAGGACTTCCGCCAACCCGGCGGGTTTAATTTCGGATCGATTTTGTGCGGTGCCACACCGGTGGCAAGAACACCTATCGATTAGCTCCAACGGAACTCGGGAGTTATCAAACCGGTTGTCGAAACTTGAGAAAAAGGTTCATTAGACCGAGCTCATCACCATGGGGAGCACCAGTCCTATTCGTCAAGAAGAAAGACGGAACTTTTAGGATATGCATCGACTATCGTGAGTTGAATAAACTAACCATTAAGAACCGTTACCCACTCCCGAGAATCGATGACTTATTCGATCAACTTCAAGGTTCAAGTATCTATTCAAAAATCGATTTAAGGTATGGATATCATCAACTAAGAGTTCGGGAAGAAGACATTCCCAAAACTGCCTTCAGAACTCGCTATGGACATTACGAGTTCCAAGTCATGCCTTTTGGGTTAACCATCGCGCCGGTGTGTTCATGGACCTCATGAACCGAGTGTGTAAACCCTACCTGGATAAATTTGTGATCGTATTCATTGACGATATCCTAATTTATTCCAAGAGCGTGAAAGAACACGAGGAGCATCTTAGATTGATCTTGGAATTGTTGAAGAAGGAAGAACTGTATGCAAAGTTCTCGAAGTGTGAGTTTTGGATATCGATTGTGCAATTTCTAGGTCATGTAATTGACAACCAAGGTATTCATGTAGATCCCGCTAAGATCGAGTCAATAAAGGATTGGGCGACACCCACAACCCCTACTGAAATACGCCAATTCTTAGGACTCGCTGGATACTACAGAAGATTCATTGAAGGTTTCTCAAAGATTGCCAAATCTTTAACCAAGCTAACCCAGAAAAACACCAAGTTTGACTGGGGAGAAAAAGAAGAAGAAGCTTTTCAACTCCTTAAAGAAAAGTTGTGTAGTGCACCTATTCGGCCTTACACGAAGGTAGTGAAGACTTTGTTGTTTATTTTGACGCTCACATAAGGGGCTAGGAGCGGTGTTAATGCAAAGAGAGAAGGTGATAGCATCGCCTCTCGCCATTTGAAGACTCATGAGAAAAACTACCGACTTGCGATTTGGAGTTAGGATTAGTTGTGTTCGCTTTTCGAATTTAGAGATGATTTATATGGCACGAAGTGTGTCGTATACACCAATCACAAGAGCCTACAACACATTTTGGATCAAAAAGAACTGAACATGAGACAACGCCGATGGTTGGAGTTGCTCAGTGATTACGACTGCGAGATTCGTTACCATCTGGGTAAAGCGAATGTAGTTGCTGATGCTCTCAGTAGGAAAGAGCGACCAAAACCTCTTAGAGTCAGATCCTTGGGTATGACAATTAGTTCACCTCTTCCATCCAAGATTCTTGAGGCTCAATTGGAAGCACTCAAGGAAGAAAATTGTCCGAATGAGAACCTTTACGGAATGCCGAGCGAAAATGGATTCGTAAAAGGTCGGACGGAATTTTGTGTTTCAAAGAACAGTTGGATACCACTCTACGGGAATTCGCGATATCATTATGCACGAATCCCACAAGTCTAAATACTCCATCCACCCGGGATCCGACAAGATGTATCTCGATCGAAGAAATTGTCTTGGTGGCCAAACATGAAAGCCGACATTGCAACATATGTCAGCCGGTGTTTGACCTGTTCAAAAGTCAAAGCCGAACATCAGAGACCCTCAGGTCTACTCGTACAACCCGAAATTCCCGAATGGAAATGGGAACGTATAACAATGGACTTTATCACTAAGCTACCTAAAACCTCTAAAGGCTACGACACTATTTGGGTAATAGTTGACCGTCTCACGAAGTCAGCACATTTTCTACCGATGAAAGAAAGCGACGGAATGGACAAACTTGCACAACTATACCTGAAGGAAATCATCGCGCGTCATGGTGTACCAATCTCCATCATCTCAGACAGAGATAGCCGTTTCACCTCAAATTTCTGGAAATCGCTTCAAGATGCTTTAGGATCTAACCTCGACATGAGCACCGCTTACCATCCTCAGATTGATGGACAAAGCGAGAGAACCATTCAAACACTGGAGGATATGCTAAGAGCATGTGTGATAGACTTTGGAAATGGCTGGGATAAACACTTGCCACTAGCCGAATTTTCTTACAACAACAGCTATCACACAAGCATCAAAGCCGCACCATATGAAGCACTCTATGGTCGGAAGTGTAGATCACCTGTGTGTTGGGCCGAAGTTGGAGAAAGTCAACTTACTGGTCCGGAGTTAATTAAAGAAACTCTTGAGAAGATTGTACAAATCAAAAGCGACCGCAAGCGACTCGTGATCGTCAAAAGAGCTACGCGGATAAGAAGGAAACCACTTGAGTTTCAAGTGGGAGATAAAGTTATGCTCAAAGTTGCGCCATGGAAGGCGTAATCCGTTCGGAAAGCGTGGAAAGTTAAATCCTCGTTACATTGGACCTTTCAAAATTCTCGCAAGAATCGGACCGGTAGCATCTTGACTCGAATTACCACAAGAACTCACTCTGTGCTGGCGTGTTTCACGTATGCAACTTGAAGAAATGTCTTTCTGACGAAACTCTTGCTATTCCTTTGGAAGAAATCCAAGTTGACGAAAGATTGAATTTTGTCGAGGAACCCATTGAAATTATGGATAGAGAGATCAAACGACTTAATCAAAGCCGCATTCCTATTGTCAAAGTCCGATGGAACTGTCAAAGAGGTCCAGAATACACGTGGGAACGTGAAGACCAATTCATGCGTAAATACCCACACCTTTTCTCTACTTCAGCAAGTAATCCTAACTGAAAACCGAGGACGGTTTTCTCTTCTAAGGCGGGGAGGATGTGACACACGGTAAATTTTCACGAAAATTTAACTAATAATTAGTAATTTATTATAACTAAGCATAAGTCATTAAGCGTGCATAAGCTTTACCTGATCATTTGAGTAGATAACTCGCATACAATAGATAATTGCACCACTTTTGCATTCATATAATTTTATGAACATTTTATTTCATTTTGTCTTATGATTTAAATTGTAAGGCGAGAGGTTATCTCGTTTTCCCGATGACCGACACCGCACGCAGCGTCTGACACTATGATAAGGGCTTGATAAAACAAGCGACAAATGTCCGTGATATGGAATATTACAAAGATAAAAATATTTGGACACGTAACAATAAGATACTACGTTATAAAAGTTATCAAACAATGATACCTTGGTCACAATATAATTTCGCGGGACACAAAAATAATAATACACTTACACTTAAACAATAACTCTTGTAAGACTCAAACACAATTTATGCATAAGTAAACACAAGTACATACATGTACACAAATAAAGCATAACTATACTATACATATACATACATACGTTTATTTCTTTTTGTTCTTTTAAATAAGAACCTTTTATTAATAATTGAGATAATATCTCTTTGCCTTCTCTTCCCCACACACGACAAACCAAGCACAAGAACAAGGAAAGGAAGATATCAAATATGCTTCTTCAACCTCTAGACCTACACCTCCTTGTAGGCGAATCTCCCAAAGTGGATAAACCAACATGTCTCTTCCATCATATTCTCCTCTCTCTTACCAAAACCATGAAAGTTTTGCTTCTCAAATCCATCCCTTTGATGCGCCTGCTACTACTCGTACGAATCCAAGGAGAATCAAGATAAAGTCACCCAAGAGAATCATATCTCCACACCAATCTATCTTGAGCCAAAGTCCAAGATTTTCTAAGGTTTTGGAAGCTAACCAAATTCGGCTTCAATCCAAGACACCAAGAAGGGAGAGATGGTCAAGCTCCTTTCCAAGATACTTCTTTATCTCTAGTAGAGATGCAAACGCCCCAAACTCAGTTCCTCATCAATTTTTACCAAAAACTAGGGTTTATGAAAGTTAGGGTTTTCTAAAATTGATTTGGGGGTTTTTGCAATTGGAAGTGTTTTGGAGCTAATTCAAGTCTTGTTTGGTTCGAATCCACAAAACAACCTTCGTCCCTTCACCCATCACTCTCAAGTTGAGGTTATATATTCTTCCTTTGTTGTAATGTTTTATGTTGCTATTTTGATGTCAAGTTTGGTATCTTGTATCAAGGAAATTGTTCTATACTTGATGCGTTAATAAAAATTGCTTGGTTACTATGTTTAGTTTTGCTCTAATCTTTATTTTTTTAAATGATTGTTGTCGAAAAATAAGATGTCACTTAGGTGTTGTGTTGGGTTTCCTGTCGAGACATATAAACCAAGAATTAGAGAAGTTGAGTTTTACATAATATAATCTTTGGTTTGACAAACAATCTATGTTACATGAACTTAAGTGGTCATTTGCACAAGGGTCCATTTGGCTTTCTGTTAAGAGTAGGAAACAAGAAGAAGGTAGATGAGTCAAGTTTTGCAAAGTCTACTCGTAACCCATGTTTGGTGCTCGCATTTTCAGTCGACATTCATGTTATTTAGCGTCTTGTTATAATCTTGCTTAAACTTGAGAAACATGCTCGTTATCTTAGCGTCTTGTTACTCAAACATTAGTGGTGAACCTTGTGTCTAAGTCGTTAGGTATGTTAAGGGAGGAACTCAAGTCAAATGTGCTCGTGTGCTAAAATAATTTTGAGTAGTCTATGTTGTGTCGACGTCCGTAATGGTTGACGGGAATGAGACCAAGTTGAAGTAGTACTCAACTAATGCATGGCCTCATTACTCATCTGCTCACATCTTCCTAGTTATAGATGTTAGCCAACCTTATTCAAAACAAGTCTAGTACTTAATCATCTTTCCTTGTTAGCTTGTCTTTAATAAGTGCATGGTAGCCATCAAAATGGATGTGCTTGAGTCTAGGTAAGTGAGTCGACAACTCCATTGTGGTAGTACCATGGTGGTGGGTTGTACTCACTAGTCGAAGAGTTCGGCTTCACGAATAGAGGCATGAACAAACAAGTACATCTCGAGTCAAGTAGCTTATGTTAAACTTCTATAACTTAAGTTGGATTCTTTTGGCATGATTTAAGTTCTAAAATGGTTATGATGGGTTAGCACGAGTCATGAATACTCATTTTCTAGTCAAGAAGTCTCGATCTCACAATCCTATGACATTCTATGGTATACTTGTGTCTCAAACCCATGTTGCTCACGTCAAACTCATGCACCAAGTGAAACTTTGTTAATACTAAAACAGGTATCTAGACCTCTTACATTTTACCTTGGGCGCGCCCGACTTAAACTTCAAGACAAATTCCTAAGCTATCATTGGGCTAAATCCCATTCCCTTCATATATACATCACTTGGCCAAGCCAAATGTTGTACCCATACCCACTGAGCCACTGACCCATCCGTGTATCATGTGTTTTGAATTGTATCTAGACGAGTCATCAAAATCAAACCCGAGGTGCTAACTCGAAATCAAAATAAAACCAAACTCATTTCCGCGTATTCGGAAGTTCCTACTTAGATATAAGCGTAAATGTATCAACAAGTAAGCGGGTGTAAAAGTGGTAATGCAAGAAACATGTGTTTACCAACATGATCTACTTAATAAATTTTACGTCAAGATGTAACGTCAGATGTATTCGGATAAACACATCGATGTCAAGTAATCTACTAGCCGTAAATAGTAAATGTTGAGAACAAGTTTTAATAAACAAATAGTGACTACCGTATCATTTTATCATATAACAAATTGAATGCTTTCAATATTTAAATGGCTAACTTCTAAAAACAATTAGAAAATAAATCAACTTTATCTAATTTTGACGATACAATTACGCGTTAACAAGAATAAGTATATGCACATTTATATACTTACTAGTAAAATGTTGTAATTATTTTCAAACCAAATTTCGAATTCTAATATTGTTATAATTACAGCATAAAAAGTATATATACTTTGTATACTTATTGGTAAAACTATATTAACAATTTTTACAAACTTACGTTTGGTATTAATACAATTATATTGAACTACTTTAAGTAAGCAATACTTAAAAACAATGAACTAAAACATTGCCCTCCTTATCTAGGTCGCGTGTCGGTGCCGCATCACAACATTCACTAGATCCCACATTTGGATTGCACATTGCTAAGGTGAGTCTCATAGCCCCTCTTTTACTTGATAAACGGTTTTATACATCTTGGGGTGAGAAATATGCAAAACCTTTTATGGACCTAAACTATTACATGATTACTATTACGTGGTTTAGCCTAAGCCCTTATGTCCCTAGAGAATGCCCTTTTTCATGAACCGTCAATTCCCCATTGGGAAAAGCGAATGTTATAAATAGATCTATTGAGGGTGACTCCTCCGTTCGGTTGGCCATGCTTAGGCCAAGGCGAAACGTATACCATGTCGGAACCGAGTGTTGAGGGACAAAACACTCGCTATGGGCCCTATAATGTATGACATCTTTTAGCATCTGAAGCGTCGTAGTATCGGTTGCATGAACTTAGAGCTAACGTAATAGGCATTCATCCATATATCATTGTGTAAGATATTAAATTTTCACATACACATCAAACCATAACACAAGGTGGCGTATAAGATGGAATTCTAGAGAGAAAGTTAGAGGTTTAGGAACTTAGTGAGAGAAAGTGAAAGATATTATTATGAGCTCCAACTCTCTACCTTGGAAGGTAGAGTATTTATAGTCTTACATAACTCGCCACACTTTGGGCGTGGATCGGGCATACTGGTGGGTAAAGACCCGTCCGTCCTCCACGGTGTTACTTAACTAAATTACTACTTAACTTAAAGAACTACGACTTGAGCTTTCTAACGATTACATATACTTGAGGTGACCGACTCTTTAATACCGGAATTTCTAATTCCTAACAATCTCCCTAAGGAGGTCACCTCAATAATGTACCAACATTACATTGAATACAAATAGATATGACATTTAACAATTGATCTTGCATTCTTGATGTAGTCCTTTGCTCTAAGCTCGTAGTCATTGATTCTTCACAATGCATGTTTGGTTATTCCAAGTGGAGGTCTTTTCTTGATCCACGTGATGATAAGTTTGAGCCATCTTTGGAGATCATCACTATCAAAAATCTCGAGACACCCATTGTGGTGTTGTGACTTTGGGACCGACATGCTCACATTACGGATCATGATATCTTCTCATCGAGTAGCGGAAGCATTTGTTGAATCATGATATTGGCGGCGTAGCGAAGCACAGTGTGAAAATATCGAGTCATTGATGCACTAATCATGATTTCTTTTGAGATGAATGTGTTAAGTGAGCATGCGGCTATGGATTGACCGCTTCATTACGATCATTTGCAAGCGTCGGGCGTACACGCATACAACGATTAGCAACAAATCGCACGAAAGTGTCTTTGATCACTTCGTTGAATTGAGGTACACGGCCCGCGGTTCCCGTTGATCGATATAAATCGCCTGTGATCGGTAGGATTCCAAAGAATCTCCTTGACGGGGTTTCGCAATTTGTTCTAGTTCGTTCTCAAACCGAACGTCTCAAAGAAGACAACACGGAGTGAGTGAACCGGTAATTTTAAGTCCACCGATTGATGAAAAGAGATTTGAAAAGCGATGTGTATTGCTCAATAGAAATTGTTTTGCAATACAACGAATGTTTTATTGAAAATCAATTATCAATCATAAAATACCTTTGGTTTGAAAAATGAGTTCACGGTCGATGTGCTAAAGAAAAGAGTTTATAAGCACAAAGACCGGTTTTCAAAGGTATCCGTCAATCCCTAACTTCGAACGGGTTTGATTCACGAGATTGAATCGCCCCATTGTTTCATTCGGTTGTCACATGGTTGATCTATAAAATAGATCTCACATGCCACCTACCGAGAGCTTGTTTGATGTTGGCTCGAAGGCTTTCCATCTTCATTGTGAATATGTAAACATATCACTCGGATGTTACGCAATACCACAAGGATAATGCGTGGGACTCAAGATATAATCTCTCTTTCTACATTGTGTGAAACAGAGAGTCTTCATTGAAAGTGTCCTAATGAGATTTATAGATGATCTCGTGGCTCTAGACTCAATTTGTGCATATTTGGATCTGTCTTGCGGAGACTAGGGAGAGGGTCTCCTTCTTCAATATCAACAATCTCTAAGAGAAAGTCGATAGATAATGTCGGTTCCCGTGAGAATGAAACAAGCCCTTTTAAGAGGAACTTGAGTGGTTTGGAAAGTTGAAGTGCGATCGTCCTTTGGGTCCATGACGTCTTGTCTTCAATACCGATGTTACCATCGGTAGCATATGAATTGAACCCGGTTTACGCCCTAAGGTTGAATTAATGGAGGGCTATTTGTCTTCACCCTATTCTCATTCAATTCTTTTAATTCTTCAACCCCTTGATTGCTTACCGAGACTTCATAGCTAGAACCTTGTTGGGTTTATTCGATTACTAGCTCGGTCTTAGTCCGCACTCTTCCCTTATCTCATTTTCTCCTTTTATCATCATACCTAAGGGCTTCTACACTAACTAGTGGATTGTCCTGGTAGATCCCTCCGATTACGGCGGATCATGGGAACACATACCTAACCTTATCATCCTTATATCACCGTACATGAAGTAAAGTTGGTCGGTCTATTTGGTATTGTTCATACGCCATTGGATCCAATTGAAAACCATTTGAAAATCAATTCGGATACTTGTGATATATAATCAAAGCATTTTGTACCGAATTGTTTTTGATATTTTAAACGAGAACTCCCCTCAACATGTGCATCAAGTATTTGAAAATGTTTTGCACATGGAGGCAAGAGAAAGAATTAACTTCTTTGATTACCATTTTCTAAAAGATATCAACATCACTTCCTTCAACGGATGAAGTAGGTATAGCATTTCGGAAGGATGAGGTTTCAAGAATTTGCTCCCCTCAATATGTGCCTCGAGGTTTGAAAAGAGTTTTGCACATACTAGAGGACCGCACATTAGGATGAATGATCACGTTTCAAATCAAATGTTTAAGATAGATGCTCCCCTCAACATGTGCATTGAAAATTTGAAATCGTTTGTCACATGTGGGCGAGGATAGCATGTACATCCGTTTATAACCATTTACCTAATTATCGGTTTAAATCTAATTTAAATCACACATTCTCCCCGATCACAATTATCAAATCATTTGAGATTTGTGATCTCGTATAGATTAAATTGATTTTGAAAGCTTTAAGGAGAATTGTGACTTGATTGTGAAAGTGTTTTAAGCGATACGGATCGGATTTTGAGACTTTAAACTCCATTTATAAAACATGCATGTATATCTTTTGAAAACAATTTAATGCCAAATAACTTTTTAATTTAATTGAAATCATTCTCCCCTCAATCAATGACATAGGTTGTTGATTGAGAGATAGAGATTTTGACAAATAAGTCCCGATGATTATCAAAATAGAGTTTGAGTTATTTTTCAAAGCATTTGGTTTCAATGAGATAAATGTTTATAGAATCGAGCATGGAATTTGAAAACATGGTGAAACATGGCTCTGTTCTTTCTTTTAAAACCGGGTTATTGCACGAAAATGACAATAAACCATTTCTCTTTCTCCCAAATTTTTTTTTTTTTTTTTTTGATTTTTGATTTTTGAATTTTTTTTTTTTTTTTTTTTTTTTTTTTTTAAATTGAACAACATCTAAAATCCGTGTCATTCTTTGAATGAAGACAAAGACCGTAGATATAATCGAGTCGGAAAGAAACATGACAAAAATGACAATATTTTTGAAGATTTTTCGATTTTTTTTTTTTTTTTTTTTTTTTTTTTTGATTTTTATGGATTTTGAAGGTTTTATAATTTTGTATTTTGTTTTCAAAAAATATTTACAAGAGATAGATGAAGAAAGACCTTTACTCCTCGTCTTCCTCACGAAGGCGTTTGAGAGTTTCGGTTGAAGGCTTTTCAAACCAAGTCGTGGAAGAATAAACTCAAAACGTTCTCTTGGAAGAGCTTTGGTGAAGATGTCGCTAAGCGATATTCGGACCTCACAAAATATAGTTCCACTACACCTTTTTCCACTTGTTCCACGATGAAATGATGTCGAATGTCGATATGCTTTGCTCTTGAGTGTTGAACATTGTTGCATGAGAGAGCAATAGCACTTTATTATCACGATGCAGAGAGGATTTTGTTGAATTCAAAGCCATAGTCGATAATTGTGATTTCATCCATAAGATTTGAGCACAACAAGATGACATGGCTATGTATTCACCTCTGTAGAGGAAATAGAAGTACTCATTTGCTTCTTTGAAGACCGACTCACAAGCTTATCACCCAAAAGCGAGCACCTCGGCGTGCTTGACGTGTATCTTGACAACTGCATGATCGGCATCGCATAGGCCGTTAGTGACATACCGGTGTCCTTGGTACCATAGTCCCATATTGATGGTTCCTTGGAGATACCGAAGACCCGTTTAATCGCTTCAAGGTGCTTTTAGTAGGCTTAGCACGGTATCTAGCACACATGCACACAGAGAACAAAATGTCGGTCTACTAGCGAGTGAGATACATCGGGGATCCAATCATACTCCTATATTTCGTTTGGTCAATCATGATCCACGAGAGGTCCTCATCTAGTTTGGTTCGGTCAATCATGGGGTGTCAACAGGTCACTTGAATCAAATCCAAATTTCTTTAAAATCTCATTGCATATTTAGATTGATTTATGAAAATGCCTCGGGACTTTGAGAAATTTGTAATCCCAAGAAAATGACATTTGTCCCATCATTGACATTTGAAACTTTGAACTCATTTCATTTGAAAACGATCACATTCCATTGGGTCGGTCGAGGCAAAATAATATCATCAACATAAATTTGAACATGAATCAAATGTTTGCACGACTTCGGTGAACAATGTAGGATCAATCTGCTCCTTTGATGAATCCGGTTGATAGAAGAAACTTTGATAGTGTATCATACCATGCCCTTGGAGCTTGCTTTAAACCGTAAAGAGCTTTCTTCAAGCGATAAGCGTGAGTAGGAAGCTCTTGATTCACAAATCCTTCGGGTTGGGCGGCGTGAGCGACTTCTTTAAGATCTCCGTTTAGAAATGCCGTCTTTACATCCATCGATAAACTACCATGTTCTTACTAGCGACATTAGCGAGAAGATTACGATTGCCTCGATTCGAACAAGCTGGAGCAAAAGATTCTTCAAAGTCTATACCCTCCTCTTGACGATATCCTTTAGCAACTAATCGAGCCTTGTTCTTCAACACATCACCATGCTCATCAAGTTTTACTTTGAAGATCCATTTTAGAGCTATAATCATAGCACGATCTGAGCGGTACTAACTCCCATACATCAAGACGATCAAACTCATGAATTTCATCTTGCATAGCATTGAACCGACTATCTTCATTCATAGCAGTTTTAACATCTTTTGGTTCGATCTTAGATAGTACGGAGTTGAAGAAGCACCATAAGGCATCGGTTGCGAGTTGCTTAGGGTTGATACAGACGAGAGGATTTCCAATTATGTTGTCTAATGGATGATCGTGAGTCCATTTTACGAGGTGTTCATGTGGCATTTGTTGAGGAACCGAGGTAGGCGAGTCGATGTCTCTCGAAGAAGATGGTTCGATGATGATTCGGGAGTAGCAAATATGTTTTCAAATGGAGCATCTTCGAGGAGTAGCAAAGGGATTAACTTCATTATTGATGTCGAAACATTTCCATGATGTACATTTGAAGAATGATGATTTGTTGATGAGGCGAAGGATCGGCAGCAGTGCTTCTTGGCTTAAAGATATTGAGATCGAAGGATTGACTTCATTCATCGGAATATGAGCATCCTCTGTTATAGGGATCAACACCTCATTAGTAGTAGACTCATACAGTTCATCAAACATTGGATCAAACAATTTCTTTACATCATCTTGGATGGAGGTACATATGGCGTTTCTTGAGAGGAGTTTGGAACAAGGGATGAACCAATAGGACTATTTTGAAGTGCGGGTCTGGTGGAGTGTCAGAGCCATTTGACCGGTCACTCATCAAACGTAACGTGAATTGTTTCCATGATATTTCGGGTTCTTTTGTTGTAGATCCGGTATCCCTTTTGTTTGGTGCATATCCTACAAATACTCCAATGTCGACTTTAGCTCTAAGTTTGCCCAAGTCTTGACCCTCATTAGTTGGATAGCACAAGGCACCAAACACACGAAGGAAAGATAGATTAGGTTTTTGTTGTGGACAAGTTCATATGGAGTTTTTCCATGAATGGTGTGAATCGGGGAGCGATTTTGTGTGTAGCATGCGGTGGCAATTGCTTGACCCGGAGAAACATTGGAACCTTTGAGTAGATCGGCATTGTTCTAGCGACTTCAACAAGAGTACGATTTCGTCTTTCAACTACACCGATTACGTTGAGGGGTTCGTGGAACACTTCTTTGATGGTCGATTCCAACGCTTTCATAGAATTCACTAAGTTGTTTGTTGACAAACTCGGTTCCATTATGCATTCGATAATTACGACGGTTTTGTTTAGTCTAACTGCGGTTGTTTGATGAGTTTGATGATGATATCGAGTTTCATCCTTTGTCCTTAAGAACTTGACCCGGTGAATCTAGAATAATCATCAACCACAACTAACACATATTTCTTCCTAAAGATATTCTCGCACCCTCATTGGTCCACATAAATCCATATGAATCATATGAAGAACTTCGTGATGCGAGTTAGTAGGTTTGGGTTTATGGGCATACTTCTTGCTTTTTCCCAATTGACATCTTGAACAAAGATGATCCTTTTCATACTTTAGTCTAGGTAAACCTACAACTAAGTCCTTTACGGAAAGATCGTTGATGGTGCCGAAGTTCAAGTGATTGAGACGACGATGCCATAACCAAGACTTTGTCTTTGAAGCCTTTGATAACAAGCAGATTGGTGAAGCTCTCATCATGTCATCGATAGAGATAGTGTAAAGGTTTGAGCCACGAGTTCCTTTCAGCAGTTCCTTACCATTAAGATCTCTAACAAAGCGGTATGTTTTCGAAGGCTACTTCTAGATCGAGTCACGAATTGACCAACAGAGAGCAGTTATGTCCTAAACCTTCCACATAATACACTACGGAGATGACACTATCACCAACAACATAATCTCCATAACCCATAATAGCACCGAAATGATCATTACCAAATCTAATGGTCCGATGAATTTGCTCACGAAGTTCATGAGCCGTGACCGGTCTCCGGTCATATGCTTGGAGCGACTGAGTCCGGTACCACGTAGCGATTTGAACGATCTGCGGTTGAACACGAACAAGAATGGATAAGCGGATAATTGGGATCCCCATGCAAGAATGGGTTCCATTTGATTAGTAACAGCAGTTGGAACACCCACATCGAAATAGAAGCATTCATATCGAGACAATGAGGTAATGGAATCATTATGAGTAGATGCAATACTAGTGTACGTATTAGTCCTGTTTACGGTGTGACCACTTCTAAGGGAATAGTTCTACCAAGAGGCATCCATTTTCTAGTGGGCATTATCGATTGGTCTTATGACCAACGGTATCCAATAAGAACCTATTCTCTGAATGTTCTTCCCTGTGGGTTTCCATTGTTTTCTAACTTTCTTTCGCTTTTGCCTTTTAGCCTTTTTAGCATGAATTTTAGCATTAACAATATTAGCTGGACAATTAACATCATTAGGCAAAGCATTGACATCACATCCATGATTAGAAAGCGAATTCAAGCAATCATCGGTACAAGGTTTGCAAATAGTATCGAATTGAATTAATTACGATGACGCTTATGGCTAATACTAGAATCAACACGATTCGTTTTATTCGATTCAAACTTAAGGTTCCTAGATTGTTCTTCTACTTTCTTCCGGTGCACATTCTTAGCTTGAGAGGTCCTATCATTCCTTGTATTGTCTTGAGACTTTGACTGCTCCCTTTAATGTCACCGATTACTCTGTAGAGGGAATGGGAACATTAGTTTGTTTTACTACTCTTTGCACCACTGTTTAGATGTCTTTGGGATCCGAACTACATGCATGGTGCACTACGGTTCACTTTCATAAAGCTAGATGTCCGAGATTGGTACTCTAGAAGGCACATTAGAGTTCACTTTCCTAGCATTGATGGATCTAGAATCTGAACTACTCAAGGGTACACTACGACTCTCATTCAAAACATTGGGAATCGAGTGCATCTCATATTTGGCCTTAGGCATTGAGCATGGAATCAAGGGTTAACTCTCTCACCTAATGTCTTTGGGCATATGGTGATCAAGCATTCTAAGATTTCTTGAGATCGTTTGGCATATGAGCATGCATGTCCAATTGCATTATCATGAGGTTTCTCTAGCTTATCCTCTTCAACAATCTCACGCAGCATTCTAAGCAATCCTTAAGGGATGAGAAATATGTTTGAATGGCAAGTTTGTTGTTCCTTAGGTGAGGGGACATATGTCACGAGATAAAGCGATTTATTGCGAGTGAACCTTAGATACAACATTCTCCTCATTGATCATTGGCATTTTCCCTTTTACGACTCTTGATTCTCAATTTCCTTTTGCAATGAAGTTATTTGTTCGTTGTTTTTGTTACAGTGACTTTAATTGATTCAAACAACTCATTGAAATGACGTTTAACCTTTTCATTCTCTTCTAGAAAACTTTCGTTTTCCTTTTGTAAAGCATTTACTAGGTTTTGAAGATGAAACGTTTGAGAATTCGAGAATCTAAAGAAGGAGGCATTTGGGAGCTGTCATATTGTTCGTTTGACCCTTTAATTGAGAGATTTGGGCTTTCAACTTTTCGATCGTGTTACACCGAGCTTGAATCTGTTCATCTCGTTTGTTAATTTGAAAAGCGCATCAAACTCGGAGCATCGAAGATGTCTTGATATTTGAAGTTTTGACATTTTCTTTGAGATGTTGATATTTTAGTTGTAGATTAAAATACTCAACTTCTAGTTTAGAAAAATGTTTAACCAAATTGTCATGATCATCCAGTTCAATTTTCTCATTTAGTTTAGAATTAGTTTTTCAAGCTCAATGACACGATCATGGGAGACTTTCAGGACACAAATAATTCATGAAATTTGGAAGCATTAATAGAGCAATTTGAAGCGTTGAAAAACACATCTTGAGCAACACATTCAATAATAAGATTCTCATTTAATGTATGCAAGTTCTTTCTCTCAATCTCATTATATTTTAGTGCACGCTCATAATCACTAACTTCAAAGAACCATTGCATCAAATTCCTTTTCCATACCTTTAATATCCGCTTCTACCCTTTTTAAGACTCTCAAAGTGATCTTTTAGAAGTTTAAAGAAGGGCATGACCTCGTTAAATAACATTCTTTCATTTGTTCAAAACCTCTTTCACCTTGATTATACCGGTGGGAGTGATCCTTTTCTTGCAAGTTTTCTCAAAATCAACAAATAGTTGGAATATAACGTATTGGCTAATTAATGTCTTGCTTTTAGTGGCAATTGTTCTAGGTACAAGATGCATAGGTGTATTAGGAGGATACACAGTTGCTCTAGGCATTTTCCGAAGGGAGGGTTTGTTTCTACAATATT
This sequence comes from Chrysanthemum lavandulifolium, assembly GCA_022545495.1. NCBI lineage: Eukaryota > Viridiplantae > Streptophyta > Magnoliopsida > Asterales > Asteraceae > Chrysanthemum > Chrysanthemum lavandulifolium. The sequence continues at coordinate 152,486,600 of CM040242.1, forward strand.
TTCGACTTTACGCTTATCTAAATCCATTTTCCGAAGACTTGTTCGGGAGTCAACAAAGTCGAGGCTTAAATTTGTTCAAGGCAATCCGGTTTTCCTTCTTGTAATCATGAGGAGAGAAGATTATGTTTTCTCTTTGCATTTGGGATCATCTTGCTTCTTATTCATCTTTTCCCTAGTGATTTCATTTAAAATCTTATCTTCCTCGGTGCACTCAACGCAACTAGGTTTACGCCTAGGCTTAAGGACTTCATTACCATCATAAATTACCTTATGAGCATTTCTAGCCTTTTAATTACCTCGGATTTGGTTCCTCTACAAGGGGAACGCTATGCTTATCGCTTAGAACTCTATGCTTAGTGATCATGTGAGCGATCGAATGGTGTTTCCTTGTAAATACAACTTGTTTTCAAGTTTGTTTTCAAAGTTTTCGATTAGAAAAATCTCTCAAGAGTTTTGATTCCTTTGCATTAAATTCTTGCTTAAGCATTTTCACGTTTTCTTGAAGTTCTTGTTTTGCTTATTTGTTTTAGAAAATTTTTCTTGTGGAATTTAATTCTTGTTTCAATACTTCTTCTCTAAACTTACTTTTCTAATAATTGTACTCACTTGGACATCCATTTCACGCTCACGAGTGGTCAACTCAAATTTTGCCCGTTGTTCATAAATAGCAACACGTTCCTTATAGGCATTTAGTTCGAAATTATGGAATCATTAGGAGCACATGCGGTGTATTCATCAAAGACATAGTCATTGTTGATCGCAGAAGATGCATCACTTGGTACAACTTCACTTTCACTTTGTTTCACGTATTGATCGTATGGGACAATATTGATATTACCCATATTTTCAACATTTGATTCAATAGTTTCAGCTTGGTTGTACTTTGTCATGCATCATTGCACATCGACATCATCGTATAGCTTTAATACCTCGAGATGAGTTTGTCCTTGGATGGGCCACTAGTGGTGAAGAAGAGATCTTGGGAGAAACCATTGGAGAGATGCTAGCCATAAAGATTGTGTGTGCAGAGAGGTCCATCATCTACATCAGTCGTATGCATCACGATTGAGAACTTGAAAGGCGTTCGATGATTATGACCTATCTCCGAATAGGTTGCTCATCCACATCGCATCATAGGTCTTGGCATTACCCTCGGAAGAAACAAACAATTCCTCTTCATCCAACGCAGCACCATTGTCCCGAGCTTGTGCCGTAACATCTTATCTCTGAAGTAATCGCATTCGTGGAAGCTTTGGAGATGTGCGGTTCCTTGCAATGTGTCCTCACCGCCACGTTATAGCATTTGATCGGCTTAGCTTGACCTTGGTTACCATTCCTTCCTCGATTCGATTGCCCACATATCCTCTACCAAAGACCACCCCTTCCCCGATCATCTGTCTTTCTGAATGGTTGCACTACAATCCTTCCATCTTTAACAATGGCTTGATTATGTGGGTTAGATGCGATTCGAGGTTGTTGTTGGTTTGTGGGAGAGAATTCATGTTTTGACTAATGAGTAGAGCTAGTTGATCAATGATGTTACCCACGCGTGCATCAACATCGACTTGTTTGAACATAGGATCGTGAATGAGTTTGTGATTACCATTACCCAAGGGTATGACTTGTGATGCTTTGGTTGTGATTCCAATGTTTGAGTAGAAAATTTGTTGAGTCATTAGACGAACTTGTCTCTCCCGGTTGGTTTTGAACCGATTGAGAATCAATTTTTCAAACATAGCATGTCTCTCATTCGAAGGAGGAAGGCATAGAGTTGCTCATAGTTTGTATTTTTCGGTCCTTTAGTGAGCTTCACATTTGTGATAAACTTGTGCCATTCGGGATTCATGTTGTTCACAAACTTTGAGTTGAGTGAATGTTAGGCATAGTCATTCGATGTTCCTCATGTCATTCACTAACTTATGAAATCTCACATAGTACTCATAGACACTCTCATCCGGTTTCACTTTGAAGTGCTCAAATTCGTCATAGAGTTGGGATTCTCTATCTTCCATAGTTAGTTCGAACCCGAGAGAAGCATCTTGACATTATCCCAAACCGCCTTTGCTTGGTGTTATGATTGATCGACTTGTAGATATCTTTAGGAAGACCTTGTAGAACAATGTTTGAAGCCCCGATATCGCATCAAATCTCTTTTCTCCTTATCATCAAGCTCATCATACATCTTAGGTCCATCCATACCGTAAATAGGAGTACCATCTTCATTAGTATCAAGTATGTCTCTAGTCGTTTCAACTCGATATGGTCCTTCATCAATGGATTTGAGAATATTGACACCATTTTCCTTTCCAAGGCAATACAATCGATTCGTTGAGCCCAAGAATCGTAGTCGATTCATCAAGCATGGGTGGGCGAGTATCCGATCCATTGCTTGTACATCCTCGACAACAGTGGAGATGACGGTAGGGGACGTTGGTGGACATGTTATCGATTATACGGGATTTTATAACTCAATGATTAAACCGGAAATAGATTCTTTCACGGATTTTACTAAATCAAGAGAAAACCGTAAACAATCACTCAAGTCGCTAGATGATAAAGCTCTAAGTCGCTAGAAACAAATCCACTAAGTCGCTACCAATTAATTCGCTAGACACCCAAGTCGCTAGAATCCCAAGTCGCTAACAGAAAAACAAGTCGCTAAGTAGTAACTCGCTACGGACCAAGTCGCTAACCAAATTTTGGCGACAATTGCAACACAAGTCGCTAGAGACACAAGTCGCTAAAGAGCAACTCACATCGACCAAGTCGCTACCAAGTCGCTACCCGTAGTGGAGAGTCCACTACTTGTCCTTTAACTCGCTAGCTCTAACTCGCTAGCTTTTAACACTTGTAAGTCGCTACAAAATAATGAAGCAAGTCGCTATGAAGAAAGGTTATCCGTGAACTAACTCGCTACCATGAAAAACCAAATAAACATCACTTTTCATTCCAAAACAACCCAACCAAGATGATTCAAGCTTACCAAATGAAAACCTAAACACTTATGATGATTCTAAACACAAAAGTACCAACAAAATTCAAACTTTAACACTAGAGATCAACCAAATGATGCAAAACCACTAAACTTTTCAAACTCAAAACCACCTAAAACCACTATAAATCCAAAGATGTGCAAGATATGATCTAACCATGGCTCTTGATACCAATTGTAAGATATTAACTTTTCACATACACATCAAACCATAACACAAGGTGGCGTATAAGATGGAATTCTAGAGAGAAAGTTAGAGGTTTAGGGAACTTAGTGAGAGAAAGTGAAAGATATTATTATGAGCTCCAACTCTACCTTGGAAGGTAGAGTATTTATAGTCTTACATAACTCGCCACACTTTGGGTGTGGATCGTGCATACAGTGGGTAAAGACCGTCCGTCCTCCACGGTGTTACTTAACTAAATTACTACTTAACTTAAAAGAACTACGACTTGAGCTTTTAACGATTACATATACTTGAGGTGACCGACTCTTTAATACCGGAATTTCTAATTCCTAACAATCTCCCTAAGGAGGTCACCTCAATAATGTACCAACATTACATTGAATACAAATAGATATGACATTTAACAATTGATCTTGCATTCTTGATGTAGTCCTTTGCTCCTAAGCTCGTAGTCATTGATTCTTCACAATGCATGTTTGGTTATTCCAAGTGGAGGTCTTTTCTCGATCCACGTGATGATAAGTTTGAGCCATCTTTGGAGATCATCACTATCAAAATCTCGAGACACCCATTGTGGTGTTGTGACTTTGGGACCGACATGCTCACATTCGGATCATGATATCTTCTCATCGAGTAGCGGAAGCATTTGTTGAATCATGATATTGGCAAGACAGAAAGCGAAGCCCGTGTGAAAATATCGAGTCATTGATGCACTAATCATGATTTCTTTTGAGATGAATGTGTTAAGTGAGCATGCGGCTATGGATTGACCGCTTCATTACGATCACCGCAAACGTCGGGCGCACACGCATACAACGATTAGCAACAAATCGCATCGAAAGTGTCTTTGATCACTTCGTTGAATTGAGGTACACGCCCACGGTTCCCGTTGATCAAGATAAATCCGCCTGTGATCGTAGGATTCCAAAGAATCTCCTTGACGGGGTTTCGCAATGTTCTAGTTGTTCTCAAACCGAACGCCTCAAAGAAGACAACACGGAGTGAGTGAACCAATAATTTTAAGTCCACCGATTGATGAAAAGAGATTTGAAAAACAAATGTATTGCTCAATAGAAATTGTTTTGCAATACAACGAAGGTTTTATTGAAAATCAATTATCAATCATAAAATACCTTTTGGTTTGAAAAATGAGTTCACGGTCGATGTGCTAAAGAAAAGAGTTTATAAGCACAAAGACCGGTTTTTCAAAGGTATCCGTCAATCCCTAACTCGAACCGTGTTTGATTCACGAGATTGAATCGCCCCATTGTTTTCGCTCGGTTGTCACATGGTTGATCTATAAAATAGATCTCACATGCCACCTACCAGAGCTTGTTTGATGTTGGCTCGAAGGCTTTCCATCTTCATTGTGAATATGTAAACATATCACTCGGATGTTCCGCAATACCACAAGGATAATGCGTGGGACTCAAGATATAATCTCTCTTTCTACATTGTGTGAAATGCAGAGTCTTCATTGAAAGTGTCCTAATGAGATTTATAGATGATCTCGTGGCTCTAGACTCAATTTGTGCATATTTGGATCCCGTGTGGGAGACTAGGGAGAGGGTCTCCTTCTTCAATATCAACAATCTCTAAGAGAAAGTCGATAGATAATGTCGGTTCCCGTGAGAATGAAACAAGCCCTTTAAGAGGAACTTGAGTGGTTTGGAAAGTTGAAGTGCGGTCGTCCTTTGGGTCCATGACGCCTTGTCTTCAATACCGATGTTACCATCGTTAGCATATGAATTGAACCCGGTTTACGCCCTAAGGTTGAATTAAAAGGTCAAATTTGTAGGAAAAGGTTGAGTGCCCTCCCACAATTTCCTAAGTGCCCTCAATGTTTGCTGAAAATCTTTCTTCTGGTTTGTTAATCGGAAATCATGCTGAAAAAATAGGATCCGAATTAATTTGGGAAGTGGGAAGGGGAGAGTCAGGGAAGTGAAAGAAGCAAAGACTACATGGGAATATGTGAATATGGGGTAGTGGGTTATTCTACTTTATTAATTGATTAGTTATTTAAATAATATCATGTATTAGTAGTCAAAATTCATGTATATCCGCATAGCATTAACTCATTGTGGAACAATACTTTTGAAAATATGTTGTGTTTAGATTTCAATGCATAACATCTATACTACATATAATAGAAAAACGGTCAAAGGTGAAAAGTTGAAAAGTTAAATTATTGAAATTGGTCAAATGAGAGAGAAATGCATAGTGTAATTAATACTCTAATTAAAACACCTCATTACTTAAAAGTACAATAATTTATTCACATTGTACAACCAATTAAAAATACATCTACCATAATTAAAAACAACCAATTAAAACACATTTTACTAAAAAGTACAATAAAATTTTCATAACATACAATTTAAAGAAGTTACAACATAATCCAAAATATAAAATAATTAAACACACCAATTGATATTTTTAAAACATCCTAAAATCAAAAATACATATTATTATACACATTATACAAATTAATAGAACACACAAAGCTTTATACAAGCTAACAAGTTGATGTTACATATAATTTTGAAAACCGGACCGGACCGGATCAACGTGTTCAACCGGGAACCGGTGTCGCCACCGGTTTTCGGCTAACCAATTAAAGCCATCCGAAAACAAACCAGAGAGGACCCGTTAAAACCGATACAAACTGGTGAATCAGGTCTCATCGAGATCTTTTCACGTTCTATTTTGAACGTTATACGAAACACTTACCATAATATCGCATATCGTTAATTGTCGCCGCTAGAAACCGATGCCGCTAGGCACGGGTTTCGCTTAGTAAATGAAAATGAGTACAAGATTTCGTTGGGTTTCTCAACTTTTAATCTTAGGTATCTATAAAATAATCACCTGCTTCAATTATTTATAGAATTGCTAACGCGTTAATACAATGTGTGCCACATTGATGTATGTTTTAAATTCAATTTGGTTATCGACATATAATTACAACCTAGGGTTATTAGACAAAGAAGTTACTAAAGTTTGCGAAAAAGTTCACCTAAGTTACTATAGTTTTTTTCGTTACAAAGAGGTAACCAAAGTAAAGGGTTTAGTAATTGGGTTACTCAAAGATTAAAAAGTTACATAAATGTTACTCCGAGGGTGGGCTACCGGCTGATAGCCGGTTTCATGGCCACGTCAGCCATAATAACGTTTGGGATTTTGTTTTTTGGATTATTTAAGGGTAAAATACCCCACCAACCCCAACATAACACTTTTCCCCTTTTATTTCTTCTTCTCCAAAATAATTAGGGTTTCAAAAACCCATCTCCACCCAAATCCAATTATCTAAAATTCAATAACAACATGTCGATTCTTTGTGGCTGTGGTGAACTAGCAAAGTGTCGTACATCTTGGACACAAAACAACCCTGGACGAAGGTTTCTTGGTTGTCCTAACTTCATGGATCCAAAAAGAAATTGTAACTACTTTAGGTGGGTTGATGGACCTTTACATAGTCCTTGGTATCAAGCAATCATGTATCAGCAACATGCTAATTTCGTCAATGCACAAGCTCAAATTGCTCAAAACTCAAGAACCGCATTCTACAATAGGCTTTTGATTGTTGTCATTGTTGTGATGTTTATTGCTAGGTTTATTTAGGTGATGATGTAGTGTTAGAGTGTTGGGTTGTAAGTTATGTAATGGTTTCTTTTGGTAAGGGTATGTTATGTTTTGGTAAGGGTATGGTTCTGTTAGTATTATAGTATAGGTAGGGGATGTTAACTTTTGTATCAGATGTAATCAAATGAAATGGCAAGAATGTAAGTGTTTTAACTATGTAATGAAATGAACTAGTTTACATATGAGTTGCAAAATTGGACTACATGAGGTAGTAATGCTACTGCATACTGCAAATGTTAAAAAAGAAATATGGCAAAATTGGATAAATGATCCTAAATATGCATACTGCATATACATAACTTGCATTAACAGTTGATCAAAGTGTTCACATATGGCAAATTTACAAAATAGCCTCACAAGTGGCTTGCCATACAAAATTAGTGGCAGTTATACTGCATATCAAGTCAAGTTACCAAATATCCTAAAGTGGTTACATATCAAGTCATATGGCAGATATACAAAATAGCCTCACAAGTGGCTAGCCATATTTAGTCAAACTTCTACTGAGTCTACTCCAATGAAATTGCATCATCTGGAGATAACCCTGGTCTAGGTGATGGTGGCTTGTGGAACTTTAGATGCTTGATCCTCTCAGATTCCCTCCTGGTGGGGCTTGTTCCTATTGCTGCACTGCTTGATGCCTTTTTCCTTTCTTTAGCTTGCTGCAATTTGTATTGTGCAAGTCTTCTCACAAGTGGTTCCTGCATAGGCTCTTGTTCAACAACTGGTTCCTTTTCTGGTGCTTCAGCATGGATTCTACAATCTTCAGGTGTGATTCCAATGGGCCAAGCTGGAACTGGTAATCCCTCTGCAAATGCTAAAGACAGAAATGTAACTAATGTAATAATCTTAATTTTATAAAACAAAAAACAGAAGAATTACTTACCCCTAACATGGCCTCTCCATCCACTGGATCCCAAGAAACTCCATAACCCATGTGCTTCATTCCACCAAAGATACCGAATGATCTTGAACCATCTCCTTCCTCTCGCACCTAACAATCTTTCCATTGATGGTCCTAAGCCTAGTGCTACTACTACCACCACCTTCATCACTTGCATTTCCACTCTAACTTTGAACCACCACCTCTGATTCTCACACCACCACCTCTGATTCTCACACCCCCTCTCTGATTCACTCTTACTGGACTTTGTATCTCTGGTGGTGTCATCTCAAATCCCACTGGAGGTGTTGAAATTTCAACTGGTGCAGACCCATTACTGGTATCTCATCTGCATCACCTTCTACATTTGTAGAAGGTGTTTGTGCAGACTCTTCACAAGAAGCTGATTGTGCAGTCTCATTTGTAGAAGGTGTTTGTGCAGACCCTTTCTTTTTTCCACCCTTTGTTTGTGCAGACCCTTTCTTCTTTCCAACATGAGTCTCTTAGGGTTGTTAACCTCATAGTATAACTTGTACCCATTTGCTAATGCATAGAAAGCAAGCATTCTCTTTAGTTGTTCAGGACCCTCAAATCTTTCACCTAACTGTGGTCTCATGGACTTCCATTTGATTTCAGGATCATGGACAGGCCAGTGATCACCTAACTTATCTTCATCATCTTTAGGGTCAACATGCACTAATTCTTTTTCAGCAAAGTCATCTCTAGGCAACCCATTGAAAACACTTGTCAAAAAATTCTCATCAAACATATTAGAGGCTTTTTTCTTAGGTGCAGGGCCTTTTTTCTTAGTCCTAGTATCTAAGATTTCTTCCTCACCTTCAGACAAATGGTCAATAGATGCAGTATCACTTTCAGTCTCACTACAATAATCATACACATTATAATCATCATCCTCTAAATCACTACCACTGTCAGTCAAAGGCTCATCATTTCGTCCTACATTGTGCTCACTAGTTGTGGCATTCAGTTCAAACTCCTCATGTGAGGCATATATGTGCAACACATTGTCATTATTAACATCACATTGGACACATTCATCAAAGTGACTGTCAGGTTTTATGGCTTTCAATCCTAAGTGAAACTCTAAGCCAGACACCAAATAAAACAGAGACTTCACAGGACTAGTAAATTCAGTTTGCAAAAGTTTTATAAAACGAGGTAAACCTAATGAAACAAGATCAACATTAGGTATTTCAGAAACCATTTCATAGTCATATGAGAGAGGATTTCTTACAAACACCCCACCCCGATGATACTTTATAAAAAAGATGAAGCTGGAGATTCTGGAGATTTCGATTCCATCTGAAACAATATAAAACAATAAAGATTGTTAATTTTGTTAAAAAACCCTAAATTTACAAAACCCTAATTATTTGTTACGATTAAACTATGACTGGATAACTTAAACAAAGATTAATTAATGTCCAAAACTAACATTTTTTGGGATAGATGCAAACCCTAGTAACACTTGACTAAATTAATATGGATTGTTGTTTTTTAGAGAGTGTATGATATCGTAAAGGGGAAGTTTTTTTGTTTTGGGGAAAAAGAAATGAGATCTGATGGTGCAAACGTCAACATTTTAAATAAAAAAAAGGAATAAAAAATGCCACGTTGGCAATGTAACCGGTATCACAAGGTTGAAACATTTTCAGTGACTTAAGTAACCGGTGACTAAACTTTGGTTACCTCTTTGTAACGAAAAAAACTATAGTAACTTAGGTGAACTTTTTCGCAAACTTTAGTAACTTTTTTGTCTAATAACCCTTACAACCTAAGTTGCTTTCCTAAATAAAATGATTAATACTATGAATGAGCTTTGTTTATAGAAACAATGTGTAGTCTTATTTGCATCGAAGTAGATCTTGGCATGCTTTCAATCAAAGTCGAACTGAACCGACCGATTTAAGCTACGTTATAAGATTTTTTTCAACATGTATTGCTCAGTGCCCCGTGATTAGATTTTCTAGCTCCGCCACTGCTTTTACCTTAATAAATTTGCGAGTAAATTACACCGTTCGTCCTTGTGGTTTGCGTTGACCGCAGGGTTTAGTCCTTTGACCAAAAAAATTGCACCGGACGTCCTTAAGTGTGAAACGTTATGCACCGTTCGTCCTTTGACCAAAAAACGTTAAGTTTGACCGTTAAAAACCCATCATGTGACTTGCACATGAGGGTAAATTCGTCATTTCAACACCATAAGGACGAACGGTGCAAGGACGAACGGTGTAGTTTATGTGGATAAGACCCTAGCCAAAGAAAAAACTACCACAAACCCTTATCTCACACAAAATGCTGCGCCCCATCTATTTTACGCACCCTGCTTTTGCAGATCAGTTCATATGAACACAAACCAACTCATATCTAAAAAACCTTTTGAATCTCCTGAATACAAAGGACTTTACAACTAAGACAGAAAAAGGAGATGAAGATGAAGACTAAGACCGCACCAAAACCAAATACCGCACTCACAAGTAACTTCGCTTTATTACATCACTAGTCATAAATCCTTAACAAAATTCAAGGCGAATGTTGTAAATGAAGTTACCACAACCACATAACCAAACACAACCAACTCCGAAAGAATCAATATCCCATCCTCCTCATCTAATGTCCGACACAATCAACTCCTCATCACTCAGACTAAATGAAAAAAAAATTCTCATAATTTTTTTCGTGTTAATTATTGAAACATCAAGACCATCGGGGTCTAACACACGTAAATCATTCACCACCGATTCTTTTAAGACCATCCTTCATCTAATGTCCGAATATAAAAGATAAAGCAATTAACAAGTCGTTAATCCTTTTTCTTGAGTCGCTCAAACTGAAACACATAACAACTTACACCTACCCGAGACCCACTAATGGATCTTGAAGCCCCATGACGTGTTCTTGATCCGGATTAAACGACAAATGAAGAAGAGATTTAGATCGGGTTATGATGAAGGAGATTTGATGATTGAGTTGAGTTCACCCGAATCCAACTAGTTAGCACATGATCCATGTTTTTAGTTCAAAGATGTCGAGTGAGGTGGGATGAACCAACAATGAGAAATCCAAATGGACTCGAATCTCTTGAAATTGATGAGATTGAAACTCGAATTACACTTCTAATACTTCAATTTACAAAACCCCTCTATCAATTTAAAGAACCCCTAAATTATGAAACCCTAACTTTTATAAACTCAGATTTGTGTGATATGTGGATGAGTCCTGTGAGATTTTCGTGACTCAAATAAGAACATAAGTGGAAGCTTTGACCATAGCTCTCTTGACCTCGAGTTGGATGAAGTCCATTCTTGACTATCGTCACTTTCATCCTTCTTTTTCAACACAAGCACATGACTTTGTCTAGGGAGAATAGGCGCATAGATCGAGTATGAATGTGATGGCTCGAGGTTAAAGATTGAAGAAGGAGTGAAACTCCTTTTGTTTTCCGGTTTTGGATAGAAGCGAAGACAGAAGCATAAGTAAAGTACACCGTGTCCTTGTGGTATTTTTATTTTGTATTTAATAAATGGTATGTACTTGAGAAATGACCGAAATACCCCTTTAAAAACCTCAGTTAACTGACGTTAGTGGCAATTGGTGGGCCCAAATGGACGGAGGGACGAACGGTGCATAACGTTTCACACTTAAGGACGTCCGGTGCAATTTTTTTGGTCAAAGGACTAAACCCTGCGGTCAACGCAAACCACAAGGACGAACGGTGTAATTTACTCTAAATTTGCTAACTTTAACACCTCCTATAAGCTAAAACGACACCGTATCAGTTTATATCTTATTCCCCAAGACTTGTTTCACTAATTTTCCCACTTTAAACAACTTTCAGTTTATCAAATCAAATCAGACTCACGTAAGTTTTTCACATTTACATAAAAACCCATAATTTATTTTTACATAATTTTGAACAATACATATTGAAATCCAGGTATTTAAAGGTTGAAAGAATGGAAGAAGTAGCGAAGACAGGGTTTAGTTTTGATTTGTGTAGACGTAATGATATGTTGACTAAAAAAGGATTGAAATCACCTGGTTTTCTCAAAACTGGTACTACAATCGTTGGCTTGATTTTTGAGGTACTATAATAATGTTTCTTGGTTTTCTTTATGTTTTATTTTATTCTAATACTACTATAATAACAAGTGATATGATTGGTAAGGGTTTTTGCCTAAGCTTATTTGATGGGCTTATGAGCTTATTCAAAAAATTTTAAGCTTATCAGCTCATTTTTGTGGGCTTATCTGCTTATAAAATTCATAAGCTCAACTGAATAAGCTCCTTGTCCCACATTGTTCATAGATAAAGCAGAACCTGGATTTATAATTTAGGAATTTGGCATTGCCTTGTGGGACGTGTTTTAGTACAATGTATGAATAGGCAGAGGTGTCTAACCGTAAAATATGCTGTGAGAATGGGCCCGTTGTATCATTCAGAAAGTTTCGTTGTTATTTGGTATTTTTTGCTTCTGATTAAGCAAAAGAGTCCATCGTTGTAACTTGTAATAAGTGCTTTTTATTGGTTTATTGTGTTCAAGTAAAATGATAAGCTAATAAGTTGTTGAATAAGTAATGATAAGGCCCCGCAAGATGTCTTATTGCTGCAGCACTTGTTAGAAGCTAAATTTATTAGTCTTTTGTTTCTTAAAAGTTTTGAGCAACATTGTCAAAATTGGAATTGCAAGTTTGGATGTTTGATCCCTATAGTTATACCCTAGAAATGTTGATGTTTACTGGTAGATTGATACTGGAGGTTTATGCTGCTTGTTTGAGAGGATGGTGAGTGTTCCTAAAAAAATATAATGATGTAAAGTTGAGATACAAGCAATGAAGCACAAAATAATTACTAGGGGTGTAAACGAGTCGAATCGAATTGAACTTTGGCCGAGCTCGACTCGACTTGACAATATTTTGTTTGGCTCGAGCTTGGCTCGATAGCTCGAATGCATGATGAATAACTTGAAAAGCTCGATTTATTTATGATGATATATATTTTTAACCAACAAAAATGAAAATATAATATAATATTTGAATTCGGCTTGAAAAGCTCCACAACAAGTACTTACACTTAGTTTATTTACATATAATCCCCTTAAAATATGCATAATATACTTAAAAAACTTATATATTAATCAAAGCTCGATAATAACTTGAGCCGAGCTTATATAAGCTCGAGCTCGACTCTTGTTAAACATTTGAACTCATTTTCTGAGCTCGAGCTCGAGGCTCGATAATACTCGGCTGGAACGAGCTCGAGTTACTCGTCAAAATATCGACTCGTGTACACCCCTAAAATTACTTACTCACTTCATATAGGCACTCATACAAATTAAAGCCTTGATAATGCAATCTCTTGTCAAGCATATCTGGCAGTATAGATCAGTAAAAAACAAGTACAATGAAGAACACTAGGGCATGTAAACGTGTTTGAAGGGTTGTCAACAAGTTTGGTCTCGTTCCTAACTCTTATGAGGTTGAGGCTCGACTTGGTCGTGAAGCCTAAAACATTACTTGCCATTGATTTCAAGCACTTTTTATGGGGGTTGGTCATCTGACCCTTTTACCATATGCACATGCTTGAGACGAGTTTGAAGTATTGGAAAATATTGACTGAAATCCTTCAGAGAATCGTTTGAGATGAGAGATGAACACCTTTTCAATCACCAACTTTGCAATCCCTACATGGAATGCTGAAGTCAATCAACACAAATGATTTAGCATTTAGGACTTGGTTGGCATAATGGTGAGGTTGAGCATCAAACCTGTTGACCACCTCTTTGACAACGCATATATGTCTAGTTTTTTTTTTTTTTTTTTTTTTTTTTTTTTTTTTCGATGTGTGTGGTTTATGCTCATTCTAGAGTGCTCATATGCTTGACATGAGTCGTCTTTACTAGGCTTTGGTTTGTATGGGGCCTTCATGACGTGTGTGATTATGCTAACAAGTTTGGTGCATTAGGTTTTGCCCGGTACATACCTAAATGATTCAAATTTAGAGACTTTATTGATCACATATACCATGAAAATATTAGAACAGTAATTCCCACTTTCCCAGCATCGACCTAATCACCATAAATTCAATTGTTTCCTTAAATGGAATTATCTCTCATTTCATACACTGTCTTTCAGAATGGTGTCATTCTTGGAGCAGATACTAGAGCAACGGAAGGTCCCATTGTTGCTGACAAAATTGTGAAAAGATTCATTACATGGCTCGAATATTTATTGCTGTGGAGCTGGAACTGCAGCTGATACAGAGGCTGTTACAGGTACTCTTTTGGTCATACATATGCCATACTATATTACTTCTTTGATGGTTTGGTCCTATATGTATATGTAGTTAATATGTGATAATTTTTCTTTGTGATAGACAACATTAGCTCTCAGCTGAAGCTTCACAGATATCACACTGGACGTGAATCAAGGGTTGTAACGGCTCTTACACTATTAAAGTCCCATCTATTCTGGTGAGTTTGCTTTTATGGTGTTTTTTTATACATTAACAATACTGCACTATCTTAGTATCTTGGTGGGTCTGACTTTGCTTTTATTTGGCTACATAGCTACCAAGGCCACGTTTCTGCCGCTTTGGTGCTTGGTGGAGTTGATGTGACGGGCCCACACTTGCACACAGTGAGTAAATTTTGTTTTTCAGTTATCTGAAAGTGTCCTATTGGATGGTCATGTTACTGATTGTTGTAAATCACGATTCACAGATTTATCCTCATGGATCGACTGACACACTCCCATTTGCCACAATGGGATCTGGATCTCTTGCTGCAATGGCCATCTTTGAATCAGAGTATCGTGAAGGATTAACAGTAAGTTATCACATCTATATGTATCCACCTACACAAAGTTTTGTTCTTTATGTGCACCTTTTTCTTATCTACTTACTTAGGTGAAATATCTTTTCTGTGTGTAAGATTCAAACCTTCATGGTTCTTCAATGATGCGCACTAAGGTCATGTTTGCCCCTTCTATTGATAAATAAGGCTAATCCAATATAGCATATTTGCCTTTTAAAATGTAATTAGAATTTTTATTTTGTAAAAAGAACTAGATTTAAACCTTTAGTAATAATTACAGTTGAACTCTTTTGGGACATAGGAGGTATGTGTTAATCAGAAGTGGTAGTATGGATCCGTTTACTTGCAAATGGGTATCTCAGCTGGGCCAAATCAAATAGTTGAATGAAATGGGTTAAACGGGTCCAAAGTTAACGAAAATGCATATATGATAATGTGAAAAATTAAAAAAAAAATGTGATTACATCCCCCAGACAATGTAGTGTTTGACAGTTATATTTGACACACTCACACACTCATCATAAGCAATAAAAAAATTTGGGCAAAAAAGTGTTTACGAGTCAACTGAGCTCGGCTGGACCAGTACTGAAAACCTCTTTTGAGCCGTTACACAACCCCCTTGACCTGCACATTCTTGCCACTTCTAGTGCCTAATAAAAAGTGTCGACTGTTTAACTTCTGTACAGAGAGGGACGAAGGCATCAACTTGGTGACCAAGGCTATCTGCTCTGGAATTTTTAATGACTTGGGAAGTGGAAGCAATGTAGATGTCTGCGTGATAGAGAAGGTTTGTTTCATTCTTCTATTTAAGATAATATATTATGACATGTAATCATTTTATTATATTTTCAAATGATATTTATACCTAGTTAACATTATGTGAAATACCCTTTGTGTAGGGTAAGAAGGAATACTTGAGGAATCACCTGACTCCAAACCCCCGAACCTACATCAGTTCAAGAGGCTATACATTTTCCAAGAAGGCTGGTTAGTAACTCTATAACCGCACCTACTTTACCTCACCTATTTGACCTATTAAAAATGTTTGTTTTAACCTATTCATCTGATCTTATGCAGAGGTCCTGCTAACAAAGATCACACCATTGAAAGAGCTTGTTGACGTCATTGAAGTTGGTGGAGATGCCATGGAAGAATGAGTTGCTGACACAAAAGAACCTTATTCCAGCAAACCATGTACTCTTTCTAAGATCAGTTGCTTCTAAGGTGAAACTATAATCAAAATAGGCGAATTGCAGCTCGTTATGTTGATAATATTTTGAAGTTTCTTACACGGGAAACTCAACCTCTTGCAAGTAGTTTGAAAGTTGCATATTTGGTGCGAAGTTATATGCGCAAAGTTGGTTTAGTACAATCAATTTCGTTATACGAGTACTTTTTAGTGATCCCGAGTCAAGAATGTGAGCTGATTTGCATGGTCTTAATTACCAAAAGAGTTATGATTTAGTGGATGCCATGTTTCAGCAAGAGCTACAAATGGCGATTTTAATATTGTGATATTTGACTGAAAATAGAAAGCGTGTAATTCTCGGTCTGCTTAATATTTTTATATTCTGAATTCTTAAGAGCTGCATGTGGGTTGTCCATTCTTGATAGCTGATATATTGAACCTTTCTAGGTTGATAATGATGAGATAAAGTGGATTATTTGTCCAACCAAAAAGGTTGGTGCCACAGCAATGTTCATGACTGTAAGGATCTGTTTTGCAGTTTGCTATAATTTTACATATGGTCTTTGGTAAATGCCGAATTCAGTATTTGCATGTAAATTAATTTTTGGAGTTGCAGTACTAATATAAACCAGTTCGGCTATATCCCAACCCAAACTTGTTATCTGTGATTTGAATATGCAATTATCAGATGTGCTTTGCCAAACGTAATGCTAAACGCCCCCAAATTTAATCTACTCTCTCGAAAGTAAATACGGAGTAATATTTACTATTTAGTGTTCATGCTTGTTTGTGGGAAAACCTATCTTTTCAACTAGAATGCAGCAGCAAAAGGATGTTCTATACAAATCATACATGACAAAACAACAGAAAAAAACTACTCCAAAATGCATGATATGGCCAAGTTCATGAACTATGAGTCTTTTAAGTTGAATGAAAAAGTATAAAACCTTTTTGTGTAGCATTTGCATTTGCATTATCATAATCCAAGTTGACAATTGTTTGCCAACTAGGCAAGGAGTAGTTATCCACGTGGGAAGTAAAAAGGTGGAGGCCTGTATTTTTGGTGGTTTGTCTGGTCGATTACATTCCAGACAGCTTTCAACTCATTCCAACACACCAATTCACACGATGTCAACCATTACTTCCATCAAAACCCCTTTTAGTTTGGAACATCTTTCACTTACCACCTCTTAGTTTATAGGTACTATACTCTGTTAATCTGTTTAGATTTTTGTTTTGTCTTAGATAGTTGAAATTTTGGATCTTGCTAGAAATTTGAGAGTTCAAGTTTTACACGTGACAGTGATGTGTGAATTATTTATCGTGTGAAACTAATTAAATAGTACGTAGTACTGTATTACTTACATTTGTTTTGTTATATTTGTTTGTTTTATTAACATACTTTCGTATTACTTCATCGGTCTCAAAATTTAAGTCTTGTTTGACTTTATAAATCAAATTTTGATGTCAAATATTTTTATTTATATTATACAATACTTGATACAAATTATGTAAATAAATTGAGTTTTAAATGTATTTTTCATTTATATAATTTTTATCAAGTATTTATAATACAAACAAAAATATTTAAAATCAAAGTTGGATTCATAAAATCAAACTGGACTTATATTTTGAGACGGAGGTAGTATATTTTTAAGTTTCTACTAAACACGTTTCAATATATTAGTTAATCATCTAAAAGGGAGTTTATGATTCTCAAATGCTCTATTATTTTATGATAACTATTATGATTATGAAATTTGATAAATATATATGAATATTAATACAGATACTAAACTTGAAGCTAAACATGTGTGTTTTCAACAACTTTCTAGTCATGGCTTGTTACATTTGTGTTTTCTTTCTTTCTTTTTGTTTTTATCTGATAAGAGCAAGTCTTTTAACTCGGATGTACGCGGCCTAATCTGAGTATCCTCGTGACCATTTTAGATCATATTTACCTTCGAAAATATATAGTCAATTATTTTTTAAGAATCGCGAAAATTATTCATTATCAACGATTTTCACTGTACATGTATGTAAAAAGTTATGAAATATGAAACAAAAATAATCCAAAGGACTAAACTATGCTAACTTAAAAAAATAAAGGCTGAATAACATAACTTGGTTAAAATTTACAGCTTTGAAAATCAAAATCAAATAATTCTCCCCCCTCCCCTCCCTTCATCATCATTACCAAAATCCCTTCTTTCCATTTACGATCAAACAAATCCAACACAAACCCATTTCAATTCATCCAATTCCCAACACACTTCTCAAAAAAAGATTCATACTTGGCCCCTTAACCAATCTTTATTATCTTCTTGAAGTTTTCACCGGAAAGTGGTTTTCTGGTCAACCGTAAGGTTTGAAATTGTGTTATTTGAAATGGGTCGGGCTAAATTTGACCCGAATAACGATGAAGTGTTGTTTTATTGTGGATTGAAGTGTGTTTATGGATGGTGGGATGGTTTTAATGATGACCCAAATTTGCAAGATTTGGTTTTTCTTCTTCTTTCGTGTTTATACGGTCTCGTTTCGTTTGTTGCTTTGGTGAGTTTTGACTAGAATTTTCTATTGTTTTTGGATGTTATTGTTAGCTATGTGCAATGTTGGATTTGCATTTAGGGGGTGTTTGTTCAAGCTTATTTTTGGGCTTATGAGCTTATTTGACTCCGAGCTTAAGTCATAATAAGCTCACAAATCATAAAATGAGCTTTTGAAATATAATCCTAGTCACGGGAGCTCATAAACCAGAAAAATAAAGGTGGGGGTTGGGGGGTTATATTTGGGCTTATGAGCTTATTCTGACTTAAGCGTGTAAAATAAGCCGGAAAAGTGGGCTTTTGAAAAGATAATATAAGCTCATAAGTCCAAAGTAAGCTTAAACAAACACCCCAATGTTGCACATTTAGGGTCAATTGAGGTGTAAAATAATGATCATTGAGATTAAAGTAGAATAATTTAACTATCTTACACTTGATTAGCTGATTTTTTATTTTTTATTTTTTTATTTTTTTATTTTATTTTTATTATCCTGAATCCAAACTCCCACTAGGCCACTAGTACTTTTGTTATGGATGTTACTTCATCTTTAAGATTGATATGAATTTAGGAAACCGTGTCCCTGAAGTTAAGTATTCAATATTGCTTTTTCCAAGTACTGCATTCAACATCATTTTTGCGGTTGCTATTGTATCTGAACCATGTCCCTGAGGTTGCGCATTCAAGATACAATGCTAACAGGATGTGGTGCTTGTTAGCCCGTGTTCCCTTTGTTAATAAATTCTCCTTTTAAGAAAATAAGTTTGATTTAGGGAGTAAATGCATAATACAGGGCCCATTTCGTATTCCTTGTTGTAACTTAAAATCATGTGTGGTTGCAGGTACAATTAATTAGGATACAAGTAAGAGTGCCGGAGTATGGTTGGACTACGCAGAAGGTCTTCCATTTGCTCAATGTCTTGGTTAATGGCGGTTTGTATATTTTCTTATAAATTTCTTTTTGAAAAGTATAGTTTAAGAACCCATCTCTGTCTAATAGTATCTAATTGTAAATACGTTGTTAATGCAGTTAGATGTTTAATCTTTGTATTTCATCAGCATGTTCAACAGTTAAAGCCAGAGGTTAGGAACATTT
Source organism: Chrysanthemum lavandulifolium (assembly GCA_022545495.1). Lineage (NCBI taxonomy): Eukaryota > Viridiplantae > Streptophyta > Magnoliopsida > Asterales > Asteraceae > Chrysanthemum > Chrysanthemum lavandulifolium. Next base: position 152,505,965 of record CM040242.1, read on the forward strand.
ATATTCACCGGTTACATAGATGCTTTTTTAGCTGTGTCAAATATCGACCCTTTGTGTTTTATATTTTCTGGTGTCAGATTGTGCAACATGTATTGCTTGATGTACCAAGTCTTGCATTTTTCACTACCTATGCTCTCTTAGTTTTGTTCTGGGCGGAAATTTATTATCAGGTTCTTTATTTCTTCTAAATTCCGTTTATACCTAAATTTCTAAGTGTAATTTTGTTGTTTAAAAATGCTAACTTCATCACTTTATAACGTTCTACACTTTGACAGGCAAGGAATGTCTCAACTGATCATCTTCGACCAACTTTTTTCGCAATTAATGGAATCATTTATGGCATTCAGGTGAAAATTCTTATTCAGACTGAAAGTCAGTAAAAGGAGGTTGCTCTTAAAGGCTCATTAAAGACTACATGTTTCTAATATTGTTTAATATCTTTTTTCATAGTATGATATGAATATCAAGTGTTTAACCGGTTGTATGGCTTGCTAACAGATAGTTTTGTGGTTAGTAATTTGGTGGAAGCCTATTGCTCTGTTAATCATCCTTTCCAAGATGTTCTTCGCAGGTCTTCTACCTTCCACCTTTCATAATCTATATATACTTATACCTTCATAGTTTTGATCGTCGGAGGTATCTCACATTTTTTTGTTTGCCAGGCGTGTCCTTGTTTGCGGCCCTGGGATTTCTTGTTTACGGGGGAAGGCTCTTTTTAATGTTGAAACGCTTCCCTGTGGAATCAAAAGGCAGACGAAAGAAGTTACACGAGGTATATAATTCATCTCACTTTTTTTTTCCAATTTTTTTTACCCCGTTGTACTACTTGTGTAAGTAGTTAGTTATATACTATTGCATATGTAGGTTGGCTATGTGACAACAATCTGCTTTGTGTGCTTCCTTGTAAGATGTATCATGGTGAGATCCCTCGTCTTCATATATTTGATGATTTATCCATTTCTATATCCAGATAGCATTTTTAAACTTTTGATGTTTATATGAGTTAAACTAATTATGTATTACTATGTTTTATTCTTGTGATGGGGATGTTAGATGTGCTTTAATGCATTCGACGAAGCTGCTAACCTTGATTTGATGGACCATCCTGTTCTGAACTTCACATACTACTTGGTAAGGGCCATAAATCACATTAATTCTCTGGTTGGATATTATCTATAGGTGGAGTGGGGGTAATGTGTCAAAACGGGCTCTGGATAAAATGGTTCATTATTAGTACGGGTCACATTGGGTTGACCCACTAACCTTTTTGTCATAAATATTGTCTAAAAGTATTAATATGTCAATTATGAATACATAAAGAAATTTACAGATCAATAATCTACATCTTTTCATAAAACGATAGCTATGCATCAACATCTTTTGGGCGACCTTTACCCATTTGATCCTTTACCCGTTAGCTAAATTTCTAATTTTGACCCATTTGAGATCAAACTCAATCAAAATCGACCTATTCATAAAATCATAGATAAATGGTTGAAATTGCCACCTTTATATATTGGATTCTCATAATTATTTGTATTTTCTAATTATCTTATCCTGAACAGTTGGTGGAGATACTACCATCCTCTCTAGTTCTCTTTATTTTAAGGAAATTGCCTGCTAAGAGAGCCATCACACCATATCACCTTATTCGCTGAAGACATAGTACGAGTTAGAAATTGAAGAAGTTGATCCCCTTTGAGAATGGAGCATAACGCAGAGCTGTTTTATCTACTCAAAACCCAGTGTAATCACGAAAGAAAGAATGTAGAAGCCAAGCATGTGCATGTTGGAAAGGTTTGGAACCCTGGTTTGTGAAATATGTTTGTTGTATTTATTGATTTGTATCTGTAGTTTTTTGTTGGTGTTAGTTTATGACCATCTTCCAGTGAAGTTGTTTATACAAGTATACCGCTCAGTTGAAATCAAATGGGTCCAAAATTGATGTTTTTCGAAGACAATCGTTATTATAACTACTCTAGGGAAATATTTAGAAATCGGCATTGGTGGTAGTTTTCCCCACGGATCATTTGCAAGTTACAGTACTACCATATTACTAATAAAGTGCTTGTTGGCAAAACAGAAAATGAACAAATATGGAAGAAGTAAGTTCGTGGTGCACGAACTTTCTGAATTTTGATTAGCAATAAAAGACTTCTATTTAATCAAAGAAAATAAAAGACTTCTATATAAACAAAGAAAGTACCAACTTTCATCATAAAGTATATAGAAAACAAAATAGCTAGAAGATTATTGAGATTTTTTTATTTATTTATTTTATTATTATTATTATTATTATTTTTTTTTTGTTAATTGCCACCTTTGTTTCAAATCTTGTGTTCTAAAACTGAAGGGAAAATTGCAAAACAATGGTAACATACTAAATCAAAATTTTCAGCATGATGTCCAATCAAAAGAAAAGGGAGAATTGACATAGCTGGATATTAGATGTGTTTTAAACGATCGGACGAATCTTCGTATAAAATGACGGTGTATAACGACAAATAATTATATCTGGAAAATCGTGATTCTTGTTTTGACCTTTGATGCAAAACTTACGGGTTCAATATGTAGTCACTGCGAGAAAAAAAATCAATATATTAAAAACGAAAAATGATAAAAGTTTAAGAATGAGTAAATTACATAAATGGTCCCTGTGGTTTGTCAAAAGTTTTACCTATTGTCCCTCAAACTTAAAAGTTGCATGAATGGTCCCTCTCGAGGCAAAAGAATAACATGAATGGTTCTTTTTTTTTAACGGGTGTTAAGTTTATTCCGTTATAATTTACACTTTAGCCCTTATTGGTTAACGGCTGTTGCATCGTCGATCCTTTATTGTAACGGCCGTTTATAATTTAAAGCTTTCGACTTTAGCTTCGTTTTTTAATCCGTTTTCATTCGTTTTTAATTTTTCATCCGTTTAATACGTTTTTATCCGTTTTCGTCCGTTTTTATACATTTTTCTTACGTTTTCATCCGTTTTATACAATTTCATCCGTTTTTATACATTTTCTCACGTTTTTATCCGTCTTTATATGTTTTCATCCGTTTTTATACGTGTTTATCCGTTTTCGTCCTTCTTTATACGATTTCATCCGTTTTTAAATGTTTACATACGTTTTCGTCCGTTTTTGTACGTTTTCGTCCGTTTTATACATCTTTCTGATGTTTTTATACGTTATCATCCGTTTTTATATGTTTTCTTACGTTTTTGTCCATTTTCATCTATTTTTATATGTTTTCGTCAGTATTTTTTATGTTTTGATATATTTTATCCGTTTTTATACTTTTTCATCCGTTTTATATGTTTTCTTACGTGTTTATCCGTTTTATATGTTTTCGTCTATATTTACTATGTTTTTTTCTTTTGTTTTACTACGTTTTCTTCTGTTTTAATATGTTTTTTTTACGTTTTCTTAGGTTTTTATTCGTTTCATATGTTTTTGACCGTTTTCATTCGGTTCTATACGTTTTCTTATGTTTTTATCCATTTTCATTCGTTTTTATATGTTTTCGTCAGGTTTTTTACGTTTTTATATGTTTTTATCCGTTTTATACGTTTTCATCCATTTTATACATAAAAAATGGACGAAAACAAATAAAAATGAATGAAAATGAATAAAAACGTAAGAAAATGTATAGAACGGATAAAAACGTATAGAAACGAGTGAAAACGGTCAAAAACATATGAAAATGGATAGAAACCTATGAAAACATAAAAAAACGATAAAACGGACTAAACGTATTAAAACAGAAAAAACCCTAAGAAAAGCAGATTTAAAACATATAAAACGGATAAAATGTATGAAACTTAAGAAAACATATAAAACGGATGAAACAAATAAAAACATGTCAAACCGTGAAAAATAAGGATGAAACATATAAAATGGACGAAGATGGAAAAACGAAAACGGATGAAACGATAAAACGAACAAAACGGTAAAACATATCAAAACGTGAAAAAACTGACCAAAACATATTAAAACGGATTAAAATAGATGAAAACGTAAGAAAACGTAATGAAACGGATGAAAACGTATAGAAACGAATGAAAACAGTCAAAAACATATGAAAACGTATAAAAACGTATAAAACGGACGAAAACGTATAAAAACGGACATAAACATAAGAAAAACGGACGAAAACATATAAAACGGGTAAACACGTAAGAAAACGTATACAAACGGATGAAATCGTATAAAAAATGATGAAATCGTATAAAATCGGATGAAAACGTAAGAAAATGTATAAAAACGGACGAAAACGAAAAAAAACGTATAAAAACAGACGAAAACGGATAAAAACGTATAAAAACGGATGAAAACGTATAAAAATGGATAAAAAACGAAGCTAAAATTGAAAACGTTAAATTATAAACGGACGTTACAATAAAGGATAAACGATGCAACAACCGTTAACCAACAGGGGCTAAAGCGTAAATTATAACGATATAAACTTAACACCCGTTAACAAAAGGACCATTCATGTTATTCTTTTGCCTCGAGAGGGACCATTTATGCAACTTTTAAGTTTGAAGGACGGTATGTGAAACTTTTGACAAACCACAAGCATCATTTATGTAATTTACTCTTTAAGAATTAAACAAGATTTAAAATATTAATGTAATGATAGATGTTGTTACCATTATTAATTAAGGGTATAATAGTCTTCTAACATTACTTAAATTTTAAGCATATTAACTTTAAATAATGCATATGCGTGCTTTATAAGTATTAGATATAAACTTGAAACACAAGCAGTTGAATGATGTAGAGACGAGCAAAACAAACAAAACTCGGATCTGGTTCTAAACAACCCTGGCAGGTAAGCAAAGCAAGAATAGCATGTTACAACATGCTAAACGTTTTGAAAATGATTAGAATCCTCTCAAGTTGATATAAACATGATTGATAGTATTCTTTCATAAACAAAATAATGAAGCCTACTGAGAGACTTAATTTTTTTATTATGAGAAAACATTATGAATCGTGTTAATAACTTGAGATAATCTTGATCATTTTAAAAATGTATGTAAGAAACCCAAAAAACTATTGGTCACATCTATAACCATCATAGGTGAGACACTAATTATATATTACGAGTAATAATAGTGTAACTACACCGCTGCAATGCGTGAACACATAAAACATCATTTATACTAATCACACAGTTTAAATAATTTATTAGTCGGAAGCCATTTTGATTGATCAACCAAAATAAGTTAAAAAGATTTATTCTTATTTTAAAACATAAAAAACAAAAAAGAAGTAGCGTAATGGTAGATAAGTTGCGAATATTATCACTAAAATATAGAATATCTCAAGTTCAATTTAGGTAAAAACAACTTTAAAGTTTAAAGTATCTCTTAAAACACAATGTTGCAAAAAAGATCTACAAGGTCGATTAATCGTTCGCTAATCAACCATCAACTTTTTTGATTTGTTTAAATTGGTCAATGGTGGTCAAACTTATTGAAAACCTACAAATCTTGTCGGAAATACTATAAACACGTTGAAAACTTGTTTTAATCAATTATGGTCGTTGTTTATATCTATTACACGCTGTGTGTATAAGGCAAATCTTGCCGTAAATATCTAAAACTCACCGAAAATATTCAAAACTCGCCAAAAATACTAGAAACTTTTCAGAAATAGCAATCCGATCAATCACTGAAAGTAGAAAAATGCTTTACTCGATTTTGAAAGGACAAAATATACGAAACCAATTTTTTTAAAAAAGAAAGTAGAAAAATGAGCGAGCGCCTTTTGGACCTAACCTAACGCATGAATCCACAAACAAAGAAAGGCAGGCACCTTTATAAAGCCCCAGTCATATTATAAAGCCCCAGTCATATTATAACAAACAACAAAATGCCCCTGTGTGACTCAGGCCCTGTTTCTTGTTTCCCTAAATTAAATTAAAAAAATAATAATCTGTTTGAATATTGTCGATAATCTTGTTGTTCTTCCCCGTCAAGCCGCCATAGAAAAAAAAACCCTAGATCTCCAACCTAACAATGGTTGGTGGTGAAGAAGATGAATTCTTGAAAAGAAACACTGATTGTGTTTATTTTCTCGCTTCTCCTTTAACCTGCAAAAAGGTACCCACCACCTCTTTTTTCAATATGATTTAGGGCTTTATGCTGTATTCTATGTAATTTAATTAGCTTGTTTATTGTTGAATATTATGATTTATGAATTGGGTCGTGTTTTTTTTTCCTTGAAATTTATATATTAATTTGTTTATTGGTTAATTTGTTGAGTTGGGTCTTGTAAAGTTTGGATTTTTAAGGTTATGATTGGTTTGCATGTTTGGTTATTGGTTTTTAGGAGGGTATACCTTCAGCTTTTTTAACATTGTTTCAGGCCCTAAGTAAATGCTTGGTAATGATGTAGGATTATTTAAACTTTGAAGCATATTTATTACGCTATTTTGCGTAGCATGTGGCAAATGTCGATGACGTCATGACTGGTGTGTTATGTCGTGTTTGTCGCTTTTGTAGAAACTTTTGACTTGTAATGTTAGGTTTCCTGCTATGCTAGATAACAACGGTATTGTGCTTTTATGTTTGCCTGTTTGGCTTGTTTGATATTTAGTGTTTTTGTGTGGCTACATTATTGGAAGTACTATAAATATGATTTGTTGTATATAATGTCTATCTAACGCGCAATGTGCTTCTTTTAATTGGTCAAACAAATGGGATGAAAAGCCTAGGGGGCGTTTAGTTGGAGAGAAATACTCCATTTTTCCAGAAAATTTTTCATATGAAAAGGGAAAAACTGAAAACCCGTTTAGTCGCACTTGTTTCCAATAATTTTCCAAAAATATGAACTTCTCATTTTACAATTCTTAATAGAAAAAATGAAAATACCATTACAGCATTCTCACTTTTTTCATTTCCAAAATAATAACCCAATTTCCTCTCACCCCACTCTTATCACGCCCACCTCCGTCCACCTTCTATCGCCGCTCACCTTCCATCGCCGCCCACCTCTCCGTCCACCGTGTCTGTTTTAAAAAAGGAAAAATATACTCCAACTAAACGGATTTTCAAACTTCTCAACTCTTCTCTAGAGAAGAAAAACCATTCCCTTCCCTAAGAATTTAGAAACAGAAAAACAGGAAAAATTTTCACCAACTAAACGGCCTCCTAGTTTCCATCAAATGGTTTCTTAACTATAAGCATGTAACAAACTTATTGTATTTATCTAAATAGACTCTGCTCTGTTGCTACCATCTTTTAACAGGGAAGTGAATGTGAGTATCGCCATAGCGAGATTGCACGGCTCAACCCCAGGGATTGCTATTACTGGTTAAGTGGAAATTGCTTAAATCCAAAATGTGCTTTCCGTCATCCTGTAAGTGTTCTTTTAAAAATCATTCATGTCTTACTAGTTAAATGATATCACACAATTGGTTATTAATTTATTATCTTTTGTTATTTCAGCCCCTTGATGGATTATTGGGAGCCGAAGTTCCCGCTTTTGTAGGACCACCTGTACCTCCAGCTTCAGGAAAACCAGGTGTTGCTTGCTATTACTTTCAGAAAGGTTTCTGTTCGAAAGGACCATTATGCCCGTTCTTGCATGGGCCACCAAGCATAGCTGCGCAACCCGCACCACCTAATTCTGTTACCAAGCCTTCTAAGGTGCCTTCTACAGGCCCAGAAAAACCTGCTCAAGAACAGAAGTTTACACAACATGAAAGTATCCAAAAGCCCGTTGAGTTTCACCCTTCTCATGGTAAATACGTGCCTGGAGTGCAAGCTCGTGCACCAGCAAGAAATGGTGGTAATGTTGCTATGGAGAAAAAGGTTGAACCGCCTCCCCAAGAAACCTCTAGGTACACACCAGCCAACGTTGCTCCACCACCTGTAATAAATGGAGTCCCGATCAGCAGGTCTAACCATGGTGTGTACGAGGCTAATCATACTTCAGACAATGAGGGTACTAACGGAAAGGATGTTGATGAATATTCAAGAGAGCCTACCCCTGGTTTTGATGTTCTTGTGGATACTGAGGCAGGTGAATCAAAATATTATCCTAATGAAGAACAGTTTGGAAGGTCTAGAGGTGATTATGATGTTGAGCGAGAAATGTATCCCGAGCAGCGTGATTATGACCATTATAATGATGACGGGCGTTTGTGGGAGGAGCAAAGAGAATCGTCCAGCTTTGGAAGGAAACGGTATCCAAGAGATGAAAGCCCAGATCAGTTTGAACAGTCAGACTTACGCCATAGATTATCAAAGCAAAGAAGGGGTATTGATAATGTTGGTGCTTTAAGGTCAGTTGTCAGCCGCGAACATCCCCGTGACAATTACAATGACAGGATGCCAAGGAGGGATATCCACCACAACCACCACCATGACCGCCACAACCACCACCACCACGACCGCCACATGGAACCTGGTTCTTTTAGCAGCCGGCTTAGAGGAAGAATAAACATCACAGGGAATGAAACCGGCTCGAGAGTAGAGAGGGAAGTTGACATGGGAAGGCACCATCGGTCTAGGTACTCACCTGGACGGCCACCATACACATCGTCAAACCATAGCAGGCTTAGAGACAGAATAAAGGGTAGTAGAACGAGTAATGATTTTGATAATGATAGAAGAAACCATAGGGGTTCACGTGGGTCTGATATTGACAGTGAGTTTTCCGGACCTAGAAGATTGTCAGAGTTAAGAACTCAACAAACAGACGATAGTCAACTATTGGGTAAGAGGAAATACCCAAGAGCAGAAAGTCAACAATCTGAAGTCAATGCTTCATTTGAAGGGCCAAAGCCTCTTAGTGAGATTTTGAAGCGGAAAAGAGGCCCCGTCATTTCTTCTGTTGTGAATAATGAAAACAATAACACTAACGAAAATAACGACCATAACCAAGAAGAAAGAAAAGAAAGCCCACCTGAGAACATGATCGATGCTGAAAACACAAAGTCAACAAATGATGCAATGGTGGATCAGGAGCTTGAAGCCTATGATCCAAAGGACGGAGATTATGATTACGAGCAGATTGATGGAGAAGAGTACTATGAGGAAGGTGACGAGGAATACATTGAGGAAGAGGAAGGTGACGAAACTGGAAAGAAAGATAATGTAGTGTACGTTTAGATTTTGCAGATGTTCCGAGCTTTGTTTTTGAATGTTTTGTTGGTGTTCTCAAATTAAAAAGGCAAAACTTATTGATTGTAGCTTGTAGAAGTAGTGGAAAAATTCTAAAAACTATTTTTATGAAGTTTTTAGTTTGTATCTAACTTTGCATGGAGGAATTCCTCATGCTTTTGCTCAAGACCTCAGCAATCAGTATTCCATTCGACTTTTGCATTTCTCATACATGAGTTGAGCTTTTATTGCGTTACTCGGCCTATTTAACTACAACTTTGTTGAGTTCTTGGTAGAAAAAAGCGGGTGCAACGTTTTGCATCATAAGCTCTTCATTCAGCTAAACGTAAACGAGCTTAGTCGAATCGATATATGTTTGTCGAGCTAGTTGAGATAAAAACTTGTTTGAAATTTGAACTTTCTTTGAGCTCTCGATTATTAAATTATCTAACTTGCTTAGTTTAAAAATGGTTGATTGTTATCTCCTATGAAGATTTTTGGGTTCTTCCGTTATTGGTTTGAAGTTTGAACCAAGATCTTGCCAAGTAGGCTTTGGGCTTATTGGTTTTTGGTGTCTATTTGGGCTTATTGTATGTAAGTCTATCTGGTGACACATTTGGTGCTTATTGTAAAATGTTAAGGTCGGACTAAGATCCTCTCAAGTTAGGTCATTGTGAGTCATTAGATTTGATTCAATGGTTCAAATCAAAAGAAGTTGTTTAGATTTGAGTCATTGAATCAAACCACTACTCATAATCATATTAACTCGACTAAAGTCAGATAACACAACTTGAGAGGATCTTACTCCCTTATTTGATTGTATATTTGATCGTTGATTCACATGTCGTTACGACATGTGACGATTCAAGTTTATGTCATTGTGTGAGTTTCCTAGTTTGCACCCTATTTATTTATTTATACATAATTTATAGATCAGGTACTCCCTCCGTCCCATAATAAGTGTCCACTTTTTAAATGCACAAAGTTTTAGAAAATCCCACTAACTATACTCTTCACCAATCAAATATCAATTTTACCCACTAAACTCTCATCTCATTGGTTGGAGTAGAATATGGACACTTAATTTGGGACATCCGAAGATTCCATTATGGACACTTAATATGGGACGGAGGGAGTATTTTTTATGGTGTTGCGTTATTAATACTTTTCTCGACTCACATATTTTGTACTTTCAATAACCTCTGCCCCTTTGATACATAGTTTTTCTTATCAGTATTTTTATTTTTATTCTTAATTTTTTTTTATCAGTTTAATACTTTTGACTTGTTAAACTTTATATTTTTTGTTCCGCACTTTTCATTTGACAGCTTTACAATATAAATAAAATTATTAAAAAAAATCAAAAAACATGAGGTATTACTTATAACCAAATAACCTATCCCATTTTCTTATTGGGTGAGTTTATACAGACCCCCTATAGAGACATTTCTAATCATTACGCGCATAAAAAGGTTATATGATATACATCGTGGTTTATATATTTTGACCAAAACCTTCCCTTATCATATCATAAAAGGACTTCTTATAACATATCTCATATTTAAATGAATGCAAATCTATCTTTTAACCAAATAAAAAGGGGAGTGATACTCGCATCAAATAAATTGATGCATACACCACAATTATGCACATGACATATTATTACATACGCATTAATGATGTGATATTGTGGTGTATGCATTAATTTATTTTTTTTTGAGAAATGATAAAGAGACCTAAAGTTATGCCTAAACTTAGATCTAAAATCAAATGTTATCGTCTTGATGGGTTGTAACATAAGTGGGTCCATGTCTGTAGCCATCAAGATGATGACATTTGATTTTAGGTCTAAGTTTAAGCCTAACTTTAAATCCTTTTATCATTTTTTTTTTTTTTTATAAAATTGAAAAGGGTTTCGTATTCTGGTCAAACTTCAAAGGATCTGTGAGGCAAGGTGACCCAATACGAAACCCTTTTCAATTTCAAAGATCCTTTGAAGAAATCACATATGATCTGTGAACTCACAAGTGATTTTTAAAATAACAAATCACAAGTGATTTGTCAAATCACATGTAATTTTTAAAATAACAAATCAAAAGTACAAATCACATGTTATTTTTATGGCGGAATTTTTTTTGTTAAGGATTTCCCCGCCAAATGTATTACACCAAAAATCGTTGAAGTACAAAAGGTGTAGGTGACGTCCTACAACCCAACCTGCTACTTGGGCAATAAGAATGCACCGTAGTGCAACAACCCAAAAGACATGAGAATGGAAAACCAAACTCATGCACAAGCTTACAACAAGCTACTAACCAAACCACTAATAAAGAATGACACAACTATTCTTATTACTAACAAAGAAAGAAGCAGTAACCAACTTTATAGACAACCAATAGCAAGGAACTCACCAACCGAATAGCCACTCCATCATCCCTATAGCTGGTATGAATAGGCCAAACAATTTCTCTGGTTCACTTGAGTTTTAAATCCGACATTGAAGCCAATTCCAAATAGCCTTCGTGGCTAACTTCCATAAAGACGAACAAAGAGTCAATACCCGTAGGAGATTTGTAATATGCATTCCATATGTCCAAACACATGCACAAGACTAACCAGGGCCTAGAGTATGCATGATCAGACCTCACCCCTACAGCAACTCGTGAACCAATCCCTAAAACGCATGAAACCCTAACAGCAATAAGGGTATTGATAATAACAGCGGCTGAAATAAGCCGCGCCTCAAATCAAATCCATAAGAACAAGATTCGAAAACATGATTGGATAAATTAATCAAACAGATCAATCAATCCAAATCCATAAAACAAAAAGTGATAGGGTTCCAATAACAGCAAGACGTGCCGTCCCACCACACAAATCAGCCACAAGATAAAGAGGGTGTCAATAGACAAAGCATTCCGACCGTAAACCCATAAAATCCTCAAGAAAACTCAAAACGAAATTGTTTAAGCCCCTAAGAACGATCATAGATGATAGATCTTGGAGTAATGAACAAGAGGAATCGAGTTATTTGGAATGAACAGTTAGGGATTTGATGGCGGCCAGAATCTCCTTTTTCTCTCCGAAGGGCGAAAGTATATTGAAGTTCTCGTCTACTAAAAGATAAAAAAATTATCGTCACGATGGTATATTTTTTGTCGCTCGATAAGTACCGTTTGCAAAATATTTTATTTTCTAAAAAATTGTGGAAAGTGAATATTTTTTCTTTGATGAAAAAATGAATGATTATAATTTGCTCGTTAATCTTTACAAAATTTGTTATTTATATTGATCTCACCTACTTTCTACTTATTTTTATATTTTCTTAAGACAAATATTGATCTTTCTACAAATTGTAGAGCGTCAAGTAATATGTCAAAACCTCTTTCTTGATGTCATGTCATGGCACGTGAGATTTAACGCCAACATAACTTATAAGGATGGCAATGGGCGAGACAAAAACCCATAATTCGCGGGTACCAGCCCTGTGATGGGTGGGCAACCTCATCATCTCCGAATAGCTCATCGCATCTGATTAGATCAACCAGATCAACGAGAGTGGGCGCGTCCCATTTGGCGTGTTTCTCAAAACTTCCCAGACGTCTTCTTGAGCAAACGGTCTTCCGCCTTTAACCTCTTGCCGATACGTGTTCCTAACACGATTTATAAAATCCATTTTGTTTTCCCCACCACAAGCATCCAAACGTTAGAAACGTTTAAAGACTCTGTTGAATTTTTGACAATTATGGTTCAACATATATCATTTATTCATTATCATGTCCTTGTTACGTTTTTGGAAATTCTTTTTGTTGAACTTAGAACTTTGTACCAAAACGAATCCTCGGCTTGGTCGGCTCCGACTTTGCCATCCTCGGAAACGCTAACATAACACGTGGCTAATGACGTTTCATCCGACACTATCCAACGAGGGGCGAAATTTATGGTGTCGGGGTCGTTTTGGGTTTCGGGTGTGGTTTCGTCAACGATTTCGGGTTATCTTCGGGTTGTGGGTTTCGGGTCTTTTTTGTGGTTTTGCCATTTGTTTTCCTTTTCTTTTGAACTGTTCAGCTTCGGTTGGTGGTTGTGATTGTGATATTTGTGTTATGTGTGGTTGTGGATTTTTTTTGTAGATTTTGGAATTGCTGGTTAAGCACATGGTCTCGTTGTAATTGTTGATAATATAGTTTTTGATAAAGTTGTTCGGGTGTGTAGGGGTGCATTTGGTATTATTGGCTACCAAACACGGGAAAATGAGAAGACGACGATATTTATTTTCCGGATTAAGGTGGCGAAGGGTTTTACGAAGATGACGAACTCGGACGGGACATTTTGATGAGATTGTTCAAAAACGGATCGTTATATTGAGACATTTTTTTAATCGTGTATGAAAATGTTGAAGCATATAGAATAGAAGTAAAGTGTTTGTGATTGTGTGTAAAAAATGAATGGGTAATAGGTTTAAATAGTGTGTAAAAGTGGTTTAGTTAAAAAAAAAAAAACAAAAACAAACATTACCTTGCTATTGGATTACACACAACAACGTTGGTGTATTAAAATCACCATCAACGCCTTTGCCAACGACATTGTCATTGTGTGATAACACTGTTACCACGTTACCACACCTAACGCTCTCAAAATGATCTTTATTTAGCATCTCATCATGAGACCACATGCTTATATCAACTTCACCAAGGATTATCATCCATCATCACTTATATCAAATATGCAAATGCATGCAAATCTATCTTTTAATCAAATAAAAATGGATGTATTAATATTTTTTGTTTATAAAATTGAAAAGGGTCTTGCTTCGATGTAAAAATGAATGATTATAATTTGCCCGTTAATCTTTACAAAATTTGTAAATTATATTGATCTCACCTACTTTCTACTTATTTTTATATTTTCTTAACACAAATATTTATCTTTCTACAAATTGTAGAGCGTCAAGTAACATGTCAAAACCTCTTTTTTGATGTCATGTCATGACACGTCAGATTTAACGACAACATCACTTATAAGTATGGCAATGGGTGAGACAAAAACCCATAACTCGCGGGTACCAGCCCTGTGATGGGTGGGCAACCCCGTCAATATTTACCCGCGAATGAGTCGTAGGCGAAAAAATTAACCACCAACGGGTGGCGGGTAATATATAGGGTTGCGGATAAACCCAATATGCAGACCCGTCACACCCGTTTTCTAACGATCAACGGATTATATACTTTTCAAAATACTAATGTTTGAGTATAACGAAATGTTTGAGTATTATTATAGTTACGTGATCCTTAACAGCGCTCTAGTGAAACAATATGAATATGTTTGATATTAGTAGACTTAGTTATGTCTTCTTACGATATGAAACGAAATTGGTTCTTTTAAATTGCGCTTTGAATATGTTTTAAAAAAAATTGATAAAAGAGGGATAATTTAATTCAATAGAAGATAATAGTACATCTTTCATGGTTCGTATAAGAGCACAATCCGGAACTCTAACCTCAAGAATAATCTCATCATTATATCCTACGACCCAAGTAGCTATACTATGAGCAACTTCATTCCCTTCTTTTTTATCAAAAGATCATTGACACGTACTAAAAGATAGAGAAAAAGACAAATCTGTGAAAACATATTGCCAATTTGTAAATGAGTAGATGCGCTACCAAACTTTTGCTATTGGTGCGGCCTATTAGGTCATACGGAGAAAGAGTGTCTCATGAAGCCACTTCATATGATGGGAAGAAATTCAAAGACTGGCCTTTTCTAGAATGCCTTCAGGCTTCCAACTCAAAAAAAGATAGGTTCGTTTGGTGAACTGGCACATCGTGTTCTAACTGCTTTTAATAACAATCAAGAATATACAAAGGAATCAGAAGGATTGCTCGATCTAAGGTTATCGAACCAGGAGGTGGTTTTACATAGCGATGACATGGAGGGCAAGAATAAGAAGGTAATTTCTGAATTTTCAACTGTGGACTTGGAACATGTTGAAACCGTGGCTGAAGTTTCACAAAGAAGTTCAAATTTTAAAAGATTGAAAAACGATTGCTCAAGAAATGGTAACATAAAATGATCAACGGGTCAGTGGAAGATGAAGTTAATGAGACTAACATGGGTGAGAAGGAAGTTGGACATCCCAAGGACTTCAATGGGTCGTCAATAGCACTACCCATTACTGGCCAAATGGTGGCAAAAAAGAACATTGAAGTTAAAATGGCCAGATATGAAAGTGGACCTATAGCTGCTACCGAAATGGTGACAGAGGTAAAGGCTCCCAATACATCACAATTAAAAACATGGAAAAGGCATAATCGAGGGGGGAGGGGGGACAGAGAACAACTATAGTGCTGGTAGCATAGATGAGATTCATGGAGGAAAGAGATCATATGATACTTGTGTTAATGGAGATAAGATGGATGTTGATACTACTAAGAGGCATAAGGACCATAAGGACAATATTTTAACGGAGAATGTTGCGACGCAACATCGCCGATACCAATGAGTATCCTTAGTTGGAACGTCCAAGGAATGGGCAACCCTTGGACAGTTCAACACCTTCGCTCCTTAGTGAAGGATTTTAGCCCTACTATAATATTTCTCATGGAGACTAGAGTATGTGATAGTGAGGTTAGGGGTCTTAAACTCTTTTTTCAGCAATATAACATGTTGTTGTTAGTTCAGTTGGTAGAGCAGGTGGAAAGACTGTGATTTGACTGTTCAAAGTTACTCACAGAATCACATTGACTTTGTAGTGAAGGAAAGTAGTAATGCAATTTGGAGAGGAACTGGTATTTATGGTTGGCCTAAACAACAAGATGACCATCGGACTTGGACCTTTTTATGTTCCTTAAAAACATATCAGATTCAAGCTTGGCTGTGTTTTAGTGATTTTAATGAAATATTATATGCCTACAAAAAGGATAAGGGGTAGCAATAAGAGTGAGATGACCTCCTTTTTTTATGCGTGTAATTTTTGTAATCTAGAAGATATGAGTGCTTGTGGGGTCAAATATAACTGGAGTAATGGGCGGCGAGGTGAAGCAAATGCTTAGAAAAGACTTGATAGGTTCCTTGCCAGCCCATATTGGTTAGAGTTATACCCTGTTGCGTCTTTTCAAAACTTGGCACGCATCTCTTTTGACCATTCCCCCATTGTATGCCGTTTGGTGCCACTTGTAAGAAAAAGAACAAAGTTTTTCGATTTGAAAGTATGTGGTTACATGATGAGAGTATCCATTGGGTTATTACAGATACATCGGGTTATTTGCAATGTACCTAGTAATTGGGTTATGGATCTTTGGTCATGGGTCATGGATCATGTATAATACCCAACATGACTTCATGCATGATGTCATGCAATGGGTCATGGGTTATGGATCATGCTCCATGGGTATGGGTTATGGACTTGGTTTTTACCCAACAACATTTATTGTACCTAGTCAATGGATCATGGGTCATGGACTTTGGTTTTTACTCATTACTTTACACATTACAATATATACATAGTATATATACATTATGTAAACACTAGTTGTTATACATATGCATTTCTATAAGATGTAAACAATATTTAGTGTTTATATAAAAATGTCTTTGGTTTTATATATAAAAATGTCTTTGGTTTTAGTAAAAGTGTGTTAGTAAACTATTGGCTCAAACCTTTTACGTATATTATTTGTTTCGTTAAAATGATTTTACGTTTGTTATCGACAAAACATTAGAAGATCGTAAAATATAAATAAACGTTTTTATGGCTTATTTGTATTAACACACTATACAAGTTGGTAGAGTCTATTTTGATATGTTGTCAAACATAGTCTCAGTCTATTTTGATATGCTTTGAAATACACCTGTTTGACTTTCATTGTGTGAGATAAAGGAGTATTAACTTCTCTCAAATTACACACAAACCTACCCATCCTCATTTCATCAACTTATTTACTCCTCACAATTTCACACAAACCTACCCATTTCATCTCATCAACCTTGTTCATCAAACTCATTCAAACTCTTAGCTTACCATGGATGTACAATCCAGAAACTCGGCAACAAACAGTCACAACCATGGGGTCCATTACCCATTGAGTATAAGGATCTCAAGAATGGTATCACTACGCAGACCCTGAACCAACACTTTGACCATTTCCAAAACCATACACATCTAATTGTCAATGTCACAAAAATACATTTGAGTGTCATGAGGAACTACACATGTTTAAGGAAGAGGCACGCCACATGTGGACATCAACTAACAACTATATCGTCCAACTCCTAGAGGAACGCATAAAAAAATCATGAAAGCTATCCTATTTATGATATGGTTGTATTAATTTCAGTTTTAACTATGTTTATGTAATATGTTTGTAGAACATCTATGAATTTCAAATCTAGATGTGATTTCTTGTTTGACTGTATTTCCTGTTGCAAATATGAAAACAATTATTAATTTAACCCGTAAACCAATAATGCTTCTAAAATTTAATACCGACTCTTTAGTTTCCCCATTTTTTGTATATATATTTGTTCTCTAAACAAGTTGCTGCATACCAAACAATCAATCAGACCTGCAATCTTCTTAACGAAATATCAATCTCATTTGTATTTGAGTATGTCGTCTATAAACAAAAGTACAAGATATGATGCAATTATCGAAAACAGTCAAGCATATCAACTCAAGTATGCAAAATTCCCCCTATACCTTCAGATGAATTGTTCAATTATGAACTAGAAGCTTTGTAGCAAAAAATTTGGAAGGAGGAAGATGAAAGAGAAGCGAAGTTAAAAAGACATGCTGAAGTGGCTAAGGAGCATTGGAAAAAGGTGGCCGCTCTTAGAATATTAGCAAACTATGAACCTGCTGAAACTGAAATTGACAGTGAAGATGAATGTTTAGAAAATTCTCTTACGATAAATTTTATTTGGCATAACTTTTCGATTAATTGCCATAATTTCAGTTTTTACCATGTTTATGTAGTATGTATTTAAAGCATCTATGAATCTCAAATCTATATGTTTTCATCAGTTTGTTGTAGTAACAATGGATGATTAGATATGATTTCTTATTTGACTGTGTTTGTTGAAGTGGTTGTGCTAGTTCCCGTCATTTTTTATTTTGTAAAATTTTGGTTGCAGATTGTGGAATGGGTTATGAATTAAAGTAAATTTAGTTGATAATTGTGATCTTAATGTTTTAAGTTTTGATTGCACTTGCACTTTGCAGTTGTATTTGCAGTTTAGGGGTTGTTTGAATTTACCTGGTTTGACTTTTAAAAGTCAACAAAGACCAAAAAAACAAATAAATGAGTAACCAAACTGGTATATTGTGCCATTTTTGTCTTTTGGTTACTATCTAGGGCTGAGCATCGCAGACCCCAAAATCGACCGGACCACAAAAACCAACCGGACCGACCGAATTGAAGAACCAGCGATACAGTCTTGGTCCCAACTTTTTTCTTATTTTGGTCCGGTCTTACGTGCAAACCGACCAATAATTCCTTCTTGGACTGGACCGACTGAAGGACTGGACCAGAACGGACTGAACACATTCGGTCCATGGTTTTGGTCTAGTTCGGTCTTGGTCCAGTCCGGCCTAAATCGATGCTCAACCCTATTACTATGTTATTCAAAAACTGATAACATCAGATAATCCTGAATATTAAGTGTCAATTTCCCCCAATAATGCTCGTATTTTATATCATTTATATGGATTTACGCTTGTTTTCCTCTATATTTCACTTTCAGGTAAATTACGAGCATTGGAGCTAATGAGACGCGAATTTGGAGAGTTTATTGAAGATATATGATAGTATGCTCATTTTGAAGATGTTACGCGTAACTCTCCTCTCACATTACGCCGTAATGTAAGCGTGGCTCGTAAAACCAACTAAATTGAAGATTACGCGTAACTCCCTCAGGATTACGTCGTAACTAATTAGGTCAAATGATGTTCGCGCGCCGCAAACTACGCCCGTAACTAATTCCACAATTACGGCGTAACCATGATTTATTGAAAATACGGCGAACTCATTCCCCGATGTTATGTCAGAACCGCCTTTTCCGAGAAAATTACGAAGAAATGGATGTTACGACGTAACTCTCAACTTGTTACGCCAGAACAGATCGGCCTATAAATACCGCCCAAATTCCAGCATTTCTATTCATTCAATTCACACACCAATTCAGAGAACGTGAGTAGAAGGTTGAAGGCAGATCTTAGAGAGCATACGGAGCCACTCCCCTGCGATAAGCATTAGCATTTTATCATTTCTTTACTTTCAATTCATGTATTTCGATATGTTAAACATTGAATCGATTGTTTTAGTTAATATGAGCGGCTAAGCACCTCTAGTGCTAGCCTAGTTATGATTCCTTGATTGTTTTGTTTATGTTTACGTTGCTTCCGTATAATTATTTCAAAGTGTATGCATGCATAGTTTATTGGTAGCTACCCTTGTTTCGGTAGTTTTGAATGGTGGTAGAGGCTAGTTGCTTAGGAGATATGACCAACTGACCCTAAGTGAGTAGACCGAGACGGAAGGGTAAGATATGACCAAGTGACGACCCTTTCTACTTGTGCGATTTGACCAACTGATCACCTACCGTTTGGATGAACTTAAGAAGTAAGAGGTGAGTGTTTAAGTTGCTAGCGCCCGGGAACTCACTATTATTAATCTAGCATGTAGAGGTACTTAATGAGTTTGCTTAGGGTACCAGGAACAACTGGACTTATGAGGGGACACCTGACTTCTCCAATGGTACCCTTTGCTGATAGGTTAGGATGAACTGAACAAATGTTGTCCTAGCGACTTTGACCCCACATGAAGTAATTGAAAGTAATTAGACGTAAACACTACTAATTAGGATGAGTAGCTAGGTTAGCACCACTCTCCTCTATTGATCACACCTTTTCCTTTATCTGCTTTAGTAGTTAATTAGTTAATTCCTTATCGAAATCATATTAAAATCTGTGACACTTAGAATTAGTATAAATCCACACACATAGCTCTTGGGACGACCTCGGTTTTACTGACACTACACTACACACGATCGGTACACCGCCCGTTAGTGCATTAGGGTAAACCATAGGTATAACGAGTAATTATAAATATTAAAACCCGGTCAAGAAACTCGCATCAAGTTTTGGCGCCACGGAAGTTATATTGGGATTTCTATTAAGTCTTTCATTTTTATTAAAATTTTCTCAAATTCTCACGATATCTTTTCAAGTTTCGTGTACCATGGAAGTTGTTAACATTGATGACCTCACTCTTGAGGAATATTCGGCGCTGACAAGAGAACAACAAGGGTCGGGCTCGAACACCGTAATTGGAGCCGATGTCCGTTTCGAGATTAAAGACCAATTTATGAGGAGCTTCATGCTAACCCTTTTCGTGAAACAGGGACGATGATGCGATGAGCACGTTGAAAATTTCTTATACATCGCAAGCCTTTTCAACATTCCGTGTGTCTCATGACGTTATGCTAAGGGTGTTCCCATGACTCTTCTGGGGCGCGGAAGATTGATAGAAAGATTGCTCACGGCGATTGATACTGGGCTCTCATAAAGAAGAACTTCATCGAGAGGTATTGTCCTCCATCGAAGATATCTAACCAGCTCTTGGAGATCCATAATTTCAAGCAAGAAGACGATGAAACGTTCAAGCCTGGGATAGATACAACGATCTCCTCTACAAGTGTCCTACACATGATCTGAACAACCAGCAAAAGGTCAACATCTTCTACAAAGGAATCAACGTAACTAGAAGACATATTTTGGACTATCAAGGGCCAATTCCGAGCATGACTCCTACTCTAGCAATTGAAGCCATCCAAAAAATGGCTGATCATTCCCAAAAATGGCACGATGGAGGAAGCAAAAGAAACCAAGGCGGAAATATTGACGGAATTGCAGCCATCACTACCAAAATTGAAAATCTGAGTCGAGATATGCTAAAAATCAGAGAAACCGTTCATGCCATCCAAGTAGGTTGCAAAAGCTATGGGGGAGGACATCTCACCAAGAATTGTCCTCACAATAACGAAGAAAACATAATCGAAGAAGCTAAATATGGAGAAAATCGACCGTTTTACGGAGATAATTGAAATAGTAATGGCTATCATGGAGGATCTGCTGGAAACTACAATCGTGGGCCTTATGGAGAAAAAAGGCCCAACCTCGAAGAGACTATAAATAAATTCCTGGAAAGTTCAGCCCAAAGACAAAAGGAACAAGATGAATGGCTAAAAGAATTCTAGGAAAACACTGATATAAGTCTTTCCAATCACGATACAACCCTAAAAAACCTAGAAACCATGGTGGAAAAGCTTAATGAGAAGGTAAGGAAGAATAATACTAAACCGGAAGGGACAAAACCCACAATGGAATGTAAGGTCATCTTTTCTGATGAAGACTCAAAGTTACAAGTTAATTCTCACACCGAAGATTCAGATTCAAGTGAAAATTCCGGTGACAGATTAAAGTTACGCCGTAACATGTCTGAAGAGTTACGACGTAACTATGTTTTTGACAGCGATCATGGGATTATGAAAGATGTCGATAAGGATGACTCAAGCGAGTTACGCCGTAACCAAACATCACGCTACGACGTAATCGGGAAACGCAAGTGCATGTGTTTCTCAAGTGGACGAATCGAGGACACAAGTAATTAATGGATGGTCCCGATATTAATTTATGCCCTTTGTCCCCATATAAAAGAAAATATCACCGGTGCAAGAAAATACCCGTAGCTAAGGGGGACTGGTATGATCTATGGGCTTCGTGCGACCATCGAAATGAAATTTGCGATGGAGGAACCGATAAGGATAGGATCAAAAATAACAAATTCATGTGGGCTGCATATACTGATGATGAAATATTGGAAAAGCTCTCATTCGAGGAAGAAGAGGAGGCACCTATCACTCACTGGTGCACTCCGATAATCATAACTGACGATGAGTCCACGCGAGCTTGGCCTACGTGCGAACCTTTCCGCGAGTATTGCAATGGGGGTGGTAGCCTGAAAGAAGAAGAATGGACGTGCCCTCACGAGCTTAAAAGACATGATGTCAAGTTCATAGATTTTTCATTTGATGATTGGTATGCGATACAATTCGAGAATGCTAAAATTAACCTGAATCTTCTAAAAAGGCTCAAGATTGACTACGAGGATCATTATCAGAAAAAAGAATTGGTTAATGATGACATCTACTGCGTGAAAGATCCTTTAAGCAACACTGATGACAAAGAAGCCAGAAGTCATTGGTGTGAAAAGATAAAAACTCCTGGGGAAGTTTTCTGGGCATCGTGCAACCCTTATAAAGATAAATGTAATGAGGGAAGCAACTTAATGAGAGTTGGGGAGGATGAATTCTTTCGGAACTCAACCAACGACACGGAAAGAACGAAATTGCCTTGGTTAGACAACTTGGGATTTGACAGTTGGGTCAAGATCAAATATGGAAAAGTAGATGCGTTGACGAAGGAAAAGATCTGGAAAGAATATACGAGTAAAGAAAATCCGAACGACGAGGGTCCTAACAACTTGAGTGACATAACGATTGAGGATGCCAAAGAGTCGGTGAGAAATGAGAATGAAGAATGCAAACGTATACTAGTAGAAGATTTGCTTGACGAGGAATGGTTTAAAGGCACCGAGTCTGACGACGATGACATAGAGGGGATTTTAGATTACCTTGAATTGCAAGGAAAATAGGAATTTACTGAACCCGATGATGAAGCATATGAGCAAAGGAGGTGCAAACTCCTTGGGATTCCATATAAGAGGCCACCTCCGATTATTGCTGAAAAGTATGAGTTCCCTCGATACCATTTAGGGCCGGACGAAATTTTTTTCAAAATTTGAAAGATCGAGACTAAAGAGTACCTCCGCACGGCTACCAATGTCGCTTGGGTCAGACATAATTTGATAAAGGACATGGAGGAAGTTGGCCAAGTCCAAAGACCACCATAAAGCCCCAAGGCTCTGAGTCTAACTTAAAGACTCGTAAATAAAGAAAAGTGCTCTTTCGGGAGACAACCCGAATTATCCCATTCTTTTGTTTTATTTCCATTTCATTGGTTTTGTGTTTTTAACCATTTTTGCGGAAACGAAGAAAAGTTCTTTCATGACAGATGTCGATCGACCGAGTTACTGGCGAACTCATTCTCATGGTTACGCCTGCAATGTGCCCTTTGCGCAGAACCTCGAAGCATTACCAATTACGGCGTAATCCCATTTTAGTGCTTACCGTAGCTACACTTTTACAACATCGCGTGTTTTGCCTAGTTACAAGATTACTTCTTTCATTTTAAACACAATAACCTTGTATTAGTCTTTTAAATGAACTTTGTGGGTATGTTCCTGAAGCCCTCACGAGACTACACTCGTCCACTGGGACACCAAGTTGTTTAAAGGCTTGTTGCATAAGCTAAATGCAACCGTGATTCCTCTAAAGTAAGTTAGGTTTATTTTTCATCTTTCAATTTTATTCTTTTTAGAATTATCCATGTCGGTAGTGTGATTTCGTGGATTGAAGTTTGCTCGTGGAAGCTTATGCGAAGGCACGACTCTTTTCGTGGGCCTTCTTTCTTTTGGAGCAATTTCGGGAAGTTCTCGCCTAATTCTACTTTCTCTTCACCTTTATTTAATGCTTAGTACAAATGGGACTTTGTACAATTCAAGTGGAGGGACGGGAGTAGAATTGTCTCTTGAACTTTATTTTGCCCTCGTTTTTCTAGTTTATTTTGAAAAATTAGGCCAGTTTTAAAATTTTGACATGTTTTTCTTAACCTAACTAGAGTAGACCTTAGCCGAGCACATACAACCCTTGATATTATATGGTGAGATTAGCCTTATCCGTTTCCAAATTTTTACCCCAAATCCACCAAATTATGAGTGTACCGGTAGCTTGTAAACTTTAGAACTTGGCATTTACATCATTTCGAGACCATAGACGAGGTATGTTGAGTTAGCTCGATGTATTTGGACTTTTCAGTTTAAGAAGGCAGTATTATAGGATTATCACCCAAATAACCTACCATTGTGTGTCTATCGATTAGTCACCTCGACTTCTCGACCCCATGTGAAACTCTTTTGTTGCACTCACCTTTAGTGTAAGATACCCTAGATACACCCATCCGAGCCATTCCTTTGTTAACCCAATATATTGTTTCGTTACACCCATACACCTTAGCCTACCCTATAGTCTTTATTTGTGATTGGGAAGTCATCATTTGCCTAAGTTCAAGGTTCAAGTGGAAAGGTTCGAGAATCACGCTTTCATCGACGACATATTCTTAAAGATCATCAAGGCCCCCAATTCCCATTGTTCATCTCAAGTGGAGGGATGTTATGTTTATTTGTTGTGTTTAAAAAAATGTGATTCGAAAAAATAAAATAAAAAATAGTTATGTTATGTTATTCAGTTGATTGTAAAGTGCGATGTTATAAGCACTATGTTATGAGCTTAATATAGATTTAGTATCGAGGAGGCTGTCATAATTCTCAATTTCCGGTCATCTTTCAAATTTACTATTCATCTCGGGAATTTACTATTCATCGGTTACTATTCATCATTTTACTATTCATCGTTTTTGAAGCCGAGTTGATATTTTGAGAAGTTATTTCAAAATTTTACTATTTACAAAACACTATTATCCCCAGAGAAAAATTTATATTTACGACCATTATCTGCATATTAGTTCATGCATGAGTTTGCATATTTCATTAACGTATATTTTCCTATTAAATAAACGCTATCGCACGATAATTTATTTTGAATAATTGATCCGACACTTTCGACAATTGTCCAGATATATTTTTATACTCATTTTAAGACAATAAAAATTATATTATTAGTTTACCCGATGTTTTGAATTTATTTTGTATATAAATTGTTATGTATATATATTTACGACGGTTTTCGTAAATTTAACTCGATAATTATTTGTTCACTCAATTCTTGCGAGAAATGTATTTTTATAATTTTTATGACTTCAATATATTTTATTTTGTTCCGTAAAAATAGATTTCTAGTTAACGCTACAATAAATAATTAATTACATTTACCAAATACACGCTATACTTAACATTAAAATACATTTAACTACAAAATACATCAAATTCCCCCTAAATACCCATGGCCGGCCCCTTAGTCACCATGTGTGATCAAATTGATCTTTGCTACTTAATGAACACATACTCTTTATTAATTATGACTAGGCCTTTTATTTCAAAAAATATCTATCAAAAACACATACTCTACACTTTCAAAAGGTGAAAAATAAAAAGAGAGACCTCTCCTCCCATGGTGGTGATCGGCCAAGGCTAGAAACACAAAGAAGAATACATAAATTTTCCAAGATCAAGTACATTCAAGATCCATTTGAGTACTAGTTAAGGTTTAGGATTAAAACCTTGAAGTTAATTAAGTTTTTCATCACCAATATCTCATAATCACTCAAGTAAGTTCTAAATAATTTTTCCTAATCTTTCATAATCTCACTTGAGTTATTTTTATCACCTAGTACAAATCATGCAAGTATCATATGTATTTATACCACTTTTAAGTGTTTTTATTACTTATTATGAATTATAATCATCCTATAATTAATGCCTTGAAACATATCATGGTTGATGATGTTTAGGAACCCATGACACCCTAAGAAGGTGTATGGTAGGTTTAGAATAGATTTGGTGTTGATTTGAAGTGATTGAAACAAGTATTACGCAAGAAAAACCATTTTCGACAACTTTAAAATGGTGTCTGATCATTTTTGTGAAATCTGGAAATTTCGACAGGTTATAAAATATTTTGGCTATATATTCAGAAAATATACTTTAAAACGAAACCGTGGTCGCTGAACGGGTTAAAACGGATTTATAACGAAGAAGTTATGCTATTTTCAAGTTTAACGACGAAAACTATATTTTCAGGAAAATGCATGCTGTTAAGAGTTATTTTAAGGGCAAAAATGAGTTTTAAACATTTTCTAAATGAGTCGATTTGTTAAAAATATATTAGTATACATTAACACGAAGCTAAGGATATATAAACGTAGAAAACGGACTTATAGCGACTAAGTTACACGCGATTTAAATAGAGTTATCGTAACTATTTTTCACAAGTAATAACTCTTATATATTTTCTATTAGTCAAAATGGTTATTGCGAAGGACCATGTTTAGAGCCGTTTTTCATATCGATAGAATACTTTTGAGAAAACGATGTCTTCTAGTAAAAGTGAGTTCACCTAGCCTATTTTCTAAAATGTTCAACCGTTCGTCAAACGAAGTTGTAACGAATAATATATGGTCACTCAAACTTTGCCGAAAACTAACCTTAAACAATATTTTTAGTCCAAGTACCCTACTTCATCTATATTTTTCTCCATGATCGAGACCTCTGTGATAAAAATTTAAAAGCCAAGACTTTGAGATAATGTTACAAGCTTTCCAAAACCGTTGAGTTTGTTTCCTAACACTCGATATTCACTATTTTACGACTAGCTTTTCGAGGCCATTTAGTCACTTTCACGAATTATCAAAGTACATTATTTTGCGAAGAAAAACTATATTTCTTGATAAATCACTAATCGACTATCGTAGGATGTTGTTTCAACGTAAATACTTGTAAAGTATTTTGTAACTTGACAATAGGTCATAAACATATATTTCGACGATAAACTTTACTTTCAAAAATGTACAAGTGGTATGGATATCATATGAGTTTGCATGCACGACATTATTTCATGGCTTACATTAGAACATATCATTCATATTAGGTTACAGATAGAGATTGCACCTCAATTATGTGAATCCACTTTGTCATCATAATCATTGCATCAGGTGAGTTCGTAGCCCCACTTTTACTCGTTTAATTGTTTTATAAACTCTTTGAGGGAGATACATGCTCAACTACTTGCTTTTACTTTACCCTTATATGAACTTAAATAACTGTTGTTTCACTACTTATGCTAGTAAGTAGATTGTGCCCGAACTAAATTGATCACTATGTTATGAACACTATTATTGAACCACTTTCCTTGATTTTGAGCCCTTGACATATATATTTGAACTCTTTTAACTTGATAGTAACATATTGGCATAGATTTGAACACTTTAACTTGATTTAAAACATTTTGACATATAATTAATCTCTTTTAACTTGATTTTATTCTTTTGACATGTAATTAATCTCTTTTAACGTGATTTAATTCTTTTGACATATAATTAATCTCTTTTAACTTGATTTAATTCTTTTGACATATAATAAATCTCTTTTAACTTGATTTAAAACATTTTGACATATAATTAATCTATTTTAACTTGATTTAAAATATTTTGACATATAATTAATCTCTTTTAACTTAATATTGAACCTTTTGACTATTTTGAACTTGTTTGACTTTATATTGAACCCTTTGACTATTTTGAACTTGTTTGACATAATATTGAACCTTTTGACTATTTTGAACCTTTTGATATGTTTTGAGCTCTTTGACTATTTTGAACTTTTGAACTCGACTTAAACTCTTGAACTTAATTACGAACTTTTGAATGGAACACTTGAACTTAATTACGAACTTTTGAATGGAACACTTGAACTTAATTACGAACTTTTGAATGGAATCCTTGAACTTAAATACGAACTTATGACTTGTTTGAACTTATTGAACCGTACGTGCTATGACCTTGACCTAAAGTCTCCCATGATCGGAGCATCACTATAAAGTCTCCCATGATCGGAGCATCACAATAAAGTCTCCCATGTTCGGAGCATCACTATAAAGTCTCCCTATGTGAACGGAGCAACACTAAGTCTCCCTTGTACGGAGCAGTGCAAAATCTCCCATGTTCGGAGTGTTCTTAATTGTATATAATAGTTGTATGATGTACCGTTCGTACATTCGCATTGTTAGTCTCCTATTAGTAGGTAGTATGGATAGCGCTATTAGAGGTCGGCCAACCTCTCGTCCACTATGTTACGGGACGCATATTATTTATTCTAGGGGCTTTGCCTGACATACATTATTATATACGTGGTGCTATACTATGAACTATTATAACAGTGTATACTTGACTATTAGACATACTACTTTTGGCAGTGGGTTGTGAACACACAGGTTGCAAGTTTTGTATGGGCGGAACTTGGAACTGAGTGGATTTACAATGCCTTTGCTTTGAGAACTCATTTGACCACGTGTGCTTGAACATAAACTAGACATATTTTGGCAGTGGGTTATGAACACACATGTTGCAAGTTTTGTATATGAACTTGAACCGAGTGGATTTACAATGCCTTTGCTTTGTGGACTATTCTAAATGACCAAAAACTTTGCCTTTCTTTGCATGAACATTTTTTAAAGGCTTTACAATTCAACCAAACTCTATGAACTCACTCAACCATTGTGTTGACACTTTTAGCATGTTTTATCTCAGGTATCTAAGGCATTCACTTCATGGCATGCATGTGGACTTATCATAGAGTCGCGGTGTCGACGCGTCTAACACATATTTTATGCACTTACCTATCCTTTGATTGTAACAAACTCATTTTGGTATATTGGAAATCTTTTGGGGACATATGTTTTGTAAACTCTGATTATTTTACTTAATCAAACGATATTTTCAAAACGACACTTTAGGTCGTTCGGTATAATCGTAACTTTGATGCTATGATAGTCATCCCCGTGAATTCCATTTCACGCAAAATGTAATTTGGGTGTGATGATTGATATCAGAGCATCGGTTATAGAGAACTAGGTTGCATCATTGACAATAGACTATAACTACATCATTATAGCATCTCATCATATCATTATAAGTACATACTCATTATACATGCGGGTTCATGACTCAACACCAAACATCATATGAGTCGATTAGTCCAAGCATTGCATAGTTACTCCTAAATTATACATAGCCTGATCACCTATGTCTAATTTAGGAAGAACCATGCAATGAATGGAGTAGTAGTCTCATATGTGTAAGCAATTCCGTAATCGAGCCAAATTTTCAAAAGATTTTCTTTAAAGCACTTGTTTCCAGTTTGATCCGAGTGACAGTTCTTGTTTGATGAGTTGCAAAGATCAAGCTGGAAACAAGTTGTTACTTAAACCGATTTAGCCTAATCGTATGACAGTTCTTGTTTGATGAGTTTTGGGATTAAGTAAAAATCGGTTACCTAAAAGTCTTTTGAGGGTTTTGCTCGAGAATGGGAAAGCTTCCAGAGGTTACGCCGTAACCAGCATTTTAGTGCAAAATACGAAGAATTTTATGTTACGGGCAACTCTTATAACTAGTTACGCCAGAACTGGACACGGCCTATAAATACCCCACGATTTCCAAAGATATCAAATCATCCCATTTCACACACAACAATCGGTGAGCGTTAGAAGAAGTCAAGGCGGTTCTAGAGGAGCATACTGAGCTATCTCCAAGGGAGAAATCACTCCCTACGATAAGCATTAGCTTTTTATCTTTTCTTTACTTTCAATTCATGTATTTCGAAACATTAAACATTGAATTGATTGTTATAGTTAATATGAGCGGCTAAGCACCTCTTGGTGTTGTCCTAGTTACGATTCCTTAATTATTTTGTTTGCGTTTACATTACTTCCGTATAATTATTTCTAAGTGTATGCATGCATAGTTTATTGGTAGCTACCATTGTTTCGGTAGTTTTGAATGACGGTAGAGGCTAGTTGCTTAGGAGATATGACCAACTGACCCTAAGTGAGTAGATTGAGACGGGAAGGGTAACATATGACCAACTGACGACCCTTTCTACTAATGCGATTTGACCAACTGATCACCTACCGTTTGGATGAACTTAAGAAGTAAGGGATGAGCGTTTAAGTTGCTAGCGCCCGGGCACTCACTATTATGAATCTAGCATGTAGAGGTACTTAATGACTTGGCTTAGGAGACCAGGAACAACTGGACTTATAAGGGGACACCTAACTTCTCCTGTGGTACCCTTTGCTGATAGGTTATGACGAACTGACCAAATGCTGTCCTAGCGACTTTGACCCCACCTGAAGTAATTGGAAGTAATTAGACGTAAACACTACTAATTAGGATGAGTAGCTAGGTTAGCACCACTCTCCTCTATTGATCACACCTTTTCCTTTATCTGCTTTAGTAGTTAATTAGTTAATTCCTTATCGAAATCATATTAAAATCTGTGACACTTAGACTTAGTATAAATCCACACACATAGCTCTTGGGATGACCTCGGTTTTACCGATTACTACACTACACACGATCAGGTACACTGCCCGTTATTGCATTAGGGTAGACCATAGGTATAACGAGTAATTATAAATATTAAAACCTGGCCAGTAAAACCTGCATCATGTATGCATGCATAGTTTGTTGGTAGCTACCCTTGTTTCGGTAGTTTTGAATGGCTGTAGTGGCTAGTTACTTAGGAGATATGACCAACTGACCCTAAGTAGTTAGACTGAGTGGGAAGGGTAAGAATTGACCAACTGACGACCCTTATTCGCTTTGCGATTTGACCAATGATCACCTACCGTTTGGATGAACTTAGAAGTTAGGGATGAGTGTTTAAGATGCTAGCCCGGCACTCATTGTTAAGAATCTTGCATGTAGCGGTACTTAATGACTTGGCTTAGGGGAATAAAAAAAACTGGACTTTCGAGGGGCCACCCGATGATCTCTGGTGGAAACCTTTGCTGATAGGTTAGGACGAACTGACCAAATGCTGTCCTAGCGACTTTTACCCTCACTCTTAGCAATTGGAAGTAACTAAACATGAACTTAACATGATAGGAAGATTAACTAGGTTAGCACACTTCTCATCTATTGATTACAACCCTCGCCTTTACTTGCTTTTCTTATTTTCTTGTTTTAGTAGTTAATTAATCATTTCAACCTTAAAACATATTAAAATCTTTGACACCTAGACTTAGTTAAAATCTGCACACATAGCTCTTGGGACGACCTCGGTTTTACCGAATACTACACTACACACGACCGGGTACACTGCCCGTTAGTGCATTAGGGTAAACCATAAGTATAACGAGACAATATAAATATTAAAACCTGGTCAGTAAAACCTGCATCAAAAACAAAACTGACATACTGTTGAATTTTTGTCTTTTGCACTTGCAGTTTCCATTTCATTATCATCTCAATACTTAATTGCATTCTGTTTAACCTCCAAATGGACGATGATCTGGTTATTAATAATGGTGAGAAAATCCACCTCTCTAAGTTGACTTATGAAGAGTTAGAAGATTTGATTGTAGCACTATTACCAAATGAACAAATTGTTGTTGCAACAAAAGGTTACTAAGCTAAGAGGACAGTTGCAAATGTTGGCTTAAAAGCTGTTGCAATCAATGGTAAAGATGGGTTGCAAACAGAAACAAGGCAAGGAATGGATGGTAAAGAGACCATGGTTTGAATAGTTGTATGTTTTTATATTTTGTTATGCTTTAGTAATTGATGGTTAAGACACTGAAGTTGTTTGAATTTGTGGCATGTCATTGTTAAACACAATCTACTTAAGTTTGGAACTGAATTTTGCATATGCAGTATTACTTTGACTTATAAAAGTCAACTTATACAGATTCAGTGTTAACAAGTGTTTTATGCAGATTCAGTGTCAACATTTATAGATACTAGTTTCACTTTCATTAGTTAAACATATGACTAATGAATACCAATTTGCAGATTCAGTATCAACATTGTAAAAAAACCAACAACTAATAGAATACCAATTTGACTTTGATTATTTACAAAGCAGTCATATAGTTAAGTTACAAATTAATCTGATTCCGAATCAAATTCAAAGACAAATTCCAATAAAAACCTTTCATTTTCATCTCGTTCTTGTCTAATTCTTTCCTTTCACTCTTGTTCAGCCGTTGCTTCTTTTTCTAGTGTTTATGTCAATGCTTCTTGGTCTAATCTCAGTTGTTGTTCCTGATCTTCAGTAAGATGTCCATCTTCAAATGGTTGTGTTATTTCTTCTTGTTCTTCAATAACATGTCCATAAATTGCAGGCAAATCAGTTGTACCACTATCACTTTCACTACCACCTACACCACTGTCGTTTCCAGGAATTGTA
Organism: Chrysanthemum lavandulifolium; assembly: GCA_022545495.1. Classification (NCBI taxonomy): domain Eukaryota; kingdom Viridiplantae; phylum Streptophyta; class Magnoliopsida; order Asterales; family Asteraceae; genus Chrysanthemum; species Chrysanthemum lavandulifolium. The sequence continues at coordinate 152,538,170 of CM040242.1, forward strand.
TCCTCGTGGAAAATATTAAACATATTTCTCATTGTAATTTAAGATAATGGCATGATTGTTTAGGAGAATACACAAAAACATGTTGAAGTATCAAGGCAACTCCTATATTAATAGCCTTTCTATAACTACCCTTTGTAAGAACTCTGTGATAAATTGGACCAGAAATTGTATCCGAAAGGTCTTTGAGTGTTACTGTGAGATCACCCAACGTACTCAGAGTACAAGACTTGCATATTGCAACAACCTGCTCGAGTTTCCTATTCTTGAGAAAGTGCTTGATATATCCCAAACATCCACTCACGTTACCCCAATAGTATTCACAAACTTAATGGCGCTAACCAACGGCCTACGCGTAAAATCCTCATCCTTACCCACATCATCAACACATTTATTAATATACTATTGTGTCAGAACTACACACTCCTGCCCACCTTCCCTAATATATGCTAGTTTACGACGCTTCGTCATTTTAACAATACCAGCAGGACCGGGTATTATCCTAACCGACTTTTCAGGGGTGTTAGGTTTTCCATGGTGAGTTTGTGTGATGACTTTGGTGGTGGTTATTGCAGGGACGGAAGAGGCTGGTGGGGGTTGTTGCATTTTGTTTGGAAGTATAATCAAATCTTTGTGAATTTATGTGTAGAACTTGTGTTTCGAATTTGGGTTTATAAATATCGGATTTGTCCATTTTGTTTGAAGAAGTATAATCAAATCTTTGTGAATTTATGTTTTAGAACTTGTGTTTCTGAATTTGGGTTTATAAATACTGAATCTGTGTTTCAGAACTTTGTGTTTGTGCTTGGCGGGAAAGGTACAAACGAGGTTAATAGAAAATTTTGAAGATAAAAAGGGTAAATTAGTCATTTCACAAGGCCACTAACGAGGATACTTAACGTTCGTTAGCCAAAATCGACGATTTGCAACAAAGTTTTTACCTCAGGGGCATTGTTCGTAAAAAGTGCAAACCACCGGGACATCCTTTATTTTTTTTTCAAGTACATTTTTCGCAAATATGACAAACCACATGAAATTTTTTTGCAGTTTACCTTATATAATATCCTACAAACATAAAACCTAAAAAATTTAATAAACAATCACATAATAGGTTATAAAACATTTATTATACAAATATTAAACACATATACTTAAACAAGAATACAAATTTTAAACCTAAAAACAACATTATTCATCACCATAATCAATCCAAACTTATCATATATATTTTGTAACATTAAAAAGAGGCCAGTATATATCCTTCGAACGCAAAATTGCATATATATCCAAAGCATGCATAAAAATCATTGTACTATGTGCCTAAAAACTTGTACAAAGGATATATATGCAATTATTCACTTTAGGATATATATGCATTTTGCCTAAAAGAATATAGTTTGGCGAGGACACCTCAACCCTGCACATGACCTTTTGCACCCATCAACCCTACCCAACAAATGTTTGACGCTCATGAAATACCGATCGCGATACCCACACCATGTCGCTAGTCCAGATTCAAACTCGCCCATTACATCATCACATGGATGGGCCGGATATTCTGCAGAGTTGGTGGCCATCTGCGCTAGGCAGATGGTAAATTAAAAGAAAATATCAAATACGGCCAACTTTGATGAATCGTGTTGACTGGGTCACATAAAACTCGGCGGGTAAAATTCGGTTTTGAAACCTTGAAGAGCCGGTTATTTTGGCTCGTTTTTCGGTCAAAAGCAGTTCAACTGGCCGGGTCCAACCTAATTTCAAAAAACTGATTAAATCTAACACCACGTGATGTTATACCCCACCTTAAAATAGACCACTTTTGTTATACTAGTAAACTTTAACCTTTGTACTTTTTACTTCGGTAAATTTATAGAAGGTTAAAAAGTCGCATCATTAATTTACTCAGTGTACCATAAAAAGTGTACACATGATGATATATCATCAACCTGATGATTTCGATTTTTCTTTTCTCTATAAACCATGTAATAAACATTGACACGCAAAATAAGATTTACACGAACTCCATATAATCACGGTGCACAAATTTATTTAAATTGTAGAAATGATGAACAAAAAATTATCATTTAATTAAAAAGATTGTGTTTGATAAAAATTTAGATTATTTTTCACTTGTTAATGAATTAACTAAGCAAGCATAAAAAAACAAAAATGGTTTTAGATTGAGCGAATTACCCAAACAAAAAGGTTTTTTTCCTTTTTTTTTTTTTTTAAAATAAAAGTTAACATTACCGAACAAAATTTCATGGAGGTAGTTTCTAAAAGCATGGGGTATGGTAACATCAAAAAGAGGTTAAGGTTTAACATGTTAACCACACCGTGTGTGGTGTTAAAGAGCAAGCTTTAACACAATGTTCAGAGAATAACACACGTTAAAGGCAATTTTAGGTTTTTTTTTTTTTTTTCTTAAATGAGGGGTTGATTTTGTAAATTGTCGGTGAATTAAGATTTAACTTGAGAATATTATGATAAGGGGTGTTTTTTTTTTTTTTAGTTAAGGTGAAATATTAAAGATGATATGACGCTAACGTGGTATGTTATTAAGATTTAACCATGGAGTGCTAGGAAAAAGAAAAACAAAATGAAGAAGTTGAGGAGACTTAACGGTTGGTCATCTTGCTTTTTAACAAAAACTCATCTTATAACACTTTTTGATTTTAGTCTTTATGGACTTATGGTACACATAAAGTTTTTAAAAAGTGATTTTTGCTCCTTGAGATAGCAACACTAGTACTGTATCCACTATATCACTTCCTTTGACAGTAAGAAACATTTCATTAAAGTATAGCTGCTATGATATAATATCACCATGCATGTTGGTCTTTTGTAATCTTTAGATAAGTGATGATGGATTCGGGGAAGAAAAAAGGAGCTGATCACCACCAAGATGATAAGTTTGCTGAGTTGATCTTTTCATGGTCTATTGATGATATACTTAATGAGGACCTTTATAAATACCGGGTATTTTTGTTTTGACAACTTGTTAGTTTTTATATACTTTTTACTTTAATTTTGTATATGTCAAAGGTAAGTTAATATAATGCATGTTGCTTGATGAATATTCTATTTTGCTGTGGCTTGTTTCTGAAAACAGATTAAGTTTGTTTGCAAAACATGGTGAATATCGGTTAACATCTTCCTTTTCTACATTGTTAGTTAAAAATGCTTAGATCTAAGCGTCTAACACTCAGTTCTCGAGTTGAAATGGAAGAGGAAAGGAAAGGAAATAGATAGGTTTTTGTGTTCTTAAGTTTTTTTTAAAAGAGGAAATGGAAGTGGAAAAGAAAAGAGATGAAGTTTTGTTAAGTAAATCTTCCTCCCACTTTTGGGAGGAAAGGGAAAGGAAATGAAACCTTATGTTGTGTAAAGACTAATATACCCTTTTTAAAAGATTTAACATCAACAACAAAAGGGCATATATGTAAATTGACTAAGTAATTTTCCTTTTCCTCCCACTCAAAAACATGATTATGATTAATTTCCTTTTCCTTTCCTCTATCTCAAGAACATAACAACTAACACTCACTTTCCTTTTCTATTTCTTTTCCCTTTCCCATTATTTTCCATTTCCCTTCACTCAAAACTCGAGAACTGAGCGTAAATGTTTAATCAGTAAATGGTACTGTATATATTTGAATTATATAAAATAAATTACAATAAAAACAAAAACCTTTGTGATTCACTAAATGGCCTAGTGGTAAGCTATTTGACCTTCTCATGTGAGGTCTAGTGTTAAAACTCACTACTCACTAGGTACATATTTGAGGGCCAGGTGTAATGAACTAATGGTCACAGACTTTGGTTAGGCTGCATACATGTGAGTTAAAAACTTCGGCTAATCTAAACATGGAAACCTCATGTTAGCTGTCTACCTGTTTACTTGACCAATTAAATGACAAAGGTTGGTTGGTTAAACGTGAGATAAAAATCTATATATATTGGTGAAGCCTAAAAAAGTTGGACCTAAATACTGCTAGAAGAAGTTAGGGGGAAAATTCCCAAATGGTATAAGTTTGTTGCTCTTATATAAAATTAACCTTTAGAAGATCCTATGATATTAGATACATTGAGATTATGTGCATTCTATTGAACATCATTTTATTTTGTAAATGTAATGTTTAATGTTGGTTATACAAGTATGGTTCATAATAAAAATTTAGTCAAACATGACCCATTTGACATTAAAGTTGACTTTCCGTAGTTTGCTTTTGAACTAAGTTGTTTATTACTGTTTTTTCCCCTTGTTTAGTGACATGAAGATCCTGATTATGTATTTTTACATATAGAAAACATCAACTTGTTGGATATCCTAGCTAAACATATGTATAAATTTTTTGTGGCTGCATAAAACGTGATGATGACTTACTGCACCATTGCAGGCAGAGAAGATACCACTGACTTTTCAGTCCGAAGAACACTATTTTAGCTCTTTTGTTTATCCTTTTCTAGAGGAAACACGTACTGAACTGGCTTCATCACTGGATATTATATCTAGTGCTCCATTCGCTGAAATCTTTTCATTGAATGAGGTCAAAGCTAAAGGAAAAATGTTGTATGATGTCACCGTTGGTTCTTGGAGAAACCGATTCAGTGAACGTGGTAAAGAACCATATAGGACGTTACCTGGTGATCTGTGTTTGCTAATGGATGGGAAACCCGACTCTATTTCTGATTTGCAGAACCTGGGAAGCAGAACTTGGGCATTTTCCCTAGTAAATAAAACCGTGGATGATGACAATGAAGATAGTAACCCCTCAAAACATTTTAAAGCTAAGTTATCACATCGAATTGACTTCCAAGATGGGATGTTTGTTGTTTTCTTAATGAATATTACAACCCAGAAAAGAATCTGGAATTCGTTGCACATGCATAAAAATCTGAATATTATCAAAGAGGTTATTTACGCTGATTCTGTGGTAAGAAGTTTTGAAACTTTTATTTTTTCATTGTATAAAATCCTCCTTTGATGAGTTACTTTATCGTAATAACTCAATGGATATGTTTTTCTCAGGTTAAGGAGTGCGATGTCTGTTCTTTTCGTTGCAGTGATTCCGTTTCTGAAAATGTTGATCGACAGTTCGTGTCTAGATTGAATGAATCCCAAATAGCAGCAATTACGGCTTCCATTAATAAAACAAAATGTTGCCACAATTCTTCAGTGGGGCAAATATGGGGACCTCCCGGAACAGGGAAAACAACGACAGTAAGTGTGATGCTTTTCATGCTGTTGAAAATGGACTGTAGGATGCTTGCTTGTGCTCCAACAAACGTTGCTATAGTACAGCTAGCCTCACGTGTGCTGAACTTGGTTAGAGAATCATTTGAAACTAGAACTGTGAATGGTGATTCCTTTTATCCGATTGGGGATGTTCTATTGTTTGGAAACATGGAGAGGTTGAAAGTTGGTACAGAAATTGAAGACATATATGTTGAGCATCGTGTTGATAGGCTTACGGAGTGCCTTGGGTCACTGACTGGTTGGAAGCATTGCATAAGATCTATGATTGATTTGCTTGAAAATTGTGTTTCTCAGTATCATGTTTTTGTAGAAAATGACTTCAAAGAACAACTTACCACTGGAGTTGAAATTAAAACTAACAAGTTGAAAGTCAAACCATTCATTGGTTTTTTGCGTGATCGATTCAAGTCTTCTGCACTGCCACTTAGAAGGTGCATCCTTACATTATGTACTCATATTTCAAGAAGTTTCATGCAAGAAGATAATTTCCAGATTTCGGTATCTCTTTTGAACAATATAAGTTCTCTGGAATCATTATTGTTTCAAGAGAATCTGGTTTCAGAAGAATTGGAGAAATTTTTCTCTTTTAAGCTGACAGAAGATGATTATTCTAAGTACGGGGACGTGCCATCAATCAGTTCTGTTAGAAATATTTGCTGTTCTGTTTTAAGAACTTTGCAGAAATCTCTTGAAAGGCTTGCTTTTCCAAGTGTTTTAAAAACATCTGAACTAAAGAACTTCTGTTTTGAACAAGCTTCTCTTATCTTCTGCACCACCTCTACTTCTTACAAGCTGCATACCGTCAAAATGGAGCCTTTGAACTTGTTGGTCATAGATGAAGCTGCCCAACTGAAAGAGGCTGAGTCTACAATTCCTTTTCAACTTCCAGGAGTAAATCACGCTATCTTAATTGGTGACGAGTGCCAATTACCTGCGATGGTTAAGAGCCAAGTAAGTCTATTTTGTTTTTTGGTACCTTTAATATTTTGTCTTCTATAGTTTAAATTTTAAATTTCAGACTTTCAGCTATTATTTTAGAGACCAAATTTTTGTGGACAGGTTTCTACGAAATCTGGTTTTGGACGAAGTTTATTTGAAAGATTGAGTTCTTTAGGGCATTCTAAGCATCTTTTGAATATTCAGTACAGAATGCATCCTTCCATCAGTTTCTTCCCAAATTACAGTTTTTATGAAAATCAGATCTTAGACGCAGAAGATGTGGCATGTAAAAGTTATGAAAAGCGATATCTTTCAGGACCAATGTTTGGTTCGTATTCATTTATAAATGTTGTTGGTGAAAGAGAAGAGAAAGTTGACGATGATAGGGGCTGGAGAAATATGGTTGAGGTGGCTCTTGTGATGAAGATAGTTCAGAATCTCTATAGAGGTGAACATATTGGTTACACTTGAAATTGTAAACGTTTTCTCAATTTGGTGTGTTTGCAAATTTATAATTTTGTCATTTTAGCTGTATTATTTTTTGTTTTCCAATTTTGTGAAAGTCAACATTTGTATCTGCATGGTCAAGTTGGACTAGAATTTGATTTCTTTTTTCACATTTATAGCCTGCAACAACACCAACCAAAAGCTTAGCGTCGGCGTGGTATCTCCCTATGTTGCCCAAGTTTTAACTATTCAAGAAAAACTTGCTCACAAGTACGAGAAACTTGATGGATTTTCAGTAAAGGTGAAGTCTATTGACGGATTTCAGGGTGGGGAAGAAGATGTTATTATTTTATCTACAGTAAGATCTAATAGCCAAGGATCTGTTGGTTTTTTATCAAGCCATAAAAGGACTAATGTTGCACTGACGAGAGCACGGTATGGACTTCTTACCTTTTTAACAGTTGATCTTTAAAATAGTTTCTCTTTATAAAAGTACATCTGACTCTCTATGTATTTTCTTTCATATCTGCCCAGACACAGTCTCTGGATATTAGGCAATGAAAGAACCTTGGCTAGTAGTGAGTCCATATGGAAAGAATTAGTCTGTGATGCGAGGAATCGCAATTGTTTATTTAATGCTGATGCTGATGAATGCTTGAAGATGACAATAGTTGGTGTAAAGAAAGAGCTAGATCAACTTGATGATTTGGCTAACAGGAATAGTGTACTTTTTAAGGATGCAAAATGGAAGGTATAATTAAAACATGATTTATTATTCACTTTTCTTAGTTATTATGAAATATCGTTACTCATGAAGTCATGATAGTACTTCTTTCACTTTATGAAATCAGATTCTCTTCAGTAATGACTTCAAAACATCGTTTGGAAAGCTGAAGTGTTCTCGCATGAAGAAGCAGGTTCTAAACCTACTGTTGAAACTCTCTAATGGCTGGCGGCCAAAGAGCAGAAGCATAGACTTGCATTGTAAAAATTCCTTACAGATTATAAAACAATTTAAGGTTGAAGAGCTGTACATTATTTGCACGATTGACATCATAAAGGAATTCAAGTATGTTCAAATATTGAAGGTCTGGAATGTGTTATCTTTAGAAGAGATTCCCAAAATGACAAAACGACTTGAGAGCATTTTTTCTGCTTACACAGATGATTATGTAAATCGTTGCACAGAAAAATGTGTAGATGGGTATGCTTAATTTTCTTTAACTAATTCTTAAATGTTGTAATGAACTTATTGAGTCAATGTTCTTCATATCGCTGTGATGTGTATTGTTGCTCTTTAGGAACTTGGAACTTCCTAGGAGTTGGGCCGCGTCTGAAGATATTATCCGATTTCGTAAACCAAGTAAATGCGAAGGTGAATCTGAAGTGAGTGATGGTAGAAGTTACGTTGAAAACTCTAAAGTGAGTGAAAGCTTGTTACTGATGAAGTTCTACTCCTTATCGTCCGGGGTTGTAAACCATTTGCTTTCGGAAAGTGAAGTTGATCTACCAATGGAAGTGACGGATGAACAGATGGACATAATATCGTTTAGCAAAAGTTCATTTATTATTGGGAGATCAGGAACCGGTAAAACCACTATATTGACAACGAAGTTGTTCCAAAATGAACAGAATATTCGTGTTGCCTCTGAAGGAGTTGGTTCAGCAGAGAGCAGCCATGTCCAGGATACCGATGTTATTGATGGTTGCGATGAAAGCAAACCGACTGTTCTGCGTCAGCTCTTTGTAACTGTCAGTCCAAAGTTGTGTTATGCTGTTAAGCAACAGGTTTCCCAACATACAAGGTGCGCAAATACATAGATTTCTTTATCTTTTGATTAATTTAAATTTTTTGTTGCCTTCTAGCATTTTGCAGTTATAACAAGCTGTATAAATGTTAAACCGTATGTTGTGTCTGTTATTCTGTTAGAATGTTTCTTATTGCTTTGCAATGGTCTATTCATCTATATGGGAATCCAATAAACATGTTCTAACCTCAAAATCTTACGTATTTGATAGTGATGCTCGTAATGGGAATTCAACAGCAGAGAACAATCTTGATGATGCGGATTGTATCACGTCAGAATTCAGTGATATCCCAAACACATTTATCGGCATCCCTGTGAAAAGTTATCCTCTTATTATAACATTTCACAAGTTTCTGATGATGCTCGATGGTACTTCAGGGAATTCTTTCTTTGAAAGGTTTCTTGAGGCAAAAGAAGGTTCTCATGGTGACCATATAAGTTCAAGATCTATTGCAATGCAAACTTTTATAAGATTAAGTGAGGTTACATATGATAGGTTTTGTTCACTTTACTGGCCCCACTTCAATTCGAACCTTACAAAGAACCTTGATCCATCCAGAGTGTTTACTGAAATAATATCTTACATAAAAGGAGGCGTGCAAGCTGGAGGAAGCCTTGATGGCAAACTGAGCAATGAGGCTTACTCTTTGTTGTCTGAAGGCCGCACATCCACTTTAACAAGGGAGAAAAGAGAGATGGTATACACACTCTTTCAAGCCTATGAAAAAATGAAAACTAAACGAGGTGAATTCGATTTGGGAGATTTTGTAAATGACATTCATCGTAGGTTTAAAAATAGTAATTATGAAGGTGACCAGATAGATTTTGTGTACATTGACGAAGTGCAAGATCTTAGTATAAGGCAGATTTCTCTATTCAAATACATTTGCCAGAATGTTGACGAGGGTTTTATTTTTGCGGGTGATACAGCACAGACTATTGCAAGAGGGATTGATTTTAGGTTTCAAGATATACGCTCTCTTTTCTATAAGGAGTTTCTTAGCAACAAGACAAATGGGAAACAAGAGAAAGGACTTGTATCCGAAATTTTTCAACTGAAACAGAACTTCAGAACTCATGTTGGTGTGCTTGAATTAGCTCAGAGTGTCGTTGATATTCTCTACTGCTACTTTGCTCATGCAATTGACAAATTGGAGCCTGAGACTAGTCTTATATCTGGTGAAGCTCCTGTTATACTCGAGTCTGGTAATGATGAGAATGCAATTGTGACTATATTTGGTGATAGTGTAACTGGTGAAGATATTGTCGGATTTGGTGCCGAACAAGTAATATTGGTACGTGATGAATCTGCAAAGACCGAGATTTGTAAATACGTTGGAAAACATGCTCTTGTTCTCACTATAGTGGAGTGTAAGGGTCTTGAATTCCAGGTTAGTGCCTTGTACTTCATACTTGTAATAAGCTGCTTTCATGTGTGCATCTTTTGTGTTGAATATATCACATCGATTGATTTACTAAAATAAATCTCACATGCCATGATTTTGTAGGATGTATTTCTGTTTAACTTTTTTGGGTCATCTCCTCTCAAGGAGCAATGGAGATTAATATATGGATACATGAAGGAACGTGATTGGCTCGATGAGAAATATCCTCATGCTTTCCCAAGCTTCAGTGAAGAAAGACACTATGTTTTGTGTTCTGAATTGAAACAATTGTATGTTGCTATAACTCGGACACGACAAAGGCTTTGGATATGTGAACACAGAGAGGAGATGTCAAAGCCAATGTTTGACTATTGGAAGAAGAGGGGCCTCGTTCAGGTAAGGAAGCTAGATGATTCTGTAGCTCAGGCTATGCGGGTTGCAAGCAGCCCTCAGGAGTGGCGAGAGCGTGGTAAAAAGGTTAGATTTGATCTATTACATATCTTTTGTTGTCTAATTTACCTGATAATTACTGCTGCCAATGTTTTTTTTCCTCCCGTCTTTTGTTTACCTTGATCATTTGACACATGCACATACATCTATATCCTTTACAGCTTTTCTATGAGAACAATTTTGTAATGGCCACAATGTGCTTTGAGCGAGCGGGTGACACAAAATGGGAAAAACTGGCCAAAGCTTCCGGTCTCAGAGCATCTGCTCAACAAATGTTGGGAACTAATTCCGAAGCTGCTTTTGGCTACCTTAGGGATGCTGGAGACATGTTTGAATCTATTGGGAAACATGATTCCGCCGCTACATGCTATTGTGATTTGGGAAATTATAAAAGAGCTGGTAACCTTTTTCTTCCATCATACTTGGTAGTTCAGTGTATTCTACAAACAGTTGGGTACAATCTTTTGAAAAACTGAAATTGATGATTATTAAAGAATTTTACACCATTAAGAAAACTGTACTGAAAGCTGTTCAATTAAACATCATTTATTAACGAAGTTTCTACATTTCTTCAATTCTTAAATCGGAAGGAAATATGCTAAAATCGTACTTGAAAGTAATTAGTGTGGTGTAAATGCTTAAAAAAATTAATAATCTGGTACATGTTGTGCTATTCAGTTGTGAGTATCCACAGCTCAATCAGCATTTGATTATAAAATTTTGTCATCACTTTTTTTTGTAGCACAAATATATTTGGATAAGTGTGGACGGCCTGATGCAGCAGCAGAGTGTTTCTTGTTGGCAAAGTGCTATAGTGATGCAGCCGAGGCATATGCCAGTGGAAATCAGTTCTCCAGCTGTCTATCAGTATGCAAAAAGGTGAAGCTATACGATGAAGCCATGAGGTATTTAGAGTACTGGAAAGAGCACGCTATTGATAAAATGAAAGAAATTGAACAATTGGAACAAGATTTCCTGGAGAGTTGTGCTCTGGATTACCATGACCGTGAAGATAATAATTCCATGATGAAATATGTTAGAGCTTTTTGTACCATGGAATCTAAGCGTGTTTTCTTGAGGTCGATAGGCTGCCTCGATTACCTTTTGGTTTTGGAAGAAGAAGCAGGTAATTTCCTTGACGCTGCTAAGCTTGTTAGGTCATGGGGTGATGCTCTAAAAGAGGCTGAATTTTTGGAGAAAGCTGGACAACATGATTCCGCTGCTACATGCTATTGTGATTCGGGAAATTATAAACGAGCTGGTAACTTTTTTCCTCCATCATACATAGTAGTTCAGTGTATTCTAAAAAAAGTTGGGTACAATCTTTTGGGAAACTGAAATTGATGATTATGAGAAAATTTTGCACCATTAAGAAAATAGTAGTGAAATATGCTAAAACATCATTTACCAACGAAGTTTACATTTCTTCAATTCTTAAAACAGAAGGAAATATGCTAAAATCCTAAGTACTTGACAGTAATTAATGTGGTGTAAATGTTTTAAAAAATTAATAATCTGGTACATGTTGTGCTATTCGGTTGTTAGTATCCACAGCTCAATCAGCATTTGATTGTAAAATTTCGCCTTCACTTTTTTTTGCAGCACAAATATATTTGGATAAGTGTGGACGGCCTGATGCAGCAGCAGAGTGTTTCTTGTTAGCAAAGTGCTATAGTGAAGCAGCCGAGGTATACGCCACTAAAAATCAGTTTTCCAACTGTCTATCAGTATGCAAAAAAGGGAAACTATATGATGAAGGCATGAGGTATTTAGAGTACTGGAAAGAGCATGTTATTGATCAAAGGAAAGAAATTGAACAAATAGAACAAGAATTCTTGGAGAGTTGTGCTCAGGATTACCATGAGCGTAAAGATAATAATTCCATGATGAAATATGTTAGAGCTTTTTGTACCATGGAATCTAAGCGTGTTTTTTTGAGGTCGATAGGCTGCCTTGATGACCTTTTGGGTTTGGAAGAAGAGTCTGGTAATTTCCTTGATGCTGCTAAGCTTGTTAGGTCATGGGGTGATGTTCTAAAAGAGGCAGAGTTTTTGGAGAAAGCTGGACAACATGGTGATGCAGCGTTGCTCTTAGTTTTGTATGTGTTCTTTAGCTCGTTATGGGGGAAAGGAAATGAAGGTTGGCCCTTGAAGCAGTTTACTCGCAAGGAAGAACTTTGTAAGAAGGCAGAGTCACTTGCAGATATGGGCTCGAAAGTATACTATCCTCTAGTTTGTAGTGAGCTTAAAGTACTCTCTAATGAGGAAAGTAGCTTGTCTGAGCTGAAGAGGCATTTAAACGATTCCCAAAGACACACGAGTCTAAGGGGAGAAATATTAACGATTAGAAAGTTGTTGGATGCTCATCTATGTTTTCAGTTTTCTAAGTATGACTTGCAGGACGAGTTGCCTTTCGATACCAAAGAGTATGTGGATGACAAGATCTCTCATAACCAAGTTTCTGCTATAACTCTGATTTTTTATTGGAATATGTGGAAGGCGAATGTGGTGAAAATATTTGAAAGCCTTAAAAGTCTCGAATTTGAAGAACTAAACAAACATGCGGGTCATGTTGATTTCACTTTGAGTTATTTTGGGGTCAGAAAACAGTGTGTAAATGTGAACACGATTTACTTATTAGTCAAAAAGGATGCTGATTGGTTAAGAAATGCTGGCGATCTTCACAGGGATGGAAAGATTGTAACTTTAGATCTCAAGCGGTTGGTGTTTGCAATGAGGTCTTATTGGCAGTCGGAATTACAATGTGTTGGTATGAAGGTTCTTGAAACCCTTGAAGGTCTTCATAAAGCTAAGACGTCATCTAAAAGTTCTGTATTTCAGCAAAACATATCTCTTGTTCACATGTTTGAGGTTTCCAAGTTTCTTTTAGACTGCAAGTATCTTAACCTCGCTTTTAATCACAAGGACAGAGTCGCCACAGCTTATTTTAATCTTGTGTTTCCATTAGATTGGCGGAAATCAATCTCCAAGGACCTGATTCCTGCAAGAGAGATTAATATTTCTCCCGAATTGCTGGAGGACATTATTGATCAAGAGGTCAACTCCATGGGCCAACTTAACTATTGTAAAATTGGGAAAGTGGTAATGATATGTTTGAGTTCAAGAAACCCTATTGCACTTAACGAGCAAATCTTTAATAGGCTTCAATGGAATCGTGCATGGGGGTCTTTTTTTGAAATTCTTTGTAACCGTGGTTTGAATGATGTTTGTGTTACTGGAGCGCTCCAGAATGCTTTGGATGATACTTATAGAGCCAACTGGAGATTACCTAACTACATATCACCTCACAGTTTCGTATATCTTCTGGATTATCTTTCTTTCAGGGTATCATCCTCCGTGGAAGTTTTTTTCACCGCGAAATCTTCTTTTGTTGGATGGTTTATGCATCTTGACTTATCAGCATCCAAACCGATATTTCCAGAAGCTGCCATAAGGTTTCTTGTTGCCACGGTCAAAGATATTCTATACAATAAAAGCAGCACTGTATCATGGATTGAGAGATCGGGGATTGATTACTCGTATTACCTTCCACTTTTAGCATTGAAGCTGGTTATGATACTGTCTTTAATTTGTTTGCAAGTACCTGCAGATTGTTCTCGAACATTACTTGATTTGCTGACAGGAAGTAACAATATAGCTTATTTGCTTCCAAGGAAGTTTGTGTCTCCTCTGCTAAGAAGAAGGAAGGGTTGCTACTTGAACTTAGATCTAGATATGGTTGCAGAAGCGTTTATGAGCGTAGAAGATCCTCTCGTGATAGGGAGTTCTGTGGATCCAAGAATTTACGCACCTTGCGCGATATTTGTGGACCTTGCGAGGTCTAGGGAGGAGATAATGTCTGACTTGTTTCCAAACCTGCATCTGAATCCTATGGATGGATGTGAAGGCGTAGCGGAAAATGAATCTTGATGTTTTTGAAGAATCGTGTAGAGCCAAGTATAACTTGGTAAACTGTGATCCCTTGTATTTTTACTAATTCCAGGGATGTTGGTTTCATGTAATTTTGTGTTTTAATTTGGGCAAATGGTAAAAAAAAGTATTATACTTGACATCATTTGCTCTTGTGGGTAGTGAACAAATTTTTTTGCTTTTGTGGGTACTATACTTTCAAATTCATCATCTTTAGGGTATTTTGCAAAAAATTTGGACATTTTTGCCCCTGTTAGCAAATAGAAATTTTTTTTTACCGAAGGGCAAAAATGTCACATAGTACCCTAAAGATGATGAATTTGAAAGTATACTACCCACAAAAGCAAAAAAATTTGTTCGCTACCCACAAAAGCAAATGATGGCAAGTATGATACTTTTTTTTACCATTTGCCCTTTTAATTTCTATGTTATGAATACATGTGATCTAATTTCTTATTTGAACTTGTTGATTATATTTAGGAACAATACTTTTTTTAGTTATGAAGCAGTTAGTAAATTTTTATCATTCTTTCCGCAAGGGCAATGATGGTGAAAATTATGGCATCCAAACTAGGACAAGTGCAGATCAACTAATTTCCATTTTGGAGTGAATAACTACTGGACAGCTTTTCATTTGTGCTGAACATTTGTATGCTCATTGAATAATGAGCATATGCTCGTTGCTTAATGTGCATATGAGGGAAAGTGTGTACAGAGTTGGTCAAAAGGCTCGGGAATACATAACCAAACCGAGAAGCACATTGGAAAAACTAAATATACTTCATATTGAACAAAAAACAAGTGATACAATACTGTTTCATACATATACAGATCCATTTAACCCAATACAACCAAAAATGTGTATTATTGAAGCTTGTTCCAAATACTCCTTTATTGCACTTTTGTTCAAGTTCCACACTTTACAATTTCATTTCTGGAAAATCCTTGACGCAACTTCAAAAGATAATGATACGGGTTAAAACTTGGGGAAGCCATGTGACCCGTGTTATTCCAAATCTGTGGAAAACTAGAAGGGGAGGTTGAATAGTTTTACCGATTAAAACTTCGTTTTAAAATATTTTGATCGACTTATGTCAATCTATTTCGATGTGTATGTTGGACGTTGATAGATAGATATGAAAGTATGTAATGTAAAGGTAAAGAGTAAGAAACACAAAACCACGACACAAGTATTTAAAGTGGTTCGGCTGCAAGGACACCTTCCTTGCCTTACTCCACTCCCCGAGTCACCTACCCGAGAGTTCGTAATCACTACACGACACAACTCCTTATGGCGGAGAAGCCTTCACAACGTCGCCTACTCTTTTTCCGGTACAAGGCTAGACACCGGGTTCTTTCACAAGGTAGAACCAAACCTATCACAACGTCGCCAACCCTTTATCCGGTACAAGGCTAGATACCGAGTTCCATTGCAAAGGAGGAACTACTACCCAACAGTAACACCTATCCCAAAGGAGACCCACTCCTTATTACATCATCATCAAGGATATCAATATCCTTGGATACAACCTATCTCTATTTGTATATCAATACACCATATCGATTGTACACCCTTGGCATTCTTCACTAATGCCTTTGACTTGACCCTTTTTGCCATTCTTCACTAATGCCTTTGACACGGACGTTCGGCACCTTTCACTAATGCCTTCGTCTTGACTCTTTTGGCATCCTTCACTAATGCCTTTGACATGGACGTTAAGCACCTTTCACTAATGCCTTCGTCTTGGCTCTTTCGGCATCCTTCACTAATGTCTTTGACACAACACCTCTAGGGAGGAAGAAAGAACTATCAACAAGAGAACCTTAGTAGTCTTGATGATGACGAAGCATGGCAACTCATGGACTTGAGCTTGCTCGACTTTAAGAGGTGGTGATCTCGCCTTTAAGAAAAACCTAGAGAGTCACACAAAAACAAACACAAACACAAACTACATAGAGAGATCCTTAGGATGTGAGGTTATAATGTTTACAATACTAGGAGAAAGTATGTGTAGGAGTGGCAACACAAAATGAAGAAATGGCTCACTATTTATAGAAGAAAATAGACTACTGTTCCACGGATCCCACGGATCCCTTACTTGAGGGATCCGTCCCTGTAAACTGGGGAACCGTGGGACGCCTCATGCCTATGGGTTTTGGGTCATGGGTCATGGTTTATGGGTCATGGGTCCTAGACTTTGGACCATGGGTATCCAAGTAGATACAATGTATCTAGTAGATGCAATGCATCTAGTCCATGGGTCATGGGTTAGCTCCATGGGTTATGGATAATACCCATTATGACTTATGCATGATGTCATGCAATGGGTTATGGGTTATGCTCCATGGGTATGGGTCATGGACTTTGGGTTTTACCCAACTACATTCAGTGTATTTAGTCAATGGGTCAAATACTTAAACTTCTACCAATTATATTACCCATTATAATACATACTAGTTATGTATATATCTACCCAATATGTAAACACTATTTGTTGTACATATATATTACTAAATCATGAAAACACTATTACTTGTTTGGTGTTTTATGTGAAAACGTAAGTGTGTTAGTAAACTATTGGATCAAACCATTTACGTATTTTATTTGTTTCCTTAAAATGATTTCGCGTTTGTCATCGACAAAACATTAGAAGATCGTAAAATATAAATAAACGTTTTTACGGCTTATTTGTATTAACAATCTCCCCCTTTTTGTTGATGACAAAACATAAGATTATTTTAAGGAAAAACTAAAATTCGTAAAAGTTTGAATTTGAGTTTTTTACTCACTTCTCCCCCTTTTTGTCGAAAAAAAAGAGCGTCGAAAAGAAATTAACACATTGTTTTAAGAAAAACATGTGAAAGAAAATTATGAAAAATAGAGAGTAAGTGAGGAGAAGAAATCTCGACTTAGCTCCCCCTTGACGAGTCCATCCCTTTGTGATGGCGTTAAGTAAGAAGAAATACTAAACTAATGCAATGCAACTATGTTTGCAAATGATTTCGTCTATGTGACGAATATGCTCCCCCTTGATGATTGCAACTTTGCAAGGGGACGTCATGTAATGTAATCCTAATGTGAATTATATTGCAAATGATTTTGCAATGTATTGCTTTGACACGAAACTCCCCCTAGCTTAGGGTGTCAAAGTCTTCATGTGTATATTGAAAATCTATAAAACAAATGTTAGAAAACAAGTATACAATGCATAATTTCCTGCAAATAAGACTCAAGTTAGTAGTAAACAGGTCTTCTGTTGCACGGATCCCAGTTCCCTCTTTGGAGGGATCCGTCTAGGCAAAACAGAGGGATCCGTCTGACTGTAAACAAAATACAGCAATGGTGATGTAAGAAATGATGTTAACATCAGAATGAGATATGTATTAAGGTAACAAACATACTCTCAAGACAATATGGCACATAACATGTAATCTCATTCAATAAAACATCCGAGAAATGATCAACAAATCTCTAAAAACTAAGAGAATGATTTAAACTTGAAATGTGATTCCTAAACGATCTAAGTTAAGCTTAAGACTAGGACACCACTTGAATCCTTATGCTCACGGTTATTTAGGTTTATTGACCTCATCGAAACGTTCGAGGAGGTGATAAAACATGAAACGTTGCTCTTCACGTAGTTCATGTATCAAGCCTTCAACGTGTTGAAAATGATAACAATCCTTGTCATGGCTCGGAAATGGTGGTGGTAGAAATGGAGCGGCTTGATGTGGAGGATCAAGTGAAGATGGTTGAGGATCCTCAAAGGAATGACGGATTGGTGGAGGCACATTCAATGATGGCTCAACAAAGGATGATGGTGGAGGTAGAGAGGTGTCAACTTCCATGTGGTCGGGTGGTTGACTTTGATGATTCCTCATAATCCAAAATGGACCATTTGAGGGAAGTGGTGAAAAGGATACCGGTGCAAATGTTGATTCAACACCTTGGTTTTGTTGCACAATCTTTTCTAATGAAGAGAGTGCCGGCAATGGTGGAGGATGGGATGGCCTAGGAGGTAAGTCCTCTAAGTTGTAGAGATGTGGAGATGATTGTGAGGTGGTAAATGGTATGGCTCTAGGCACCAAAGATGATGGTTGGGTGGAAATGGGTGTGTTTGCCTTTGACATGGACGTTAAGCACCTTTCACTAATGTCTTCGTCTTGACTCTTTCGGCATCCTTCACTAATGCCTTTGACACAACACCTCTAGGAAGGAAGAAAGAACTATCAACAAGAGAACCTTAGTAGTCTTGATGATGACGAAGCATGGCAACTCATGAACTTGAGCTTGCTCGGCTTCAAGAGGTGGTGATCTCGCCTTTAAGAGGAACCTAGAGAATCACACAAAAACAAACACAAACTACATAGAGAGATCCTTAGGATGTGAGGTTAGAAGGTTTACAATACTAGAAGAAAGTATGTGTAGGAGTGGCAACACAAAATGAAGAAATGACTCACTATTTATAGAAGAAAATAGACTATTATTCCACGGATCCCTTACTTGATGGATCCGTCCAGTGTAAACTGGGGAACCGTGGGACGCTCCTCATTGCCCATGGGTTTTGGGTCATGGGTCATGGGTCATGGTTTATGGGTCATGGGTCTCAGACTTTGGACCATGGGTATCCAAGTAGATACAATGTATCTAGTAGATGCAATGCATCTAGTCCATGGGTCATGGGTTAGCTCCATGGGTTAAGGATAATACCCATTATGACTTATGCATGATGTCATGCAATGGGTTATGGGTTATGCTCCATGGGTATGGGTCTTGGACTTTGGGTTTTACCCAACTACATTCAATGTATTTAGTCAATTGGTCAAATACTTAAACTTCTACCCCTTATATTACCCATTATAATACATACTAGTTATGTATATATCTACCCAATATGTAAACACTAGTTGTTGTACATATGTATTACTAAATCATAAAAATAAAATTACTTGTTTGGTGTTTTATGTGAAAACGTAAGTGTGTTAGTAAACTATTGGCTAAAACCATTTACGTATTTTATTTGTTTCCTTAAAATGATTTCATGTTTGTCATCGACAAAACATTAGAAGATCGTAAAATATAAATAAACGTTTTTACGGCTTATTTGTATTAACAAAATCGTTTAAGTCAAGGATAATAAATGACATGACCTTTATTTGCCGGTTTTAATCTATTTCTATTTTTATTTTTTTTGCCAATGGATACATTAAACTTGATCGGAAGTAAGCGGGATTTCAAAAAGGACCAATGTGTTGATTGAATCCCTTGCTATAGGTTAGAGTACACAGACTATTAGCATTAATGTCACTACTCATAAGCCAAGCCCAATGAGCCATATATGTGAAAGAAAAAAAATAGCCGTACTGTTCATTAGACCAAGTTGTTTTGCATTTTTGACAAAAATTTTAAGGTTGATCCGGAATTATTCAGAAGCTGCCAATTCATAAGCTAAGCCGAACGTATCTCCTCTAAGCCGAACGTATCTCCCATCAAAAATTTACTCTTCATGCACATACAGTACTATCGTATGCAAACGCTCACCGCAACGTGCGGGTTGAAATCCTCATTTATTACAAAAGCTAAACTCTCGTTTTATCAACTCCACGAGGCTTTTTTTTTCTCCTTAAGTTACATTTGATATACTCCTAACAAAAAAAGGCTTTGAATTCCATACACTCCAAAAGAATATATTATGCCTACTAACACAATGCCATTTCTGGAAAATCCTTACATATAATCATGGATCGTTAAAAAAGTCATTAACTTAAGAGCATCCATAATGGTGAAGCTTTATATAGGTCCATAATCATTAATTTATAAACCTTTTGATGTTATAAACCTATGTTCACTATCCATAAACCTTTTACAACTCGTCAAATGATTCAAAATAACACATGCATTAAATTATGAATAGGTTCAAGAAAATATAAACCTCTTCATGCCACATGTACATGAAACAAATGATCACTATGGTTAAAATGAAAGATAAAGCTTTATATAGGTTTTAAACTTTTTTAATAAAATTACCATAGTCGATGCCCTTTTAGCAAATAACAGCTTTCATGTATTAGGTGATGTGAGGAGATTTTAATGTGTCTTTTAACTAAGACACTTCATTGGTGCTCAGCAGATATGCATAACATTCCGAGAAAAAACTGAAATAATATAGGGAACTTATTGAAAAGAAGAAATAAAGATTAACCATAGATTCTGCTCTAACTGAGTCACCATCTTCAGAAGATGAAGAAACGAAAATGAAGGAAGAAACTGATCATGAAAATTGACATTAAAAATAATCATTAGAATTGACAATAGGGGAAAATTGAAGAGAAGATACAAAATTAAAAGTTCAAATTACAAAAGAAGATTGGCTTTCAAAAAGCCTAGAAAACCATAAACTTACAGGACTAAAGCTACGTTTATGATTCAAGAATCATGTTTGCCATGATAAGCATTAAGATAATTATTATGATATCTTTGTTAAGTTTTGATTTAAATTTTCAAATTAAACTTTTGGTTACTTTCAAATATCCTTTTAAACTTGACAACTTAAATTATTTTTTATCGATTCTAAATTTGATAACTTTTAAAAAACAAAAACTATAGTAATTTAAAAAAAACACATTCATTGTATTTTAACTTGCATATTTGCATATATATACCCAAAACATACTTGACTTGCATTGTATATCATGTATTGAAAACTTATATTTTGGATAAATATGCAAATATTTGAGTTTTAATGGGTATATATGCAATTCTCCTTTTAAAAAACACACATTTTACATTAAAGGTCGAACTAGAATCACGATTTTACAAGTATTATTATTTGCCGCTATAAATTGCCACTTTGCACAATTATACATCTAGTAGAGAAGAAAATACATACAATGTCTTCTTCAAGAAACTTTATATTACAAATTCATTGGGTTTTAAATTAAAGAGTAAATTACATGGATGGTCTCTGTGGTATGTCAAAAGTAACAACCTTCATCCCTCGAAGTTTGAAGTTGCACTGGTAGTCCCTAAATTGTTAAACAAATAACACCACCAGTCCATAACTTAATTAGTGTTAACTGAGTTCCATTATAATTTACACTTTAGCCTTTTTGGGTTAAAGACCCTTGCATCGTCTATCCTCTATAATAACGGATGTCTATAATTTAAAGTTTTTCTATTTTAGGTATGTTTTTATATGTTTTCATACGTTTTTATACGATTTCGTTCGTTTTTTTACGTTTTTATCCGTTTTCATACGTTGTTATTACATTTTTATCCGTTTTTGTCCGTTTTTATAACTTTTCATCCATTTTTATACGTTTTCTTACGTTTTTATCCGTGTTGGTCCGTTTTATACGTTTTTCGTCCGTTATTCCTATGTTTTTTACGTTTTCGTCCGTTTTATACATTTTTATCCGTTTTCTTACGTTTTTATCCGTTTTCGTCCGTTTTTCTTACGTTTTCATCCGTTCTTATATGTTTTCTTACGTTTTTTTATCTGTTTCGTCTATTTTTATACGTTTTCTTTCTTATGTTTTTATACGTTTTCACACGATTTTATCCATTTTTTATGTTTTCGTCCGTTTTATACGTTTTTAACCGTTTGCGTCCATTTTTCTTACGTTTTCATCCGTTTTTATCTGTTTTCATCCGTTTTTATTACGTTTTCATCCGTTTTTCTAAAATTTCGTCCGTTTTCATACGTTTTCATCAGCTTTTTATACATTTTTATACGTTTTTCTTATTATTTCATACGTTTTTGTCCATTTTTATACGTTTTTATCTGTTTTATACTTTTTTATCTATTTTCGTCCGTTTTTATACATTTTTGTCCCTTTTTTTACGTATAAATATGGACAAAAACGTGTGAAAACGTATAAAAATGTATGAAAACTGATAAGGATTTAAAAGGTACACTTTTGAGGGGTCATTTAAGCCCTTAATCGACTACTTTTATATCCGTTACTGCTTAATTTCGTTCCTTTTTACTCTTTAGGTCTCTTGAAGGCAAAATGCTGGAATGATGCTTATTTGGACGAAAAGGCGTGAATATGTGAAGAAAATGGCTAAAGGCAAGATCAAGACACTCAAGCTACTGAAAGTGCACCCGACGGTGTCATAAACAAAGAGCGACGCCGTCCCTATAATTGTGACGGCTTAGAAGTGAAATTGTTATTTTACACCGACGGCCAAGCTTTGAAGAGTAGGGCGTCACGAAGACCTTTTCCCTCGACGACCTAGATCCAGTTCGACAGCGGTCGAAGTTGAAGTCGCGGCGTCACTACCACAACGTGACGCCGTCCCAAAGTTGACTTGGCCAAGACAAAACCCAATGGCGGCGATCCGACGCGCCACAATTAAAAGTGGCCGTCGCGCTTGTAACTCTATATATAGAATTCGATTTTCAGACTTTTAGAGAGGTAGATTTGTGGAGTAAGAACCTAAAACGATTTTGTGGAGTAAGAACCTAAAACGATTTTGGTTTGTCTTGGGCAGGATCTTAGGGTTCTCATACCCTATTTTACATCAAGATAAGTTATTTACTTCATTGATTTCATTATGTCTTCGATTGTATGTGTGTATGCTTGCATGTTTACCATGTCCGGTTAATTTACTTGTGTGTTTGCCTAGATCCATGAAACCTAGTTATTAATTATTGATTGATTGTCTCTTATCTTGATTGTAATTGGCTTAGGATTGCAATAGGCCATCGTTATGTTTTTAATGCTTGAGTAATCTTTGTAAACCTTAGCTTATGATCACCTAGAGTAATTGTAGGCTAAAAATCCGAAGATAACCTTAGAGTTAGTTTATGAATCCTAGATATTTTGTAGGCAATAATCTTAAGATATTCTCAAAGAGTTAGGGAGAAAAGCATACCCTACGATCTTAGAAGACACAACGCGTTAAGAATAAGGACGTGACAATTCAACCACCAATAAAAGATAACTAGGGAGTAATAGTATCTAGGTAGACACATTTTTAATCATCATACGAGCACACATCAATAGACATAGACTACCCCTTAGCTTAGATTAGATAATTAGATAAGTAGAGTAATTGGTAGAAGTACCACCCCCCAAATCCAAACCCCGAGATCGTACCTTTAAATTTTCTAAAAAATATAAAAAAGATAAAAAATAATCTTCCTCAACCCCAACCTTAGCATAGTAATTTCTCACTAGCATTCCTATTCCCCTAGAGAACGATATGCCTAGGTGGTTGAAAAACTTGCTCGAAGAAAAGGAAGTTTCCTTTGACCCCGAACGCGCTTTGTACGCGTATAAAAAAAACGTAAGAAAAATGGACGAAAACGGATAAAAACGTAAGAAAACATATAAAAACGATGAAAACGTAAGAAAAACAGACAAATACGTAAGAAAACGGATAAAAACGTATAAAACGGACGAAAACGTAAAAAGACGGATAAAACATGTGAAAACGTATGAATAGGTATGAAAAATGGACGAAAAAGTATAAAAACAGACGAAAACGGATAAAAAAACGTATGAAAACGTAAAAAAAATGGATAAAAACGTATAAACTGAAGTGTTAGGAATTAGAAATTCCAGGTATTAAAGAGTCGGTCACCTCAAGTATATGTAATCGTTAGAAAGTTCGTAGTCGTAGTTCTTTTAAGTTAAGTAGTATTTAGTTAAGTAACACCGTGGAGGACGGACGGGTCTTTACCCATTGTATGCCCGATCCACGCCCGATGTGTGGCGATTTATGTAAGACTATAAATACTCTACCTCCCAAGGTAGAGAGTTGGAGCTCATAATAATATCTTTCACTTTCTCTCACTAAGTTCCCTAAACCTCTAACTTTCTCTAGAATTCCACTTATACGCCACCTTGGTGTTATGGTTTGATGTATGTGAAAACTAATATCCTACAATTGGTATCGAGTCATGGTTAGATCATATCTTGCACATCTTTGGATTTCTAGTGGTTTTTAGGTGGTTTTTGAGTTTGAAAAAGTTTAGTGGTTTTTGCATCATTTGGGTGATTTCTAGTGTTAAAGTTTGGATTTTGATAGTACTTTTATGTTTAGAATCATCACAAGTGTTTAGGTTTTGATTTGGTAAGCTTGAATCATCGTGGTTGGGTTGTTTTTGGATTGAAAAGTGATGTTTATGTGGTTTTTCTTGCTAGCGACTTGATATACGGATCTCTTTCTTCGTAGCGACTTGCTTCACAATTTTGTAGCGAGTTACAGTTTTGGAGCTAGCGACTTAGACCTAGCGATTAACAGTACAAGTAGTGGACTCTCCACTACGGTAGCGACAGTGGTAGCGACTTGGTGCAGAGCGAGTTGCTCTTTAGCGACTTGAATCTTTAGCGACTTGAGTAGCAATTCTCGCCAAAATGTTGCTAGCGACTTGAGGCTTAGCGAGTTACTACTTAGCGACTTGCAATTGTCTAGCGACTTGGGACTTTAGCGACTTGGTGGTGTAGCTAATTAGGTACTTAGCGACTTGGTTCAAGGGTTTTAGCGACTTGGTTGATTTTTACGAAGAAGAGGTTTGACCAAAGTTGACTTTTACGTCAAAACTTCAAACGGCCATAACTTTTGATCCAGAACTCCGTTTCAAATGAAATACCATCAAAACGACCGAACAGTCGAATATTGTGAGGTTTCACCACGATGTCGTGAAACGAATTTTTCGAGGCCCAAATCCTCTCCGAAAGGAAGTTATTGAGCTTTTAAGTTTTTAGACCTAAATTTCTCCATAAAATCGTGCAACAACCAACCCAAATCACAACCAAACAACATCTCTGCTTATCCCACAAACAATCATAAGACCTAACACACAATTGTCTATCATTGTGTCGATCCATAGTCGTCTTAACACATTCCATTGGTCATTGCTTAACGGTTTAGTCTTGATTTTAGTAAAATCCCGAAATATTCTATTTCTCGGTTTAAATCATAGACTTGTAAAATCCGTGCATTCTACCACATCATGTCTTACTCTCTCGACCCGGTGATTTCGAAGTGCTTAAATTGTATGATGTTGTGGATAATAATGATAAAGGATGCTACACCGAACGATTAAAGATGTTTGAATTAAACAACGAGGATGTGAGATCTTCATGTTCGAGTACAATGAGAATGAATTGCACGCTACAGAATGCCATGCAAATGGAATGCAGCATTGAGCCCTATCAACTACTTCATCCGCACCTCATACAATTGTTATCCATAGTTGGGGATCGAACATGTAGTGCTCTTTTCCGCCGGGACTTACCTACATTGACAAGAAGCTTGTTGTTGAACTTAGAGCATTTAAAGTCGCAACTTACCAATGAAGAAGTTCAAAAGATGGTTCCAGTGCACTCTTCAAGTAATCTACAAACAATTTCACCATTCATCGATGGGGAATATTGATGACACGATCAACACTTGATTGGAATTTCCTTCAAAAACATACTGGAATGGAAATTGTGAATTCATTGATACATTTATCCAACTCATGGATAATGTGAAAAAGTACATTGAGGAAAGCGCACAAAAGGATGAAAAAGTGAATGAGTGTCGGAGCGGTTGAGAGATTGTTGTGATAAGTTGGGTAATGTATCTATGGAAGAATCGGGTGTTCTTGAATGCGAGAATGTTAGAGAAAACAAATAATGATGAGTCGGACAATGCTAAAATAGAATCTTCATGCTCATGTTCACAAGAGAGAGGTGCACCATCACAACCCGTGCAAGCTAATGCAAAGGAACGCTCCATGGAAGCTTCGGATGTACCCAAGATAGAGATGCACCGCCACAACCTCGTGCACGTTAATGCAGAGGAAAGTTGCATGAATGTTTCTACAGTACCTAGGTATGCATCTTCTTCTCAAAATGATGATTATGAATTGCATGAGTACACCGTGCATTTGTGCTGATGATTCCTTGACCACCGAACTCAATACCTATAAGGATCAAGTTGCCATATCTGAACAAGTGCTAAGTTTGAACTTACCACTCGTGAGCGGGAGATGGATATCCAAATGCGTACAATTATTAGAAAAGTAATTTTAGAGAAGAAGTATTAAAACAAGAGTTAAACTCCTTACAAGAAAAGCTTTCCAAAAGCGCTAAGCAAAAACACGAACTTCAAGAAAATGTTAAAATGCTTAAGCAAGAATTCAAGGCTAAGGAATCAAAACTTTTGAATGATTTTCCAATCTAAAAACTTTGAAAAATAAGCTTGAAAATAAGTTGTACGTACAAGGAATACCATTCAAACCGCTCACATGATCACTAAGCATCGAGTCTTAAGCGATAAGCATAGCATTCCCTTGTTGAGGAACCAAATCCAGAGGTAATTAAAAGGCTAGAAATGCTCATAAGGTGCTTTATGATGGTAATGAAATCCTTAAGCCTAGGCGAAACCTAGTTGCATTGAGTGCACCGAGGAAGATAAGAAATCGATGAAGTCACTAGGGAGAAAATGAATAAGAAGTTAGAAGATCCCGAGTGTAAAAGAATAACATAACGATTAAACCCCATAATTACACTAAAGAAAATTGGATCTCCTTGAACAAGTTTAAGCCTCAGACTCTATTAACCCCCGAACAAGTGTTACGGAAAAGGATTTAGATAAGCAAAATCGAGAATCTTGTTGTAACGAACCCTCCCTTAGGAAAATGCCTAGAGCGATTGTGTATCCTCCGAATACACCAATGCATCTTGTTCCTAGAACAATTGCCACTAAAAGCAAGACCTTAATTAGTCAATATGTTATCTTTCAACTATTTGTTGATTTTGAGAAAACTTACAAGAAAAGGATCACACCCACCGGTATTATCAAGGAGAAAGGGTTTTGAGCAAACTAAAGAATGTTATTTAATTGAAGTCATGCCTTTCTTTAAACAACTAAAAGATCATTTTGAGAGTCTTAAAAAGGAATGAATTCGAGACATTAAAGAAATGGAAAAGGAATTTGATGCAATGATTGTTGAGGTTAGTGATTATGAGAGAATTAAAATATAATGAGATTAAGAGGAAGAACTTGCATACACCGAATGAGAATCGATTTATGAATGTATTGCTCAAGATGTGTTTTCATCGCTACAAATTGTTCCATTAATGCTTCTCAATTTCATGAATTATCTGTTGCTCGAAAGTCTCCATGATCGTGTCATTGAGCTTGAAACAACAAATTCAAAATTGCATGAGAAAATAGAACAGGATGATCATGATAACTTGGTCAAACATTATTCTAAATTAGAAGTTGAACATCTTGCTTTGCAATTAAAACATCAACATCTCAAAGAAAATGTTAAAACCTCAAATATCAAGACATCCCTCGATGCTCCCGAGTTTGATGCGCTTTTGAAATTAGCAAATGTGATGAACAAATTCGAGCTCATTGCCACACGATCAAAAGATTGAAAGCTCAAATTTCACAACCGAAAGGTGAAAAGAAGGATGTGTTGGTTCCATATGCCTCCTCCTTTAGATTCTCGAATTTCCAACTTCAAAACATAATTGATAACTTGCAAAAGGAAAATGATTGTTTTAAAGTGAAATTTCAAAGGTTAATGATCAAAATAAAGAGTTATGTGATTCATTTAAAGTTAATCATGATAAACAAATTGAAAAGATAACTTTACTTAACGATATTGAGAATCAAGCGTGAGGTGAAAGGAAAGTTGCCAATCCCCAATTGCAAATACTGCTGTTCCTAAGGTTTCGATTGTGATAAATATGCTATCGATATGTTATATATTCCTCCGCCCATTAGGAATAATGAACTTGCACATAAAGCATATCTCTCATACCTTAAGGAAAGTTTGAAGGGTCTCCGTGAGATTGTTGAAGATGAAAGATTAGAAAAACATTTTGATAGTACTATAGCCTATGCCTGCATGGATGCCAAACGATCTCGGGAACTCTTAGAGTATGTAATTGTCACAAGTCCGAAATCTAACAATAGGCGAGATAGAATAGTTATGCCTTGTTCTATGCCTAAAGCCAAGCATGTGACCCTTGATATGCCTTGTTCCATGTCGAAATTCAAGCAAGCAACCTTTGATGTGCCTCCTAGAATTTCGATCCCAAGACTTCTAGGCAGGAATGCGAGAAAGTAGTGAAGCCATGTAATGTTCCCATCGTTACTTCTACAGATGTTAAGATTGACACTAAAGTTAGCGGGTCAAAACCTAGAAGCAATGCAAAGAAGGATAGGATTACGCAAACTAAAAGTGATCATGATAAGGAAGTAAAGAACACCATAGGGACAAGAAGTTTGATTTGAACAAAAGAATCGTGTTAGTTCTAGTATTAGCTCTAAGCTTATCGAAATTAATTCGAGGCCTTATCTGTGTCTCGCAAAACATGTAAAAATGTTTATTTTCGGTAATCATGATAAATGTGATGTGTTATTTCGAGATCTAAGAATCATACCCCAATTAAGAAAGTTTGGAAAGCAAAAAGCAGTTAAGCAATCACGAAACCTACAGGAAGGTTTTTACCAATGTAGGATTTCATTGGAAGCCAACAGTCGAATGTTCACGAATGGCAAACCTTGCTCTTTAACTAGATCCACTATGCCGAGAATAGTGCTGTTAAGGTTTGGAAGCCAACGGTAGAATAATCCCATTAAGCACAAAATGTCATTTGACTAAGTCGATGCCTCTACTAGTTCAGCTCCTAGGGATAATGCCATTGCATCTAGGGTTTCACGATTCAAAGACTGTTGGTGCTAACCAAAAGGAACCCATCAAGACGTGGGGATCCAATGTTTCCAATTCTCTGTCTTCGTCATTGTCCAAAGCAGTCGTATAAATCGTCCCTTGGTATTTGGATTGGCGGCTCTAAACATATGATTGGGCTCTTAACAATGACGTATGTTCACATCGATTCAGCCTCGTTCTTCAACACTATGGTGTCTGCAGATAACACTTCAGCCCCGTTCTTCAAAGAAAAGAAAAGTGTACGCTCTTACGTGCGCTTTATCTTGACTAATGAGAAATTCTCTCATGAATGGCCATACTCATCTACATTCTTCATCAACAAGCTTCATGTTTTCCATGCTCATTCAATCATCAAGTGGATCTATGTTCATTGGTGTATACTCTTATTCACTTGTTAAATCAAAATGGCAACCGGATGCAATTTTTGAGGGGAGAAGAGTGAATATACTACATGATGATGGATGTTTGAATAATGGTTATACGACTTAATTTTGATGATGATGAGTGTATATTCTTTTGATGAAGAGTGAATATACTAAGGATAACTGGATTCATTGTTTTGATTTTAATGACTCTCCTCCAACGCCTAATGCTTCACTTACTAAGGATAATTGGGAATCAATGGTTGGGATTCATTGTTTTCAAAGATATGTTTGATGAGTACTTTCAACCTTCGACGAATGTTGATCATCCGAATCAAGCTCATGCTCCGGTTTCTATTGATTCAACTGGTTCACCATCTAAGAAGTACTTCTTGGAATTCTCAAGAAACCTTATCTCCGGTTATTTCACAAGGCGTTTATAATGACTATCATGATATTGTAAGTTGCACTATTGAATAATGATCCACTCTTTGGTATTCTGTGCCAAATCTTCACGGATTGTTGTTCATGGATAATGATCCGCTCTTTGGTATTCCTTTGCCAAATCTTTACGGATTATTGTTCCTCTCATTGTGCACGCTTATAAATCAACCACATGAACATTAAGGAAAATGACTACCTCATTCGCTCGAAGACATTTGTGGTGAATCTTCGGATCGGTCTCTACATGTATACCTTTAGGAAGAATGCATTAATGTCGAGAAATCATTTGTTCCGGTTCATTCGGTGGATCGACGTACATCCGGTTGTACGTTTATTCACGTGTTGGGCATTTGACACAAGTCGATTACTTGAGTTAATCAATTATCACTTATTTGAGATTGAAGTTAAAATTCACAAAGGCGAGCTTAAGATGCAAATGCATGGAATTCTTCTTCGATTTCAAGTTTGGTATATCGTTTTCTTTATCGGTGGTCACTTCAAATTGTCTACATATGGGTTGATAAAGATAGTCGAGAGAGTTTCTATCGCGGTGGTCCTATGGCTCTGGACACTCCATTCGGGACCCGCACTTCAAAACAGTCCATTAGTTCATCCCTTATACCAAATTCTTCTCCGAAACTCCATATGTACCTCCATCGAAGATGATTTAAAGAAATTGTTTGATCCTATGTTTGATGAACTTTATGAGCCAAGTACTAATGAGG
Organism: Chrysanthemum lavandulifolium; assembly: GCA_022545495.1. Lineage (NCBI taxonomy): Eukaryota > Viridiplantae > Streptophyta > Magnoliopsida > Asterales > Asteraceae > Chrysanthemum > Chrysanthemum lavandulifolium. The sequence goes on from CM040242.1 coordinate 152,568,606, forward strand.
TGTCGATTTCTACAACGAGGTCGCTCATATTCACGAGAATGAAGTCAATCCTCGGTCTCAATATCTTTAAGTCAAGAAGCACTGTCACGACCCTTGATCTCATCAACAAATCATCATTCTTCAAATGTACATCATGGAACTGTTTACGGCATCAATGATGAAGTTAATCCCTTTGCTACTCCCGAAGATGCTCCATTTGAAAACATATTTGCTCTCGAATCATCATCGAACCATCTTCTTCGGAGACATCAACTCGCTACCTCGGTCCCTCAACAAGCGCCACATGAACACCTTAGAAAATGGACTCACGATCATCCATTGGACAACATCATTGGAAATCCTCTCGTCTGTATCAACACGGAAACAACTTGCAACCGATGCCTTATGGTGTTTCTTCAACTCCGTACTCTCAAAGATCGAACCAAAGGATGTCAAAGCGCCATGAGCGAAGACAATGGTTCAATGCTATGCAAGATGAAATTCATGAGTTTGATTGACTTGATGTATGGGAGTTAGTACCGCTCAGAGTGTGCCATGATTATTACTCTAAAATAGATCTTCAAAGTGAAACTTGATGAGCATGGTGATGTATTGAAGAACAAGGCTCGATTAGTTGCTAAAGGATACCGTCAAGAGGAGGGTATTGACTTTGAAGAATCTTTGCTCCGATTGCTCGAATCGAGGCAATCGAATCTTTTGGCTAATCTTGCTAGTAAGAACATGGTAGTCTATCGGATGGATGTAAAGACGGCATTTCGAACGGAGATCTTAAAGAAGTCGCTCACGTCACCAACCTAAAGGATTTGTGAATCAAGAGCATCCTACTCACGTTTATCATTTGAATAAGACTCTTTACGGTTTAAAGCAAGCTCCAAGGGCATGGTATGATACATTGTCAAAGTTTCTTCTATCTACCGGATTTAGCAAAGGAGCAGTTGATCCAACATTGTTCACCGTGAAGTCGAGCAAACATTTAATTCATGTTCAAATTTATGTTGATGATATTATCTTTGCCTCGATGACCCCAATGAATGTGACCATTTTTCAAATGAAATGAGTTCAAAATTTGAAATGTCAATGATGGGACAAATGTCATTTTCTTGGGATTACAAATTTCGCAAAGTCCGGAGGCATTTTCATAAATCAATCTAAATATGCAACCGAGATCTTAAAGAAATTTGGATTTGATTCAAGTGACCCGTCGACACTCCATGATTGATCGAACCAAACTAGATGAGGACCACTCGGGATCATGATTGACCAAATGAAATATCGTAGTATGATTGGATCCACGATGTACCTCACGCTAGTAGACGACATCTTGTTCATTGTTTGCATGTGTGCTAGATACCGTGCTAAGCCTACTAAAAAGCACCTTGAAGCGGTTAAACGGGTCTTCGGTATCTCCAAGGAACCATCAATATGGGTCTCGGTACCGAAGGACACCGGTATGTCACTAACGACCTATCAGATGCCGATCATGCAGGTGTCAAGATACTCGTCAAGTACATCCGGAGGTGCTCGGTTTTGGGTGATAAGCTTGTGAGTGGTCTTCAAAGAAGAAAATGAGTACTTCTATTTCCTCTACAGAGGTGAATACATAACCATGTCATCTTGTTGTGCTCAAATCTTATGGATGAGATCTCAATTATCGACTATGGCTTTGAATTCAACAAAATCCCTCATCTTGTGATAATAAAAGTGCTATTGCTCTCTCATGCAACAACGTTCAACACTCAAGAGCAAAGCATATCGACATTCGACATCATTTCATCGGGAACAAGTGGAAAAGGTGTGGTGGAACTCTATTTTATGAGGTCCGAATACCGTTAGCGACATCTTCACCAAAGCTCTTCCAAGAGAACGTTTGAGTTTATTCTTCCACGACTTGGCTTGAAAAGCCTTCAACCGAAACACTCAAGCGTCTTCGGGAGGAAGACGAGGAGTAAAGGTTTCCTTCATCTATCTCTTGTAAATATTTATTCGAAAAACAAAATACAAAATTATAAAACTCTCAAAAATCAAATAGAAAATTATAAAACTTTCAAAATCCATAAAATCGAAAAATTGAAAAATCTTCAAAAAATATTGTCAATTTGTCATGTTTTATCGGTTCGACAATATCTACGGTCTTTGGGCTGTCATTCAAAGAATGTCACGGGACTTTAGATGTTGTTCAATTCTTAAAAAATATATATATATATATATATATATATATATATATATATATATATATATATATATATATATATATATATATATATATATATATATATATATATATATATATATATATTTTGGGAGAAAGAGAAACAAATGGTTTATTGTCATTTCGTGCAATAACCGGTTTTAAAGAAAGATCGAGCCATCATTATCATGTTTTCAAAATTCCATGCTCGATTCTATAAACATTTATCTGCGAAAACTAAATGCTTTAAAAATTAACTTGGACTCTATTTTTGATAATCATGGACTTATTTGTCAAAATATTTATCTCTCAATCAACAACCTATGTCATTGATTGAGGGGAGAAGATTTCAATTAAATTAAAAAGTTATTTGGCATTAAATTGTTTTCAAAAGATATACATGCATGTTTTATCAATGGAGTTTAAAGTCTCAAAATCCGATCCTTATCAGTTCAAACGCTTTCATAATCAAGTCACAATTTTCCTTAAAAGCTTTCAAAATCAATTTAAATCTATAAGAGATCACAAATCTCAAATGATTTGATAATTGTGATCGGGGAGAATGTGTGATTTAAATTGGATATAAAGCGATAATTCGGTAAATGGTTTTATAAGGATGTACATGTTGTCCTTCCACATGTGACAAACGATTTCAAATTTTCAATGCACATGTTGAGGGGAGCATCTATCTTAAACCTATGATTTGAAACGTGATCATTTATCCCAATGTGCGGGTTCCTCTAGTATGTGCAAAACTCTTTTCTAATCTCGAGGCACATATTGAGGGGAGCAAATTTATGGAAACCTTATCCTTCCCGAAATGCTTTATCTTCTTGATTTGATCGAAGTGATGTTGATATCTTTTAGAAAATGGTAATTAAAGGAGTAAATTCTTCCTCTTGCCTCCGTGTGCAAAACGATTTCAAACATTTGATGCACATGTTGAGGGGAGCACTTGTTCTAAAAATATCAAAAACAATTCAGTACAAAATGTTTTGATAATATATCACAAGTATCCGGATTGATTTTCAAATGGTTTTCAATTGGTTCCAATGGCGGATGAACAATACCAAATTGACCGACCAAATTTACTTTATGTATGGTGATATAAGGATGATAAGGTTAGGTATGTGTTCCCATGATCCGCTTGAACCGGAGGGATCTACCCAGGACAATCCACTAGTTAGTGTAGAAGTTCTTAGGTATGATGATAAAGGAGAAAAGTGAGATATGGGAAGAGTGCGGATGAGATAGAGCAATCTTGGAACAAACCCAATAAGGTTCTTGCTATGAAGTCTCGGTAAGCATGAAGGGGTTGAAGAATTAAAAGAATTGAATGAGAAAGGGTGAAAACAAATAGCCCTCCATATATTCAACCTTAGGCGAAACCGGGTTCAATTCATATACTCGATGGTAACATCGGTATTGAAGACAAGACGTCATGGATCGATGGACGCACCGCACTTCAACTTTCCAAACCACTCAAGTTCCTCTTAAAAGGGCTTGTTTCATTCTCACGGGAACCGACATTATCTATCGACTTTCTCTTAGAGATTGTTGATATTGAAGAAGGAGACCTCTCCCTAGTCTCCGCACGGGATCCAAATATGCACAAATTGAGTCTAGAGCCACGAGATCATCAATAAATCTCATTAGGACACTTTCAATGAAGACTCTCTGTTTCACACAATGTGGAAAGAGAGATTATATCTTGAGTCCCACGCATTATCCTTGTGGTATTGCCGAACATCCGAGTGATGTGTATACATATTCACAATGAAGATGGAAAGCCTTCGGAGCCAACATCAAACAAGCTCTGGTAGGTGGCATGTGAGATCTATTATATAGATCAACCATGTGACAACCGAACGAGAAACAATGGGGCGATTCAATCTTTTGAATCAATCACGGTTCGAGTTATGGATTGACGGATACCTTTGAAAAACCGGTCGTTGTGCTTAAAACTCTTTTCTTTAGCAAATCGACGTGTACGGATATTTCAAATCAAAGGTGTTTTATGATTGATAATTGATTTTCGTTAAAACCTTCGTTGTATTGCAAAAACAATTTCTATTGAGCAATACACGATTGTTTTTCAAATATCTTTTCATCAATCGGTGGACTTAAATTATTGGTTCACTCACTCCGTGTTGTCTTCTTTGAGACGTTCGGTTTGAGAACACTAGAAGCATTGCGAAACCACGTCAAGGAAATTCTTGAATTATACCGATCACAGCGGTACATGTCTCGATCAACGGGAACCGTGGGCGTGTACCTCAATTCAACGAAAGTGATCAAAGACACTTTCGTGCGATTTATTGCTAGCTGTTGTATGCAGTCGCCCGACGCTTGCGGTGATCGAATGAAGCGGTCAATCCATAGCCGCATGCTCACTTAACACATTCAACTCAAAAGAAATCATGATTAGTGCATCAATGACTCGATATTTTCACTCCATGCTTCTCCTACGCGTTGCCAATATCATGAATCAACTAAAGCTTCCGCTACTCTGATAAGAAGATTTCATGATCCAAAATGTGAGCATGTCGGTCCTAATGTCACAACATCACATAATACCAACACCACAAAGGATGTCTCAGAGATTGTTGATAGCTGATGATCTCAAAAGATGGCTCAAATTTATTATCACTTGGATCACTAAAAGACCTCCACTTGGAGTAACCAAACATGCAATGTGAAGAATCAATGACTACGAGCTTTGAAGCAAAGGACTACATCAAGAATGCAAGAACAATTTTAATGTAACATCTGTTTGTATTCAATGTAATTTTGGTACATGATTGAGGTGACCTCCTTAGGGGAGATTGTTAGAATTAGAAATTAGGGTATTAAAGAGTCGGTCACCTCAAGTATATGTAATCGTTAAAGCTCGTAGTCGTAGTTCTTTTAAGTTAAGTAGTATTTAGTTAAGTAACACCGTGGAGGACAGACGGGTCTTTACCCATCTGTATGCACGATCCACACCCGATGTGTGGCGATTTATGTAAGACTATAAATACTCTCTACCTCCCAAGGTAGAGAGTTGGAGCTCATAATAATATCTTTCACTTTCTCTCACTAAGTTCCCTAAACCTCTAACTTTCTCTCTCTAGAATTCCACTTATACGCCACCTTGGTGTTATGGTTTGATGTGTATGTGAAAACTAATATCCTACATGAAGAAATCGTAAAAAAGGGACGAAAAACGTAAAAAACGGATAAAAGCGTGTGAAAACGTAAGAAAAACTGACGAAAACGTATAAAACGGACCAAAATGGAAGAAAACGTAATAAAACGGATGAAAACGTAAGAAAAACGGACGAAAAGTAAAAAAAGGACGAAATCGGATAAAAACGCAAGAAAACGTATACAAATGTACTTAAAGTAGAAAAACTTTAAATTATAAACATCCATTATTATAGAGGATAGATGATGCAACGGGGTTTTAACCCAAAAGGGCTAAAGTGTAAATTATAGGAACTCACTTAACACTAGTTAAGTGATGGACCGGTAGTATTATTTGTTTACCAATTTAGGGACTACCAGTGCAACTTCAAACTTCAAGGGATGAAGGTTGTTACTTTTGACATACCACAGAGTTTATTTTGAGTTTTGAATAACAAATATAAATGAGTTATTAAGCATATATACTCACCAACTATTTTGGCATGATGAATGAAATAACAAGAGACGTAGCTCAATATATAAAACGCTTCCTTTTTATAACGAAAAGTGGGCTTCAACCCGTTAGTAAAACAAACAAACACAACCCACATTTAGATTAAAACGGGCCTCGGCCTAAATTACATAAACAAACACACCATTAAGCGTATTGGGTTTCAACCCAACAACCAACACAAGACCACAACTTAATACTAACGCATACGATTAAACAATAACATTTATTTCAATATTCCTAACATAATGCTATTACCCCCATAATTTATCCACACCGATGGCTAGGATCACAAGTGGTACGAGAATCACTAAGATCACGGCCAAGAACACGTAATCTTCATCCGTAACGTTGGCTAAATAGATAGCCGCGACAACGATATACACGAGTGCAATAATGGTAATAAAGTGCGGCATTTTGAAAGTATGATATGAGAAATGTAGGTGGAAAAGTTAGTATGAAAGAATGAGGATTAAAATGGGTATTTATAAAAAGAAAAGTAGCCGTTAGAGTACTATTCACGACCGTTAAGTCTTGTTCATGACCGTTAAAATTCTTGTTCACCACTAAGGAACAAACTAATTCATCATCTACAAAAGTGAAGTTCAACAACTTTCTCCACATTCATCAATTTCTCACCGAATTTTACTTATTAAAAGGCAGTTTTCGATGTTAATAATTTGATTTTCACAAATCATTATGAACCATGTTATTTTCAAAATTTATTACTAAAACATGATGACCTTTATAAAATAACAATCTTCACTCAAAATAAATTTTCTTAAGTTTATATGACCTTTAGAATAATGTTATTCACATGTAAAACAATAAATTCTAACTTACAAGCTTTCAAGTGAAACCACATTTCATCCTCATTACTTCAACATTTAACATGGATGAATCTGGGACGAGATTCAATTTAAGGGTGAGGCTGTAACCACGGTAAATTTCACCTCGTATTAAACTAATATAATATTCTAACAAAGAATACTTATCCATTTTCTCGTCCAAAATTTTTTAAGAAACGATATCCACTTATTTGATCACAAAAACTAACTAATGTGACGTAACTCATATACATAATAAACATTCTTATTACGTCAAGTATAAAGGTTTTCAATTTGTCACTGTACGTTATTACGTTAACGTACAATTATTAAACTTTCAAGTTAAACGTTAACCATTTATTTGAGTTTACATGAAACCCTAATTTATTATAACTACGCTTTTTCATAAATGCTAAAGTACAACATTCTATACCTAGAGTACAAGTCATTAAAGCACGGAACCTAGCTATACTTTAATTTCCGTTACAAGCCCTAATGATTTTATGTACATGATATATTTTCAAAATATTAATGTACAAATCTTTTAAGCATGGGTACAAGTCCTTAATGCATAAAGTTTAATGTTTACATAAAATCACATTATAAACCTCAATGTACCTACCTTAAAGCACATGATACAAATCTATATTGCACAAGCCCTTAAAATTGACTTTCCTAAATTTTCAAACCTAATGTACAACTCTCCAATGCTTGTGGTACAAGTATTTTATGCATATATGTTAAATATATCATTTACCTAAGTTAAACTAGTAATTATCTAAAGTAAAATTACAAACCTAACCAAGTATACTACATCTCTACACTCTAGGTACAACTCAATAAGGCCTAGGTACAACCCTTCAATGCCAACGCCCTCCCTTTTACCCTAGTTAAAATTGAACTAACTAAGTTACCATTTAGTTACCTAGAATACTTGTAATTACCTAACCACAAATGTATACTTGCACCATGTAGTTACACATCATTTTGTTACCATGAGATTTTACCATGGTCAAATGTTGTGGGTAAAATCTTTGGCCAAGAACAAGACCACATCACGCCATCTACATCACCACCACATGACACCATACAAACTTTAAGACTACACATCACCTTGTTTTCCACCATACTCCTTTTTATGGTTATAACCTAGTATAAGTGGCCAAACTACCTTCCACAAACCCAAATCTCTCTTGCCTATATATAAGACCATGCATACACACATCTTCCTCATTCCATACAATCTATCTCACCACACTCTAATACACTCTCACTCACTGAAATTACAACCTAAGAGAAGTAGAAAGGAAGTAGGAACAAATGCATGATGTTTTGGCTAGCCAAATTCCAAGTTTGTAAGTCTATTAAACTCATTCTATTTCGTTTTAACTTTTAATATCAATTGCATACTGTTAAAAAGGATTTTATAAGGAGAACGTAGCAATTTGAATCACTTAAAAGCAGTACACGAGTCAAAAGTTATGGTCTAAACAAGTTGCCAATAATATGTCCGAACTTTACGTGGACGAGAACACTCGGGCACATGAAACGAGGCATTTCTGGTCCGTTTCATGAAAAGTTAAAACACGAAGTTGTCCGAATGACGTTTTCTTTAAAACTCAGAGCACGGGTCTAGAAAACGCATAACTAAGCCACAATTTAATAAAAATCCGAACAGCGATTATGTATAAGTTACAAAGCAGCATAACCCCCCTACTTGCCCCTCATTTATCTAGTTCATGTTAGAGGTGTTAGGGTCAACTAAGGTACCATTGTAAACACCACCTGGGATACTACAAAACGCCCCCATGATCCGGTTAAAAAGCCTACTCGTTATCTTTAAAAACAACCATCATTTTGGTCAAAAGTCATGAATGTCCAAAAGCTTTTTACAACAAATATATGGGAAAACATGGGATTTTTGATAAATTTGATTAGGAACTGTATTGGAAACATTGGAAATGGGTGAAACAATATTTCACAGGTCGCATGCAAAGGTATGGTTTAAAACTGAAATTTTCATAAAACGCGTCGTGGCCAAGTAGCCATGTTCGTGGACTTGTATCTTTCTAATCAAAGAGAATTAGGACATGAGACTTAAACCATTTAGAAGAGCTTAGAGCAAAGTGTTTGAAGGGTCAAATGCGCTGTAGAAACCCTAGCTGGTCTTGTGTAAAATCTGCCCTCTTTTAGCCCCGTTATCGCCCAAAAACAACAAAAAGCACATAAACCCCCTACTTTGGAAAATCATTGCGACAAAACCGTAAGAGCTTAAGACCTCTAGTTTGAACCGTTAGAAAGACCACCAGACAAACTCTTGAAAGGATCAAGAACGTATTAAAAATCTTTTAAGGCCTCGCTTTTATTCACCCGTACTTTTATCCATTTAGGCCAAAAACTAATAAATTTTCTTATAAAATTTCAAGCATAAAAATTGTAATTTTTGTAAAATAAAGTTCCTTTGGACTAAAAATGTAATATCTGTGAAGTTAGTCATATAAGGGCTGATTTTGTCAATAATCCATAGTTGAGGGTTTAAAGTGTCATTTTTGAAAGTACAAGGTAAAAGCGTAAATATTTAAAATTGTAAAATATAACATTTCGAAACATAAATTATTTAACAACTTTGATTTTGATAAAACTTATTATTAATCATTTGAGACATAATAATAAGTATGATAAGCATATTTAATTTTGTAGAGACTTCATGCTATCTATAGAACATTTAAAATCGCATAAACTTGAATACAAATACTAAGTACACGATATACTAACTCGTGAATCTAGAGTCGGAGCAGTTTGTTCATTTTATCTAATTTGTTTTCCATCCGGACTACGATAACACCGAGGTGAGTTCGTAGCCCCGTTTTTATACTTGTTTATTAATGTTTTGGGGGAGATACATGCTTAACTAATTTCTTTCACTTTTATAAGTACTCTAAAAACTTTTACATATTATTGTGAGTCATAGCCCCTCTTTTCCTTATTTTGAATGTTTTGGGGGAGATACATGCTCAATTACCTATTTTTACTTTCACAAGTATTCTAAACTTTTACATATTATTGTGAGTCATAGCCCCTCTTTTCATTATTTTGAATGTTTTGGGGGAGATACATGCTCAAATATTGCTTGATATTTTTACATTTATTTTAAACTCTTATGAATTACTGTGAGTTTCATAGCCCCTACTTTTATGCGTTTTATACTATTTTTGGGGGAGATACATGTTTAACTACTCATTTTTACTTTCACAAGTACTCTAAAGCTTTTACATACTACTATGAGTTCATAATCATACTTTATACGTTTTTGCTACAAACCTGAACACAAGTACTATCTTTATGCGAACCTGATTGCTATTGCTTAAGTTACTTACTATTGCCACTAAAAGTCCCTCATATCATGAACCATTAATCACTTTACAAGTGAACGCGAATATAGTGAATAGATCTATTGGCAGTTGACGCCCCATTTGTGTTAGCCGGATAGGTAACCAAATGCACGTTATTTGAGAATACTAGGAGAATGGCAAACTCCTACTCGAGGGCCTTGTTACTTACATCATCTCTATGATGTCAGTAACTTACATCATTAGTTCATTACTATGATGCCGTCATCGTTAAGGTTTGCGTTCATGAGACTTAAGGCAATATATATTGTGTTGCAATGATACAAATCTTTAACTCATCGAATATCTTGTCATCGCAATATTCGCTTTTACTCTCGCTTATCTTGTGTTCAATCGGTTATTATACAAACACTATGGATTCACTCAACCTTTGTGTTGACTTGTTAGCATGTTTATCTCAGGTTCATAATTTACGAGGATGGCATGGAAGGGCACGGATACTCAAGAAGGCTTTATTATCATTCGATAACTTATTTAATAAACTGTAAAACCACTGGGACCTCATTTTGTAAACTCTGATATTTATATAAATCAAATGATAAATCTTTTAAAATGATACAATTAGAGTTCGTTTTCTGTTATTGTAACTGTTGAGCCATGAAGAAACACCCAGATTGAATTCCGCTGCGTATCACGAAATTGGGGGTGTTACATCAACCATTCAACTTGGAATACTACATTGCTAGGAGGATGGTAAACATTCCTACTCAAGGCTCTGTTGCTCTTCCACACGGGATGCTCCTTACCCGTCTTTTTAGAGCTTATGCACCCATTCCGCCAAGTCCTAGAGGGTTGAAACTAGACTATCCACTCATCCCTCACATATTTGTTCCCTTGAGTGATGAAAGAGTATCCAAGAATAAGACAAAGGGAAAAAGGCCAAAACCTCCAACTCCTTCATCCTCATCAAATAGCTCCGAAGACGGTCTTCCCAACTCGAGGCTTCAACCACATGAGTACTACGCCTCACTTCCAGAGGTGGAGAACCCAACAGAGGAGTTCAAGAAAACCAAAGGGATGTTCAAATGCCTTGGTAGGATGATGACCAAGATTTACAAGAAGTTGAATAAGTGAGTTGAGGTTTTAAGAGGGTGTTTGGTACAAGGACAAAAACAATATTGTATGATATTATTTATGTGTTCTCGCTTCCTAGGATGATAAACTAACTTAGAACATTGATGTGTATTAACTCTTTCATGCAGGGGGATAACATACGGATGTTATCAAATTTTACCCGTTTTCACTTTTTAGTGAAAATCAATAGCCCTTGTTGAAAATACATGCTCCCTTATATTTATATGTGCGTTATTGCTTGTTCCTAACTAGAAATAATTATCTCCATATGTTTTAAGAAAAATTTCAGGATTTAGAAAAGTCCTTGGGGGTCAAAAAATGCCACTGTCCTAAATTCTGCACTGGACGGATCAGGCGGATCCAAATTTTGGTTTCGTCCGTTATATTTTTTGGTGCCGCCATTCTGCACTGGCGGACCAGACGGACCCAAAATTTGGGATCCGTCTGTGTAAATTTTTGGTACCGTGGGATGCCCATGTAAGTTTCTGAATTTCGCTCATTCGCGCATTCTAATTTACCAAAATTTGTCTATAGGATAGTTTTTACTGTCTTTTATTCATATTAGAAGCAGTTTAACTTACTTAGACATATAGGATATCCATTTCCCACCAAAATTCAAAAATTCTCAAAATTCACCCAAGGAACCCTTTTTCATAAAGGAATGAACCAAAATTTTGGTTCCTTGAAACCCGTGGATAATCTGAACTTCAAGATTTTGCAATCATTAGGACCCATTTATTGCATATCTTAGTCTTTTTACTCAAACCTTCTTGTATGATGATAACATCAAATAGTCCTGATTTTCTAAGCGTTAATTTCCCCCTATATCATCACATTTTGAGTAAAATACTAGTGAAAACATCCTTATTCCTTATTATTTCATTTCAGGACCTATTCAATATAAGGAAGCTGCAATTGGACGTTTTCAAGCCCTATTGATACGATTGTCTCTTAACTACGGCATAACCAAGTGATGAAGTTATGACGCAACTAATGATTACGAAGGCTACGGCGTAACCCTCAGCTCAGGTTACGTTGTAACAACTGATAAGCATCAAATTGACAAAGACCACGGCGTAGCCCTTAGCTCAGGCTACGCCGTAATGAAGAAATACACTTGATTTACAGAGCTACGGCGTAACCCCATCTAAGTGACGCCGTAACCAGGGATAAGCACAAAAGATTGAAAGAAGTTACGACGTAACTACCTAATAAGGTTACGCCGTAACTAGTTTGAAGGCTATAAATAGTCGATGGTTTCACCAGTTTTAAGTATCTCTCCTTTCCCAAACCTTCTAGGGTTTGGGGAGATCAAACATAGAAGAAGAAGAAGCATGGTTTAGGAGCACTGAATAACAAAGTCCTCGTCTACGATTTCCATTGTATTCGAGTTTGAATTCTTTTTATATTTTTCTAGAACTTATACTAGGAATTCTTATCATTAATTAAAGTTTGCATTTATGTGATTGTTATTCTCTATAATTCTTTATAGACATTTGCTAGTCTTTTCATAGATCGCTAGCCTTGGTAGTATTATAAGCTTGGTAGTATCTAAAAGGCAGGGAGATATGACCAACTGACCCCAGTCTGATAGATAGCGAAGTATGGGAGGAATTGGCCATAGTACAACCACTCTTCATGTGCGAACTGACCAAATAATCACCTATCAAGTGGAGGTATTTAAGAGGTTAGGGGGAATCTAAGTTTCTAACGGCCGGGCTCCCACCGTCTAGATCTAGTAGATTTGGTGCTTAATGACTGCTATTAGGTTGCCGAATGATCCCGGGTGACCTGCTTATCTTGGTGAGGAATCTAAGAACCATAGGCCATTTAATCGACCAAAGGAGTCCGTGATAATTAACCACTATATTGAATCTTCGTATCGAGGATCAATTCATATTTTTATTCTTTGTTAAGCTTCGTTTATCTATCTCTTTACCCTAAATTTCTGGTGTCTGTGTAAGTAGAATAATAGCATATCGATGGATTATATCAACTTTGTCATACCAATATATTATCAATATCATTTCTAATCATCTTAGTTCTTTCAAGGTCACAGCTCTCTTGGGACGATACTCGGATTTACCTAAGGCTTTACTACATCTGATCGGGTACTCTGCCCGTTAGTATATGTCTATCCTAAGTTATCTAAGTTTTATAAATATTAAAAGCAGGATGAAATAGCACATCGACTTTTTAGCCACCGCCAGGAGCGATTAATGAAAGATCTAAGGTATTTCATTTTTACCTCATTAAGAGATTTGAGCACTTCCATAAGGTACATTTCTCAATCTCTCCTATTGCAATTATACAAAATTTATCTTCTGATGCTATTAGTTACGGCGTAACTCCTTTCATGGGTTACGACGTAACCATATTACAATTAATTAAAAATTATTATATATAAAATCTTTTGACTGTTTAGTTACGACGTAACCTCTTTTTAGAATTACGACGTAACCACTATACAATCAGATTTATAAAAATTAAATCTTTAATTAAAATTAAAATTTAATTACAGGCGTAATCCTTATTAGGATTACGACGTAACCCTTTCACAACCATTTAATATTCGAAAATATTAGTTATGGCGTAACTATTAATGGAATTACCAGTAACCTCAAGTGATATAAAACCTTATACGGATTAAAAACTATGTTTTACACAAACTTTCACCGCCTACCCAAACAAGAATTTTTCTCCCAAAATTTTTTCCATCAAGATCTCTTCATCTAATCATTCTCCATGGCTGGTAAGATCTATCACCACTCTTTTTGATTTGCTTATGTCAATTATTTCAATTAGGGTTTATATTTTAATATTTTAGGGATCTTATCGATTTGAATAAATTATTGCTATTGGTTTGATTAATTGATGATTATGATGATTTCCCCATGTTATTTTGATTCGTGTCCTATCACTATGGGTCGATTTGGGTGTTTTGACTGTATTTAAATAAGGGTTTCGGGTCAAACACAAACCTAGTGGGTTAGGGGCGGTCCCTCAGCACTGATAGGTTAAAATTTTATCAAAACTTGTTACCACTTGAAAAAATTGATGGTTCCGGCGTAATCTATTGCTTAATTGGACCATCTGAGGTGCTGAGTTTCTGGGGAAGTTACGGGGTAAATGGGGGTTAAGTTACGTCATAACCATTAAATTTTGTGACTACGGCGTAGCAATTTGATTAAGCTACGCCGTAACCTTTGAAATTACCTAATTACGGCGTAACTCTTATAATAGTTACGCCGTAGCTTAACATCAGTAAGGTCTGCACTTACTGTTATTTGTTTTATTTTCAGGTGCAAACAACCCTGCTAATTGGTTTAGGTTCTGGCATACAATGATGCTGGGATTAGACAATTGTGCCTTGAAGAGTTTGAGAAATTAAGGAGGAAGGATATAAGTCAACCTGAAGCACTTGATTTTGTAGCATTTGATAGTTTGGCAAACGGGAAAGCTGGTAGAAAATTGAGGAAGTTTTGTAAAATTAAGTTCACGTGTAATGCTGGGGAGTTCACGTGCAATGCATGGTTGAGGCTATTCAGGATCACTGAGCCGGTTATTCCGGAGTACGTCCGGGAATTCCTTGCTAGTGTGGAGTTTCGTACTGATATTGTGGATGATGACGTGGAGTCAATGTTTTTCCAACTTGGAGGCGAGAGAAGAAGTTTGACTCTTAGGCAATTTACTGTGAGGATGGGTTTGAACAATGAGGAGGAAATGGAATCAGAAGCTTTTCGTCGGTTCTATCACACTTGTTGGAGAAGAAGGGATGAGACTCAAGACCTTGCAGCCCATTTCAACCAGATTGCTGTCATGGATGGTTATGATTCAAAGCAGCCACCATCCTACGTGATGGTGAGGAACCCCATTCGTCGACTGGTGCACCGCCTATTTGCTTGCTCTATTCGAGTAAGACACTCCACCAAAGAAAAGATGACTATGGATGATCTATACCTTATGCAGGGCATGGAAGGGGGGAACAACATCGATGTTCCCTTCTGTTTGACAAGGTTTATGGGTGTTGGTGCTAAGGGGTTTTCCTCTAGGAGTCCTTTGCTGGGGGCTCATTTCATTGGGAGGTTGGCTAAGAGTTATGATCTTATGACCGGTGCAGCTTTGGCTCGGGTGTCCCGTGGTAGGGAGACTAGCTTGATAGGTCTGACTAGGCTAGTCGAGTTCGGGATTTGCACCCAGGACATATATGGAGTGATCGAGTTGGCTAGGACAGCCCCGAGGAGAGAATTCGGGGACGCTAGTGGTGTTGGTGGAGAAGCTGAAGAGGAGGCCGAGGAGCAGGTGCCCGGGGGACGAAGAAGGGCACATGTGAATGTAGGGGAAAGGTTACAAATCATTGACGAGAGTGTGGAAAACTAGAAGGGGGGGGGGTTGAATAGTTTTACCAATTTAAAACTTCCTTTTAAATATTTAGATCGACTTATGTCAATCTATTTGGTTGTTTATGTTGGACGTTGATAGATAGATATATAAGCGTGTAATGAAAGATAAAGAGTAAGAAGCACATCACCACGACACAAGTATTTATAGTGGTTCGGCTACAAGGATACCTTTCTTGCCCTACTCCACTCCCCGAGTCACCTACTCGAGAGTTCGTAATCACTACACCAATCTCCTTATGGCGGAGAAGCCTTCACAACGTCGCTTAACCTTTTTCCGGTACAAAGCTAAATACCGAGTTCTTTCACACCAAGGCGAACCACACCTAACACAACGTCGCCTACCCTTTATACGGTGCTAGGCTAACCACCGAGTTCTTTCACACCAAGGAGAACTAATCCTATCACAACGTCGCCTACCCTTTATTAGGTACTAGGCTAAGCACCTAGTTCCATTACTATGGAGGAACTACTACCCTTCACAACACAACACCTAATATCAAGGAGATCCTCTCCTTGTTACAACACCATTAAGGATATCACCATCCTTGTAAATAAACAAATACTTATATGTATAATGATGCACCTCATCGATTATACGACCTAGGCATTCTTCCCAAATGCAACTTGATTTGATTCATCGGCATCCTTCACTAACGCCTTTGACACAATGCTTGGCACCCTTCACTAATGCCTTCGTCTTGACACCTTTAGCATTCTTCACTAATGCTTTGACAACGGATGATGAGCACCTTTCACTAATGCTTTCATCTTGACACTTTCGGCATTCTTCACTAATGCCTTCAACCCAACATCTATGGAGAAAGGAAGAACTATCAACAAGAGAACCTTAGTTGTCTTGATGATGACGGGCATGGCAACTCATGGACTTGAGCTTGCGTCTTCAAGTGGTGATCTCTCATTTAAGAGGAACCTAGAAGATCACACAAAACAAAAGACAAACTACATAGATCACTTGGATCCGAGGTTAGAGGTTAGAATACTTGGGGAAGTATGTGTGTAAAGTGATGAATAGAAAGGAAGAAATTGCTCTCATTTATAGAGAAAATTCTCATCATTCCCCGGATCCACGGATCCTTCCACTGGGATCCGGCTAGCACAAAGCCGGGATCCGTGGAACGCTCCTCTTGCCCATGGGTATTTTTGGTTATGGGTCATGGGTCATGGGTTGATCCATGGGTTTTAGCTAGATACAATGTATCTCTTGAGTGCTCACCAAGGGTTCAATGTATCTAGACATTCTCTTGAGTGCTCACCAAGGGTTCAATGTATCTAGACATTGGGTATGGGTCAATACCATGGGTTATGGATATTATCCATATATGATATAAGCATGATGTCATGCAATGAGTTATGGGTCAAGCTCCATGGGTCATGAGCTTTGGGTTGTACCCAACTACACTCAATGTATTTGCCCAATGGGTTATGATACTTAAGTTTCTACCCATTTATATTACCCAATATACTACATACTAGTTATGTGTATATTTTACCCAAATATGTAAACACTAGTTGTTGTACATATGTAATATTAAATCATAAAATCACTTATACTTGTTTTAGTGTTTTATGTGAAAATGTGAATATGTTAGAAACTATTAGTTCAAACCATTTACGTATTTTATTTGTTTCGTTAAAATGATTTTACGTTTGTTATCGACAAAACATTAGAAGATCGTAAAATATAAATAAACGTTTTTACGGCTTATTTGTATTAACAGAGAGGATCGAGGGAATGTCAACCCATTTCAACGAGGAGATTGAAAGCCTCGAAGTGGGTCTTTATGGTCTTATTAACCAGTTTGAGGGTTTTGCAGGTACCATGGATCAAGTGCAGCAGCTCCAACAGGACTTCTTTCATTGGAGTGCGGATTGGACTAGCCAAATGCTTCAGAACATGCACTTGAGCCACCCTAGGTGGCAAGGTCCGGAGTATGTGTACCAGCCCAACATCCCTGATATCGGCATCCAAGGAGGAGTGGCATTCATGCAGGTCGAGCCCACTCCTGGCAGCACCACAAGCACCCAATTTGATCCCACCCAATTCCACTCCATGGATCATGATCTTCCCAGGGACGATTGATTTCCCTGTTTGATGAAACAATTTGAAACAATTTAAGACAATTTGATACTTATGTCTGTAATAACTTATCTATTTGGATATTTTTATGATCTATCATCCATTGTGCCCGTCGGGTACAAAATTTCCCATGTATTATGTGCTGGTTTTTGGCTCTGTGATGCGATTCTGGCGTAACCTTAGGATCGATTCGTAGTAACCCCTAGCGATGAAGGGAATATTTTGAGGCAACGCAATAGTTAAGGCTAGTTCCCGGAAACGATACGCATTAGCCAACCCATAACCCTCCTTCAACCTTTAGTGAGACATCTTGGGCAAGCATTCGAGAGGGAGTTTATTTCTTTCTTGATTATTTTCATTTCTATTTTATTTTTTCCTTTTTCTTCGTACAAATGGGACTTTGTACACTTCAAGTGGGGGGATAGGAATAGAATTGAAGTGTATGATTACTTAGCTTACTTGCCCTAATTTTCTAGTTGGTTTCAAAATTTTAAGCTTATTTGAAAAAAAATTGTCATATTTTTAACCAATCTAGAATCACATAAAGCCGTGCACACTATTACCCTTATTGCCATTGGTGAGATTTAGCCTTTCCCTTTCCCCTATTTTTACCCAAATCTACCATATATTGAGTTTGCCGATAGTATTGTAAACTTTAGAACTTGGCTTTTACATCACTTCGAGACCATAGACGAGTAGTGTATCAAGTTAGCTTGGTGCATTTGGAAAAGGCGATTTGAAAAAAAGTAAATGTTTTAGGATTAAACCCAAATAGCCCATATGTGTTCACTTGTGGGCGTTTATCGACTAGTCACATTGGTTTTTCGACCTTCGTGTTAACCCTTTTTGTTGCACTCACCTTTAGTGCAAGATACCCCTAGTTACACCCTTTTTTAGGCTATCCTTTCATTTTCTAACCCTTATTTTCGTTACACCTTTACACCTTAGCCTACCGTGTAGTCTTACCTTTTTACCTTGAAGTCATTGTTCGCCCTAGTTTGAGGTTCAAAATTAAGTTCCGAGAGGCGTACCTCATCAGATCGTCAAAGACCCCCCAAGTTATCACCTTATGCTCAGTTCAAGTGGGGGGAAGCATATCGTTGCAAAAAAAATAATAAAAAAATAATAATAAAAAAAATAATAAAAAAATTACTATTATTGTTATCTATGCGAAGAATTATAAGCACTATATGAAGAAATTGGCATTGAGAATAATCTTCTCGATCACATTCGAAGGTTGGAAGAATAGTTCAAGAATAAATAATGGTGGATTCCGGTGACATATATTGACCATATGAAGATGAACCTTGAATTATCGGTGGGGCGATGGCAACTCGGTTTTAAGCTAAGATTATTTGTTTTCTTTTTCTTTTTCCTTTTCACCCATTAAAATATCCCATGCCTTTCCTTACCTTTTTGTCGTGAAGCGTGTCTAGGTGATGCAGCGAGCAATCCTTGATGTCTTGGCCATGGATTTGGTCATGTATCATTGATTTTGTCCACTTCGCCGTGACACGTTAGTAATGTCACCACCCCTAAGCCTTTGAAACACTTCAACCCAACATTGCTTTCTAAAATTTGTCTTAACCTTAGCTTTAGTGGTGGAGTTGTGTGTAATTGTCAAGCTTATGATAGAATACTTATTATGTCCGTGCTATTGAGTGATCACCCCGAAATTAACACTTAGATTAAGATGAGAGTGAGAGTGTTTTCGTTCCCATTTCGTGAGGTGTTCGGCTCTTATTAATATTCTAGCATGGAAATTAAAACTACGCATTCTTCGGGATGTATCTTTTGCAGTCTAAATTAGTCTACTTGAGGGCAAGTAGAGTTTAAGTGGGGGGATATTTGATAACATCAAATAGTCCTGATTTTCTAAGCGTTAATTTCCCCCTATATCATCACATTTTGAGTAAAATACTAGTGAAAACATCCTTATTCCTTATTATTTCTTTTCAGGACCTATTCAATATAAGGAAGTCGCAATTCGACGTTTTCAAGCCCTATTGATACGATTGTCTCTTAACTACAACGTAATCAAGTGATGAAGTTACGACGCAACTAATGATTACGAAGGCTACAGGCGAACCCTCATTTCGAGTTCGCCGTAACAACCGATAAGCATCAAATTGACAAAGACCACGGTGTAGCCCTCACCAGCTACCGTAATGAATAAATACACTTGATTTACAAAGCTACGGCGTAACCCCATCTAAGGTTACGCCGTAACCAGGGATAAGCACAAAATATTGAAAGAAGTTACGACGTAACTACCTAATAAGGTTATGTGACAACTGGCAATTTAGGGAGTATATTTTAGGTAACCGCATTACGTTAAACTAAACCGAGTTTTGCCTTTATCACTATTTTTATAATCCATGACTTGATTTTATATCGTCTATTGGTTTTTACGGTTTGTTTCATTATTAAATGAGTTATCATATGAGTTTTAACTCTATTTGGTAGGCACTATTCGATTCGGCACTAGAAAAGCCTAAAACAAGAATTATTGTAACTTGTAGACCAGAATCAAAATTGACAAATAAATAGTCAAAACTCATGGAAAACATAAATAACGATGTTAGAAAGTTGAATAAACGTTTTGGGACACTCGGGGGACAATATGTGAGCTCGGGAATGGGTAAACGGGATAGTTATGAAAAATTACAACTCCGACCCCCCCTCTTTTCCCTCCTAGCCGGCGCCCCCTCCTCCCAAATAATTTATTTTTGAGTCCCTCCCTCAAAATATATAAACCCCAACACTCCCCTCATTTCACCTCTTCCACTCTCTCACTAAAAACACACACAACATAACTTTCTCTCTCTAACTCTCTCTCTCTCCTCAAGAAACCCTAACCCTAATATTAAACCACCACCGGCCGCCGCCTTTCCGGCGATATTCTGGCCAAACGACGGCGCTTCACCCCCCACCTCCACCACCATATTGAAACTCTCTTTCTCCTCTTTCCAACCATATATTACACGCTCCATTTGGACTTCAATAACACCTTCAAATCTTTGAATCAAGATTCGTACTTTTAGGGTTTCAAGTGGGTTTTGCATTTGGTGACTAGAGAAGGTAAATAGAACAAGTTTTCAGCTGGATGAAATTTGGGGCTTTTGGGTGGAACATGAAATTAAAGCTAATTAGTGACTAAATAAACAAGTAATTAGTGTTTGGTAAATGTGTGGTGTATCAATTTGATGGGTTTTTGCATTTAGGGTTTAGTTGCATATTTTTTGTTAAGATAGATGATGGGTTTTGTGTTTGGTTAGTGTTTGGAGCTTGAATGATTGGATTTGGGTGTTGTGGAATTGATTTGGTTGTGTTTGGATGTGACATATGGGACGTACGAACCACCATGGCCACATACGTGGCTCATGGGTTGGTGTACGTGACCCACTTGGGTCATGGGTCCGAGTCGGGTCGAGTTGGTAGCTTGTTGGTTGATGTAGTTGAGGTTTGGGTGAGACGCGTGTAGCCGAAAAGCTTGTAGAGCTTGTTTGGTTCACGTGGTCTTGACCGCGACCGTGTCATGACCATTAGGGTCATAACATTGGTTTCGAGTATATTTGGTTGATTGATTGGTTGGCGAGATTGTTTTGAGTTGGTTTGGGATTGAATTGCGATATTGTGACTTTTACATTTGGACTTGATATATATATTGTTGACTTTGAGCTACGTCGGCGTCACTTTGACTTTTTAGTCAATAATTGACTCCGACAAAGCCGTAACATGGACTTTGATATAATTTGGACTATTGATTGATTAAAAGCCGAGAAGTTATGACTCGTGCTTGTGGACTCGAAACGAATAACGATATGAGATTAATAATGGAATTTGACGAAATATATATATCTCTATATTATATATAACAGGAGGCATTTGGAATTAATGTCACCTCAATGCCACCTCAATGACACCTCAATGCCACATAAGCATTTGTTGTCCAACTAAGCATTTTTTTATCCACCTAAGCATTAATTGTAAAATTTCCGATTTTTATTAAATTTTTTTGGTAATTTTCGGATTTTTTTCAAATTTTTTTGAAAATTGTTTATAAAAAAGATGCCTTGCAAGGATTGAACCTTGGTTGTTTGGATAAATAACTTGTGTGTTTACCACTTAGGCAACAAGTTATTTTGATAATTATGTTGCATATTATAATCTATAAATGGCTATAATTATATTGGAATCATATACTAAATGCAATTTATCTACAAAAATTATATTAAGTAATTATCTTTTTTAAAACTTATTATACATATCTTTTCCTTAAATATATATTTTTTCTTAATTCATTCATTATATTTTTTTTACAGAACCCTCCTCTAATCCCTAAAACAATATCGACATAAAACAATTCATCAACCAACCATGACAGCCGAGGTATATATGATCGTTTCATTATGCATGATGATTGTAGGAGCCATTGATTGTTTTTAGATAAATACATGTTATGATCATCTATTAAAATTATAAGTTATAGGTTAATTGATTTTTTGCATTAGAGAAGCAAACGAACTATTAACTTTTGACCGCTTTAAGACCACTTTTCAATGTTTACAACCACCATATAATTCTTTATGTTTTCATGTATACTTGGACTGTTATGCAAGGGCATTTGCTAAAGCAGTTTGTATTTGGTTTCATATTTTTAATGGATCATCGGTGGGACGGCTCAAGTAAGATTCCAAACAAAAGTAGCGATTCAATGACGCCGCATGTGTTAAAAACTTCACCTTTATAAGGCTAGGAATGGCTCACATGGAGGTGACTCAGATAAATGTAACATAATTAATATTTATGATGCTAATATTTATGTGTTTTTATTTTTAGGAATTGTCTATGTATGGTTTTTGTTATATTCACCCACAACTTTTGCTTTCATTGAAATTCCAACTGTGTATGCATTTGAAACCTTCAGAGATTACAAGTATCTGGATACACGGGTTCGTGCGGATGGAACTGTTGGAGAGTATGTTCAAGACCTTTCTTATTGTCGAGGCTAGGTCTCAATTCTATCTAATATATGTGCATGTGTATACAGTACACGTGGACAACTTATGGGAGGCAAGAACCGCCGGTCGGTTCTTGGTTCGGATTAGTGGCCCATGGAATACCAAGGCATGTTACATCTATAGTAGTATATCTTTCAAAAGTATATCTTGTCTTAAATTTTTCCCGTTCTAACTTTCCAGTCCGTTATTACTATTACAACAGGATCATGTATTGGGTTATATTTTATCAATAGACCGGAATGGATAATTGTTGATCATGCTTGCTTTGCATATTCATACATATCTGTCCCTTTATATGACACACTTGGTATGTTTACTCAACTTTTTGTTTGACTTTCTTTATGTTACAAATGTGTAAAGCGTAGTTACTTCCCAATCTTGCAGCCGGATGATGTGAAATACATTGTCAATCACTCTTCCGCACAAGCGATATTTTGTGTGCCACACCATGTAAAAAGTCGTTGTAGTAGACAAACTTAAACACCCTTATTTTATATCAACAGATGACCCAAACGCCCCTTACTAAAATATAAAATCTGTGTATAGTTTGTATGCCATTTTTTTGTAAATTTTTTTTTATAGTTGTATGGTTTTGGGTTTGTTTACATTGATGCTATGTTTTATTTGAAACTTTGTTTATAGTGTATGGTTTTTGTTGTGTTGACAATCAAAGTAAATTCTACTACCATTCCACAAGAAAGGACACATGATATTGAATTGGTGAGGATGTGGTGTGTGTCAAGGTAAGTTAACAATTTATACCTTTCTCAAACAACCAAGTAATGGTGTTAGTAAGATTAGAGATAGATAAAATTGGATTGTGGATCTTTGGAAGTTAGTACTTCAAAGACAAGAAATAGCTCTTTGAGTTGATTTCACGTCAACGATTTCTTATGGTTAACCTTTGTATTCAAACTTGGTGAGGAAAATCATTCAAGGAAATGTGCGAATAGGAATTAATAAAGAGGAACTTTAACCGTGGTTGCACAACTGTTGGTGATGCGCCCTCGAGAAAGCACAAGTTACACGATCATTGGTACAACAACTCTTGCGCCCTACGAACCGCCTTTCCAATACTTATTCCCGCAAAGACACGCCGCTTTTAACAATCTACTAATTTATCATGTGGTGTATATGTATTGGTTAATGATTAAATATGTCTGCTTGTGGCGGTGTCCGAGTATGATGGTGCAAAGTGTTTGTGAGCGAATCACATAAGGCGAATATAGCTACTGCACTTGTGTTATCGTCGGTAATAGGGTAGTTGATCTGCAAGAAACCGTCAAGTTTTCTCACGCAAGCAAGAAACTTAAAACAGCTTAAGCACAGATGCAATGAAGATCTGAGGAGTATAGTGTTTCCCCGGGTCGTTATGTCCCAGCGAGTTGTGCAATGGATTATCTAACGTTTAGTGATCGCGAGATTTGAACGGAAAAGGAGATTTGATTGATATTATAACTACAGAAAAAGCCAACAAATTAAAACGGCTTAAATGCAAATTAAGAAAATTAAAAAGATAAAAGATATTAAATAAACGCTATCACTATATTTAAAGTGATGAACGTTTAAAACCTAAAACGTAAAACTTACGTTTAAATAAAAATAACGTAAACGTACAAAATAAAAAGTGAAACTTATGTAATATAAATCCTAAAAATATGAAAAATACATTTTTACAAACCTAATGATAAAAGAAAATTTATAGAAAAAGAAAATTATTTTTATAACTAATTAATTAATTATTATTAATTAAAAACTATTTCTAACTAATTAATAATTACCTAAAATACAAGAAAATAGGAAATAAAGCTAGAAAAATAAAATTAAGACTTAGAAAAGTCTAAAATATCAAAATAGACTTTTCAAAACTATTTTTGTATTTTTATGATTATTATTCTATTTTCTAGGAATTTTAAACTATTAAAAACTAATTAAATTATTTAAAAATACAAATTTAACTAAGAAAACTCTAGAAAAATACTTTTTTCTCTTTTTATATTTATCTTAACTTAATAAAAATGAAAAATTAATTTTTTTGAAGCTTTTCTTAATTTTTTGTATTAAATACTATTTAAAAATGCTTAAAAAACTAGTTAAAATCAAGAAAAATACCAAACAAGCTAGGAAAAATCTGAAAAATTCAAGAAAACTCTAAAATAATACTAGGAAGCTAGGAAAAATGGAAAAACATGGGCTTGTTTGCAAGATATAGAAACTGATATGAAAGTGCTTATTGAAATAAGCACTAAATTAAGCAAATGGAGTCCAAAGGTTACCAAACTGATAGTGAAGCTCTAATAAGCTAAATTAACCAAAATGCAATGAGTTTCAACAAGCTCTAACCACTGAATTAACAAATTGAACAGATTTGAGGTGTTGAGATTTCAAGCTAAAACAGTGAAAGGGTTGCTACTTTAGACAGAGAAATAAGCACTTAAATAAGTCGAGACTAAAATAAAATGCTAGAACTTGAAGAAGACACTGAAAGGAGCTTGTAAACCAAAACTCGCACTCCGTGAGGTGCTCAAATGAGCTTTGTGCAAGCTCTTAAAGATCCGTACAAAAGTCAGTAGTTTACTTGCCTGTGCAAGGCACTACCGAGTCCTAGTTCCAACTTAAAAATAAGCTACTCAATAAGCTTAAACTTAAATCCAGATGTTGCAAGTATCAAGACCACCTAGCAAGGTATAACTAACCCAACTTTTAGACTCTAACTCACCGAAATGAAACCTAGGCGTGGTCCGAAGTTCATAAGAAAACCGTTCTTCAATGGTTTTGACTTTTAAGAATGATTGAATGTTTTGACTTTGTTGAGTTTTGATCCTATCAACCAGACTACAATTGATGAATGTGGATGAAATGAAACCTAGATAAGCTATCCTAAATACTTCTACACCTATCTGCAAGATTCCACAAACTAATTCTCACAGATTTGACAATGAGAACAGATTATGGGCAATTTTGACTAAATGAGTTCTAGGGTGCAAATTTATGACAGCTATGGACTTCTTGAAGCCAAATTAGACTAAAGGGACTGATCTTACCCACTAAGCTAGGCTCTAGCATATGTTTAAGACCTGATCCAAACACTGGTTATGGTCTCCTATTGGTAACTCTCACTAAACAAATCTCTAGTACTGAACCATGATCACTACAGACTGAATAGAGAACCTGAATTATGCAAGTAGAACAGTACCCTAACACTAAATCTTAACTAGCTATGAGCATACAGATTAAACAAAACTTGGTCTAACTAGCGATCCTACCCAGATGGTGCGAGACTTTAGGTGAACAAGGATAACTACCAATCAAACAAGTCTGGAAAACAATGAACTAAACTACTCTAAGATCAACAAGCAAGAATCACTATAGTTATACAGAGGATTAAAATAATGAAGCGTAATTTGACTTACTAGTTTATCGTCACAATGGCATGATAATGAGATCAAATCTAATCTATTCAACCTTGATATCAACCTTAAAATGCAACTGATCTCACCCCATTTCCACCATCAATACCAGCAATTCAGGTCAGCTACACCTTTGTGACTGCAGGTGGACTTTTGTTGACCAATGTGGGAATGTTGAGAATTTTTCTTGATTTGAGTGAGACAGACTCACAATTAGCTATCATAAGCTAGAATAAGCCTGTGTAAGCTAAAATAAATCTTACAGAAGCTTATGAAACAGTTGTGAACTTATTTTTTATTTTTCAAAGATTTTTCTTATTTTTTTACTTTTTGAAATTAAGAACAACAAACAATGACCCCAATGTGATAATCTCTTGAGGAAATTATTTAAGAACTCAAAAGAGTATCAATAAGCTAGTAACAAGACTTAAAATCAGAGATGAGATTGAGATTGCAAATTGACCAAAACTGAATTAGATTAAAATGTGAGGCTGAATACAATGCGAGAATTACAAAAGCTGAACATCCACAAATTTAATTCACTATTGAAAATAAAAGATACAATAAAAAAATGCTTAAAACCTAAAAAAACTGACTAAAAACTAACTACTTACTAAAAACTAACTAACTTCCTTCAACAGCTTCTCTTGCCTCTTTTATAACTTTAGGAGTCTTCTCTCACTTACTTGAGTGTTTCCCACCATTCTTTAAGACCATTGGATCACTGGAAGCTCATCTTGACCATTCATTCATTTTGACGGGAAAAATGAATTTTGACAGTTGAGTATGGGAAAGGGTAAGTAATCAATATATCTTGAAGGTAGTGTTTGGAGGGGGGACATGTGAAGGATAAGGTGAGGAGGGGGTGGAGGTTGTGTGTTGCAGAGCTTTTGGCAGAAGCAGGTGGGAGAAAGGTGTTTGGCGCCAAGGAGGAAGTCAAACCACTTGGTTGACTGGGGTTATTAATACCAGGGGGGTCACAAGGGGTTAAATGACAGGGGTCCAAGGATTGTGAAAGGGTCCAAAAAGGTTTGAAAGGGCTTATTAATACTAGGGACCATTGTTGTCAATTCTGAAAATACAAGGACCATAACTGCCAATACTTCAAAGTTGGTACAAGGGTTGAAAATGACAATCATAAAAAGTACAGGACCAAATCATCATTATCCAATTTTCCAGGCCATTTCGCCAATTTTGAAACTCAAGGACCATTTTGTAATTTTCTCAAACTTTTGACATTTTTCACCAAAGGACTAAATTTGACAAGTTATGATTTTAAAAGGACCTTTGGTGATTTTTCTTTGAAATTATGTGCTCGTGGACTTTTTTGACAACTTTTGAAACTGGGGATCAAACCGCAATTTTGCAAATTTGATATGTTTTTCATCGATTTTGATATTTTGCATTTAAAACTCATAAAACACCGATTTGTGATATTTTGATCATTTTGATGTGTTTCGAGTGTTTTTATGAATTTGCGCTTATTTTGTACAAAATGATGAGTATTTAGACACTCATCAATCCCCACATCGAGATATTGCTAGTCCCTAGCAATGATTTGAGAAAACATAATGGATTTTAAACTCTTTACCAAAAGCCATTACTCGGAGTAGCCAAATGTTTTAGTTCAAGTAAGAACCATGGTACATCGATAACCATGTGATTTTGAGCAAACCATGTCGTAAACGGATTTGATTAGTCTTTACCAAGCCGCACTTTACGGACTAGCCAACTCTTAGATAAATTATCAATATTATCTTTGGTGAGCTGATTACCAATTATGGTTTTTCCATCGCCTTTACCACAAGCCATAAACTTGCGGGCTAGCCAACTCTTCACTTTTAGGATACGTGAATAATACCATACAATTTTGGGCAAATTGCAAGTCACAACGGATTTGAAAATCTTTACCAAGAGCCGTTTGTTCTGGATTAGCTAATCCTTTAGTCTTACGTACATGGCGGATCGATAATCAAATGAGTAAGTGTAAACACTTACTCCAAAAAAAATTTTGGCCAAAAACGGGAATTGGGTGGTATAATACATATAACAAAATTCGTGAGAATCCCCACACTTAGAAATGAATATTGCCTCAATATTCAAAGTACCGCGGTTATGCCGAAACAAAGAACGAAAAGGGAAATACTACGGCCATTATTTAGAAAGAAGATTTTTTTTTTTTTTTTTTTTTTTTTAACATGTGGGCAACACCCCACACTTAGTGGTAGAAAGGGTAAGAAGTCGAAATATGGGTGAAACCCATATGGTGTGTAATCTTGTTTTTGATTTCCGAGTCGCTAGCTTGACTCGATTCCAATTCATTGGTTCATGGGAAGCAAAGTGGAAGAAACAATCTCCATCGGACTTTCATTGTGATGTTTGACAAACATTCAAGCACGTGAAAGTTCCACACCGATGAGATATAGAGAAAGACCCGCTCACAAATGATAACCGAAAATTCGGGGTCAAGATAGTGTCCTCACTCCCGAAGGAGTGAAGAAGAGGAAGTCACATCATAAGTGAGGAATGGAAGGAAGATGTTTATAACAATTAGGATCCATTCGTCATCCTCAAATGTAGACATGTCGGGAGGAATAGTGAAAGTAGTATCATTAATAGGCAAACTCGTATGATAGAGTACACCTTCCTCCGAGCCAATATCATCCTCAAGATCAAAGTAGAAATGATCTTGTTCCGGAGGAGATATGTCATGAGAGAGTTCACCGGAGAACTCTTCAAAGAGAGAATTATTCACATTAAGTGAAGTTGTGAACTCTTGTTCCATTGTGGGCTCATCACTATCCTCACCGAGTATCAAAGAGTGGATTCTCGAATTGAAGTGAATTGAGTCGAATTCAAATAGAGGATTCGTGAAAGTAGCTTTGAATGTTTCGGGAACAAAGTGATCAACATTCTCATTTGGATTGTTAGGGTAGAAGTGAGTGAACGATCATTATCATTGAGACTTTCGCCTCCCGCATCGGCTTCAAATCAAAGAGTGGATTGATGCGAGTGAGTTCACCGAGAACTCCTCAAGAAGGGATCGCATCGACGTTTAGGAAGTGATGCCTCAACGTACTCGATGTTTCCAAAGGAAGCACAATCTTCGTAATATCGAGAAAGTTTCCAAATGATCATTTGAACACTCAAGAGGGAAAGAGAATCACACATCCGATCGAAGTTCCCCGTGACTCTCTCGGATTGGGACAAGGTCCTCAACACTAGACTTTATGAATTCATCCGATTCCTTTCGTGAACAGTGTCAAGATGCTCATCCCCATGTTCGAGAGAGTGAGTGGGAGCTTGGTGTGATAGCGATCGTTTGAGATGAAATCTCGATCCGGGATATCATCCGATGAACTTGATGAATATTTATAGAATTGAAGGATATCAAGTGTATCCTCATCATCATCGCCATCAGAATGAAACGGAATCGAGAGCTAGATTTGGTCGCTTTTGTATTTTAATTAATTCCTAATAGAGTTTTCACCGGCAACTGGGAATCTAATTTAGCACTGCTCTTCACCTAACAATTCTTCCATGGATTTTTCATTTGGATTATCTTGGGAGTGTTTAGATTCCTTCAAATCTTTCACTAAATCCAAAAGATTAAGGAGAAGATTTTGAGGAAGTGGGTCAGCCGGTATGAGAGGTTGGTCATGATACAAGAGTCGAATTGTTACAAGGAAATGGGTTCCCTGCTTGACAATCCGAGCTAGAGTGAGGACCTCCACAATACTCACAAGAAGATGGCCGATGTGGCCGTGAGTGGTATGTGTTGTAGTCATAATCGTTATCGGAACTCCGCCATAGACAAGCGTGTTTCGATTGACAATCGAATCGGAATGTGAACCACCACAAGACTACAACAAGAAATCACTGAGTCTCACAGTGTGGTAATGATGGAATAAATCAGCCGTGTTATGGTAAGAATAGGGATCTTGGTTATAGACAGACCCGTTTCCTGACTCTACCATGCTACAACTGGGGCAATTGCCACCATTATAAGGACTACCACACCATTGACAATCAAGAAGGTGAGGATAAGACATAGAAAGAATCAAATGGTTTCAGAGGGTAAGAAATGAAGAATCAAAGATGTGAGAGGGTAAAGATGGATATTTTTGGATTTTTGGATAAACATTTTGTAAAAACAAAGAATGAAAATCTTTTTGGATTTTTGATTTTTAAAAGAAAATATAAACACATACAGATGGTATAAACAAAGAGTGAGTATTCAAATCACTAATCTGCTAGACGAAGACAATCAAGACGCGACAACTTCTCAAGAATAAGGCGCTTAAAATTTGATCTGCAAGAAACCGCCAAGTTTTCTCGCAAGCAAGAAACTTAAAATGACTTAAGCATGTATGCAATGAAGATCCGAGGAGTATAGTGTTTCCCGGTCGTTATGTCCCGGTGAGTTGTGCAATGGATTATCTAACGCTTAGTGATCGCGAGATTTGAACGGAAAAGGAGATTTGATTGATATTATAACTACGTAAAAAGCCAACAAATTAAAACGGCTTAAATGCAAATTAAGAAAATTAAAAGATAAAAGATATTAAATAAACGCTATCACTATATTTAAAGTGATGAACGTTTAAAACCTAAAACGTAAAACTTACGTTTAAATAAAAATAACGTAAATTATTACTAATAATAATTAAAAATAACTAATTAATTAATTATTATTAATTAAAAACTATTTCTAACTAATTAATAATTACCTAAAATACAAGAAAATAGGAAATAAAGCTAGAAAATAAAATTAAGACTTAGAAAAGTCTAAAATATCAAAATAGACTTTTCAAAACTATTTTTGTATTTTTATGATTATTATTCTATTTTCTAGGAATTTTAAACTATTAAAACTAATTAAATTATTTAAAATACAAATTTAACTAAGAAAACTCTAGAAAATACTTTTTTCTTTTATATTTATCTTAACTTAATAAAATGAAAATTAATTTTTTGAAGCTTTTCTTAATTTTTGTATTAAATACTATTTAAAATGCTTAAAAACTAGTTAAAATCAAGAAAAATACCAAACAAGCTAGGAAAAATCAAAATTCAAGAAAACTCTAAAATAATACTAGGAAGCTAGGAAAATGGAAAACATGGGCTTGTTTGCAAGATATAGAAATCGATATGAAAGTGCTTATTGAAATAAGCACTAAATTAAGCAAATGGAGTCCAAAGGTTACCAAACTGATAGTGAAGCTCTAATAAGCTAAATTAACCAAAATGCAATGAGTTTCAACAAGCTCTAACCACTGAATTAACAAATTGAACAGATTTGAGGTGTTGAGATTTCAAGCTAAAACAGTGAAAGGGTTGCTACTTTAGACAGAGAAATAAGCACTTAAATAAGCTGGAGACTAAAAATAAAATGCTAGAACTTGAAGAAGACCTGGCAAGGAGCTTGTAAACCAAAACTCAGACCCAGAGGTGCTCAAATGAGCTTTGTGCAAGCTCTTAAAGATCTGTACAAAAGCTGTGTAGCCTACTTGCCCTGTGCAGGGCACTACTGAGTCCTAGTTCCAGCTTAAAAATAAGCTACTCAATAAGCTTAAACTTAAATCCAGATGTTGTAGTATCAAGACCACCTAGCAAGGTATAACTAACCCAACTTTTAGACTCTAACTCACTGAAATGAAACCTAGGCAGGGTCTGCAAGTTCATAAGAAAAACTGTTCTTCAATGGTTTTGACTTTTTAAGAACAGATTGAATGTTTTGACTTTGTTGAGTTTTGATCCTATCAACCAGACTACAATTGATGAATGGATGAAATGAAACCTAGATAAGCTATCCTAAATACTTCTACACCTATCTCCAAGATTCCACAAACTAATTCTCACTGATTTGACAATGAGATGAGTTATGGGCAATTTTGACTAAATGAGTTCTAGGGTGCAAATTTATGACAACTATGGACTCTTGAAGCCAAATTAGACTAAAGGGACCGATCTTACCCACTAAGCTAGGCTCTAGCATATGTTTAAGACCCGATCCAAACACCGGTTATGGTCTCCTATTGGTAACTCTCACTAAACAAATCTCTAGTAATCGAACCATGATCACCAGGCATGTAATAGAGAACACGAATTATGCAAGTAGAACAGTACCCTAACACTAAATCTTAACTAGCTATGAGCATACAGATTAAACAAAACTTGGTCTAACTAAGCAGTCCTACCCAGAGATGGTGCAGAGACTTCTTAGGTGAACAAGGATAACTACCAATCAAACAAGCTGGAAAACAATGAACTAAACTACTCTAAGATCAACAAGCAGCAATCACTATAGTTATACAGAGGATTAAAAATAATGAAGCAGAATTTGACTTACTAGTTTACTGTCACAATGGCATGATAATGAGATCAAATCTAATCTATTCAACCTTGATATCAACCTTAAAATGCAACTGATCTCACCCCATTTCCACCATCAATACCAGCAATTCAGGTCAGCTACACCTTTGTGACTGCAGGTGGACTTTTGTTGACCAATGTGGGAATGTTGAGAATTTTTCTTGATTTGAGTGAGACAGACTCACAATTAGCTATCATAAGCTAGAATAAGCCTGTGTAAGCTAAAATAAATCTTACAGAAGCTTATGAAACAGTTGTGAACTTATTTTTTATTTTTCAAAGATTTTTCTTATTTTTTACTTTTTGAAATTAAGAACAACAAACAATGACCCCAATGTGATAATCTCTTGAGGAAATTATTTAAGAACTCAAAAGAGTATCAATAAGCTAGTAACAAGACTTAAAATCGGAGATGAGATTGAGATTGCAAATTGACCAAAACCGAATTAGATTAAAATGCGAAATGAATACAATGCAGAATTACAAAAGTCGAACATCCACAAATTTAATTCACTATTGAAAATAAAAGATACAATAAAAAATGCTTAAAACCTAAAAAACTGACTAAAACTAACTACTTACTAAAACTAACTAACTTCCTTCATCAATGCTTTTCTCTTGCCTCTTTTATAACTTTAGGAGTCTTCTCACTTACTGAGTGTTTCCCACCATTCTTTAAGACCATCGATCATCGGAAGCTCATCTTGACCATTCATTCATTTTGGCGGGAAAAATGAATTTTGACAGTTGAGTATGGGAAAGGGTAAGTAATCAATATATCTTGGAAGGTAGTGTTTGGAGGGGGGGACATGTGAAGGGATAAGGTGAGGAGGGGTGGAGGTTGTGTGTTGCAGAGCTTTTGGCAGAAGCAGGTGGGAGAAAGGTGTTTGGCGCCATGAGGAAGTCAAACCACTTGGTTGATCAGTTAATACCGTGGGGTCACAAGGGTTAAATGATGGGTCCAAGGATTGTGAAAGGTCCAAAAGGTTTGAAAGGGCTTATTAATACTAGGACCATTGTTGTCAATTCGAAAATACAAGGACCATAATCGCCAATACTTCAAAGTTGGTACAAGGGTTGAAAATGACAATCATAAAAGTATGTGGACCAAATCATTATTATCCAATTTTCCAGGGCCATTTCGCCAATTTTGAAACTTCAAGGACCATTTTGTAATTTTCTCAAACTTTTGACATTTTTCACCAAAGGACTAAATTTGACAAGTTATGATTTTAAAAGGACCTTTGGTGATTTTTCTTTGAAATTATGTGCTCTTGAGGACCTGCTTTTGACAACTTTGAAACTTGGGGATCGAAATCGCAATTTTGCAAATTTGATATGTTTTTCATCGATTTTGATATTTTTGCATTTAAAACTCATAAAACACCGATTTGTGATATTTTGATCATTTTGATGTGTTTCGAGTGTTTTCGGATGAATTTGCAGCTTATTTTGTACAAAAATGATGAGTATTTAGACACTCATCGTGAGTTATTTACAACCTAAAAGAAAATAATCATCTAATAGTATGTTCTTTTCATTATTGCCTAGACCATATCTTTATCTTAGTGTATTTTTTCTTTGTTTTGTTCATAGGCAAATGATCAGATTGTTCAAGGTAATGGAAAAGCGTATGAAATTGTTGAGAATTTCGCTAGGATGTCGAGAGAATAGTCCTACTTTTAATGTTGGCCATTAATGCGATTTAACTAAGGACATGAGACCCCGATAGTACCTTGAAACCTAATCCGGATGAGAAACCCAAACAGAGGATACTTGTGCCAGATTGTTACATGGTTACCGAGCCTTATAGACAAGTGGCGACGCCATTAAGGTCCATATCTTTTGCTTTAATGTTTGTCTTATTTTTCTTTTCCTTCCTATTTTTAGTATGAAATAGAGGTGGAAATTTCTACTCATTTACTTATATATTGGTCAATTCAGGATATGTTCAATCTCTAATGGATTAAATGGGTAGAATTAAAAGTAAAACAAAATGAAGGGTACGAATGGGTTGTGATTAGAGTAAACGAAAGTTGTGGGTACACGTTGGTTTGCGATTAGAGTAAAACAAAAGTTGAGTGTACTCCATTAAGTGTCACATATTCACATGGATGGTAACACTAGACTTTTGCAACAGGATATAAGTTTTGCACTGACTTTAGTTGGATATGTGTACATGATGAAACCGAGAACAATCCCGCTTGAGCTTATCGTGTTGTGACTTATCACGTGATACAAGTGTAGCAATAGGTGATTTTTTCTTCTGCTTTTCACCGTGTGGTTCAATGTGTGTTTAGGGTGTGTGTCTGTGGTGTGTGTTCAGGGGGGTGAGTTCAAAGACCGGGTCATTTTAATGGTTGAACTTATCTATCAAAAATTTTGAGACGCTCTAACTTAATGTCATTATCCATGCTTTTTTTCCACCAATTATATGCAATCATAAAACCTTAATATCAATTGTTGCGATATACAAACCATCCTCGCCATAGCCCACCAATTGAATGCAACCATAAAGCTTAATACCAATTGTTATGTATAGAAACCAACCTTAGTATGGTGGTCGGAGCAAGAATCGTCTAAAGTCGGCGTAAGAGGTATAATCGCTTAATTTAGGTTATTTTTTCTATCTTGATTGTCTTTTGAATTATAAATATTGATTGATTAATATGTATTTTCATTTTTATATTTATGTTCAATCTTTTATATGGAAAGGCAAAATGGCTTCGCGATCGATGATATCTAAACGGGTGTTTGGGGTTGATTTTGAAACTAAGTATTATGCTTTCTCAATGTTTGGGATTTGGTTATTCAAATATAATGATGATGAATAACCGTAGTGACAAAGTTTTTTCAATATGGAGTTGCTTATATCAAAATGTAGATACTTATATGGGTAGATTTATTAAGGACTCCAAAGTACTCCATGATATTTGTGACTTTTTTGGTTTACAGGTTTAAGTAACAATGGCAGTCATGGATCAGCTTAAAAGTTTTGCAAGCCGCAGCTTCAGAGTGCTAGCCAAGCATTGTAGAAACTATGAAGTTTCCATAGTTTTTGGTTGGTGAGTTTGACCTCAAACGCGTACTGAGTGAAGGCACTATTGCCGATTTGGCACCATGTAATCAATGATTGATTTATTTTCTTGACAAAATCCGAATCTCTATATTATGCAATTACCCCATAAGTAAAAAAGTTTTGATGGTTTGGGTTTAATTTGTATGAGATGTATATGAATTTTGATGTTGAGTATGTGACTTATGATTATTTTGGGTTTTATTATGTGATGTTGTTGTAGGCGCCCAATGAAGGAACAATTTCTGCTTTGTTACATTTACCAATGTCACAATGGAGTCGATAAATGCCACATGATAGTGCAATGATTATTGACCACACCACCATGTTCTATTTAAAGGTAACAACTTCTTAAGTAAATTCTTGATAGATCTAATATAACTTATTACATATGCGGTTAAGCCTTGATCCATTTTGTGCAAAAGAGATTTATGTTGTTGTATCACATCGCTAAGTCGCCTCATAGCCTCTAAATTTAAATGTCGAGGTTTGTTTCAAAATGTTAGTATATTTTATGATACAGAATCTTTATATAATGTGGAGAAGTACCTCGAAAGTAAGGGATTTAGTAGTGCAAGTTAAAGAGATTCACTCGATCATTGAGATCAAGCTAAAGCTTTACTCGGTTTTAAATAAAGTACTTCATTTTCAATAATGTATCTTTAAATACTACATCAAATTTTTGCTTCTTTGGATATTATAGTTTTGGCTTATTACTTTTCCTTATTAGCTCAGATGTCTTTTTACAACATGTGCAGACTCCTTAAAGATGAACAAACTTGAATTGCCTAGGTGAACTAAGTGGAGACGCTACATAAAGTCTTTTACAGATACCATTGATTAAACTATTTATGTCTAAAACCGGGCGTGCACGGTCTTATAACTAGATAGTCATGTATTATTTGTCTCGCTATAGAGGTAGGTTTAGAAATCGATTCCGACACTAATAGTGGGTTCAAATGTTTGTCTTAACATACCATTGTTGGGACACTTGTCGCTCATAAAGAGGTATTTTGTCTATTTTTTGAGGTTGCAATTTTAGCCCATTTACTTATGAATGGGTCAATCTGAATATTATTTGTAAACTCTTTTCTACTACAATTTAGTAGGTAGTTTACTCTTATGCATTGTGAACTCCTAATTGACATTGGTTAAACTCTTATATTTAATTTATACAATTGGTTGATTCGAGCAAAGATCAAATGGGTTAAAAATTGACCCATTGAGGATTTTGGGTCCTGTCAACTATTTATCAATATTAATATCTATTTATTCTAATAAACATGAGTTGAAAAAGGTTGAGTCACGCTGAGGCAAAGTTGAAGCCTTTTGTAAAGAAGTGTGAGTTTCGATAATGAAGTTAAACGAAGGTAAAGTGAACGTATTATATATGACTTCTTTTTGTTTAATTATCTTCATAATACCTTAGTTCGAGTCTTCAAATTTATTACATTCGGAGATCATATTGTATTAGATGCATTCCACGGATAAATAACTAAGAGTGGCGGTTTGAGACAAAACAATTCTCATACGCTTATG
Source organism: Chrysanthemum lavandulifolium (assembly GCA_022545495.1). Classification (NCBI taxonomy): domain Eukaryota; kingdom Viridiplantae; phylum Streptophyta; class Magnoliopsida; order Asterales; family Asteraceae; genus Chrysanthemum; species Chrysanthemum lavandulifolium. Next base: position 152,605,706 of record CM040242.1, read on the forward strand.
AATGCGGGTTTGATAATTTTATAAAATGTATTTCAGCTTAACAAAAACAAACAAAAATTATAGTCATGCTATCATTGGCTTCTAATATATATATATATATATATATATATATATATATATATATATATATATATATATATATATATATATATATATATATATATATATATATATATATATATATATATATATATATATATATATATATATATATATATATATATATATATATATATATAATAAACTATGAAATAGAAATAATAAATGGGCTTTTGTACAAAAATGTCGATAACAAGTCTTATCTTGTTATTTACTATTTTAAATGGAAACTAACGACTAAATTGGAAATGTTTTGCAATAAATAAGTAATTAATGTTTCGAGTACGTTTATCAATAAATGTCAATTGTGGACATTTAATATTGGTTTAAGTATTTAATTGCTTACGTTGTGTGCATGGGTTACGGATAACCTAGTATTAATAGTGTTGATCCACGTGGGTAGCGGACTTATTAGGTTGACGAATATAATAAGAGCCCGCTAGGTATGTTGGGTAAACCTATTAATGGGTGACTTATCCTTATGGCTCTTTAAGAATACGATTGATTTATGGGATAATAAGCGACACGAATAAATAAGTGAGTTTATCGAGTTGACGAATTCGATAAGGTCTACTATTTATTCCGAAACTTATTGAACTATAGAGCTTATCGTTTAGAGGTCTCATTATGTCGCATTGAGTTAGATATTGGTTGTTTGAGTGCATTCATGGCATCATATTGAGTCGATACACCCACACGAGGAATACCAAACACTAGGATTAAATGGTGAAACAAGATATTTTTGGAAATAAAGAAATGGAACATATTGGGGTAGATAACGTTGATTTCGAGGAATATATATATTAAGTTTGGTCTACATTAATAGGTTGTGCCGAGTCGATAGTTGATGTGTCGTGATACCGCTTATCTTCGCTAGCGTTATTTGTGTTGATTGCTTGAAAGTAGTTTCATAGCCCCACTTTTATATACGCTTTAACCACGCTTTGAACTATTTTGGGGTGAGAATCATGCTACTGCTTTTGGACCGCTTAAACTCTTTGGATTTGCTTATATGCTCATTGCTTAGATAGATGCATGAGTTGTTGCCTTAGTCTAGGTTTAACCGTGCCTAACTAAGAATAGACTTCTACCTCGACCTAGTCCGGGTTGGCAATCTGTTCTAGAGGTTGCCACGACAAGGTCTGGACTAGAGTCATGGGCCCGAGTAATCCCCGGGCACGGGATGTGATTACATGTGTTATGATTGGTGATCCGGTAGGATCGGTGTGAAACGGTATTCATCTATCTTAGGTCTTGCATAGCAAATCAACTCTTACAGTCCACTATGATTTTGTCGAACTTAAACCTATGAACTCACCAAATGAAGTCACCTTTTAGCATGATTTCTCAGGTATTTGAGAGATGTTTGGATTACTTGATCGGTGGAAGCTTGGCAAGAAGGCGGGGTTCAAGGATCATTTCTGACTCTGATAAACTATGGGGACCTATTTGATTAAACCATGTTTTGGGCCTAATAATTATACTTTTGGATTAAATGTTTTGAATACTTAAATTTGGGATTGGTTTGAATGTTAAATGACTATCTTTTTGCTATACTTGTGTGCGATACCAATCCAATAGTAACGCCCGAAAACTTGATTAAGTCTTCCGTTGTACCAAGATTTGGGGGTGTTACAGGATACGCCGTAACTAGTTCGAAGCCTATAAATAGTCGATGGTTTCACCAGTTTTAAGTATCTCTCCTTTCCCAAACCGTCTTGGGTTTGGGGAGATCAAACATGTAAAAGAAGCATGGTTTAGGAGCATCGAATAACGAAGTCCTCGCTCACGATTTCCATTGTATTCGAGTTTGAATTCTTTTATATATTTCTAGAACTTATACTATGAATTCTTATCATTAATTAAAGTTTGCATTTATGTTATTGTTATTCTCTATAATTCTTTATAGAAATTTGCTAGTCTTTTCATATATCGCTAGCCTTGGTAGTCTTATAAGCTTGGTAGTATCTAAAAGGTTGAGATATGACCAATCAATTCTAACTGATAGATAGCGAAGTATGGGAGGAATTGGTCATAGTACAACCACTCTTCGTGTCTGAACCGACCAAATGATCACCTATCAAGTGGAGGTATTTAAGAGGTTATGGGAATCTAAGTTCTAACGGCCGGGTTCCCACCGTCTAGATCTAGTAGATTTGGTGCTTAATGATCATGCTATTAGGTCGCCGAATGATCCCGGTGACCCTTTCATCTTGGTGAGGAATCTAAGAACCATAGGCCATGACGAATCGACCAAAATAGTCTGGTGATAATTTACCACTATATTGAATCTTCGTATCGAGGATCAATTCATATTTGTATTCTTCGTTAAGCTTCGTTTATCTATCTCTTTACCCTAAATTTCTGGTGTCTGTGTAAACAGAATAATAGCATATCGATGGATTATATCAACTTTGTCATACCAATATATTATCAATATCATTTATAATCATCTTAGTTCTTTCAAGGTCACAACTCTCTTGGGACGATACTCGGATTTACCTAAGGCTTTAGTACATATGATCGGGTACTCTGCTCGTTAGTATGTGTCTATCCTAAGTTATCTAAGTTTTATAAATATTAAAAGCAAGATGAAATAGCATATCATATGGCTTGACTTAGATGATATGACATGCATTAAAACTCTTTCAAATCATTAGAAACCACTTCACTTGTATGGATTAACATAAAATCAAATACAATTCTCCATAATCTCATGATCTTATAAATTAAGAACCTCAAAGATGATCATCCTCACACCTTAAAATTTTCTCTCATCTTCTCTTAGAATAAGCTTAAGCAAAAATGACAAAGTCATCCACATCATCCCCATAAAACAAACCATGTAAGAAAACCGCAAGAATAAGTGTTAGACCTTGTTGTTTCGTAAACCTTAGCTCCTCCTCTGAAATCACCCATTATCATCATCACTCCACCACCTACTAAAACACCAATTGTCACCTCTCCACCACCGGCTCCAATCCAAGCATCCAAATCACCATCACCACCAAAATCTCCAAAGCTATTACTGATGACGTATAGTCCGCATTCGGGTCATGAACCCGACCAATGGACGCTACTAACACTCGAGCCAGTACGAGTAGGCTAACATGGTAACGGTTTGGGCTCACGAAGGCCCAAACCCGAAGTTATTTATGGTCTTGATATCGGATATCTCTTATTTATGGGATATGTATCAACCAACCGACTTAGGCGGGATACGCCGAAGGTTGTGGAACACGAAACCAACAAGGATTTCGTATGTATATAAAGGGCATCTCGGCCCTCATTAAAGGTACGATCACAAAACCTAACTCTCCACTAAACCCTAAAACCGATTACTTACTCTCACGCCGGAGGATAATCGTAGGAGACAATCCCACGATAAGCCTAACGGTGTTTTCTGTTTTCTTAGTGCGCAGGTCTCAAGCATCAAGGTCTAATTGATACGAGAACCGGAGTCCAAATAAGGAACGCCCAACTTTTGTATCAACAATTACCTTTAGAGCTATTCTCAACTCCACCAACATCTCCAAACCCATTCTTAGAAGACTTAGAAGACCTACCTCCTAGGTCTGCAAATCCACCTCCACTTCCATCATTCGGTACCATTGAGCGGATCGCTCATGAACTACCACGACCATCATTTGAACCAAACGCCCCTTTGGAACCTAGACTTCGTCTCTTCCACCCAATCCATAATGACATTCATGGACCATTGTATGGAGACCATGCTCTACCACCTACATCCTTATCTCTTCATATCGATGACATTGATGAATCTATGTGGGAAGATCACCCATAATCCCAAGCGGAGATACAAGCCCAATTAGAAAACTTCAAAAACTTTTCCAATATGGTGGATTCTCACCTAAGAGAGGCTATTCAAATGCAAAATGCTTTGCTTTCCTCCCTCATCACTCCATCAAACACCAACAATACTTCCACCAATCCACCACCACCTAGTAATGATCCTACTTTCCCACCTAGACACGGTTGCTCAAATTGTGAGTGCACCGCTCATCTTAGCGAACGGACCAGGATCATGGTCCACGAGTTACAAGATGAGATGAGGTTCATCCTCAATGACATCCTTGAGCGTATCAACGCTCTTTCTCATCCACCTCCTCAATAGGATGGTTCTAGCTATTTATTTAGGACTTTTTAATTTCTATATTTTTTATTTTTTTAATTATTTTTCTAGGATTTTTTTAAGTTATTTTTAGGATTTCTTTATGTATCAACACATCCATTGTGTTTCATTTTATGACTTCTAAGTCATAAAAATTTTAACAAATGAATGTTGTTTCTTATATGGTTATTGGTTATTACTTGTTGGTTGGAATGACTTGTATAATTGTGATGATGATTGTTACTAACCTTTCTTTTGTAGCTTTTCACAATCCATGTATCCTTCTCTTGGCACACAATTAAGGGGAAGCATTGGCCAAGGGGGAGAAAATGGCTCGGGCTCATTGCATTTTTCGCCTCGCATCTTCTTTTTGTTTCGACAAAAAGGGGGAGAATATTATTGAACTTGATATTTAACTTTCAAAAAGTCAACACCATGCTTTGACATTCAAAAATTCAAAATTGTTAAAAACCAAATAATTGGATAAACTAGTCATAAGATAAAATAAACATTTGATTGTCAACTTTATCTAACTAACTAGTTCTTTCAAGTTTAAATTAATCTCATATTTTTATAACTCTTGTACAACTTTACATCTTTGATAAAAATAAAATTTATGTTTTGTCCTCAACAAAAAGGGGAAGATTGTTAATACAAATATCGTCATTAAACGTTATTTATATTTTATGATCTTTACCTAATTTTGTTAACGACAAAAGTAAATTTCATTTTTGCAAAGTATAAAGCTTGTCAGGATTAATAAGACATTAAAACAAGTTTTCCTCAAATAAAGTCTTCATCACTTAAGCATTTACATCTTATCACACTTTGATTAGTTATGTATCAATTAACATTGATATCTTTCTAAACCATAATGTGCATCAACATTTTTAGAACAAGTATGTTTTAGTTTCTTAAACACAACATTACATATGTATTTACTTTTAACATATTAATTCTAAAAATAGAAAACAACATATTACATCATGGCTTGCATCACATTGGAAATCTTTAAAAGATTTCATAGAATATTTTGTTTAGATTTGGACTCTACATATCTTATATGATCTTGATTAGATTTGGGTGATTTTGGAAAGACTTTTGTGATCTTTACTGTCAGACCAACGGAACCAAAAAATAACAAGGGCGGAACCCTTTTTTTGGTTTCGTGGTCCGTGGCCACTGCTGTTCATTTGGCCTATAAATATCAAGCCAATCCAAGTTGTTTTCTCATCCCTTCTTAGCATAAAACACATACATTCTCTCATTCTATTACATCTAACTCAGTTTCATTTCATTCTAGTGAACATCTTTTGTAGCAAAGAAGATTAAGGCATAATCAAGCTTCAACAAATAGTTGGAAGGCTTGTTTGTTTTGTTGTTGTGTGATCTAGTATTGTTCATACATCATTGTTATACCAAACCATCTTAAACCTCTGAGTGTGAGTGGTTAGTAATTTAGTCCTCAAAATACATAGTGTGTGGGAGTGGTTTTACCCTTGTAAAAGAACTCGACATCTAGCTTTGTGTCGGAAATATTGTGTAAGCGACGTGTAAAGGTTTTCTCCGCCGGTTAAAGGAGCTTGTTGATTAGTGAAGCTAACTCTCGAGTTGGAGACTAGGGAAGTGGAGTAGGGCAAGGAAAAAGAGTCCTTGTAGACCGAACCACGATAAACAACTTGTCATGGTTTGACTGTTTCTTTCCTTACTTACTTATTATATATTGCTTGCATATTATTTCTTCACTAACATATCTTTGATCAATATCAATTGATTTTACAATTAAGTTTCAAACAAAGATTTTAAATAGTAAAACTATTCAGCCCCTATTCTAGTTTTCCACAATTGGTACTAGAGCCTCGTTGCTCAAGAATTTCTAAAATATATTGTATTTTATAAACTTGAAACGATCCATGTATTCTGAAAACTTTAGAGAATGTCAATGCAAAGACCACCACTCTTTGAAACCAATGGATTTGTCTATTGGAAAAACCATTTTGAAACATATGTAAAATTTAAAGATATAGATATTTGGTTTGTTATTATTAAAGGTGATTTTAATCCTACAACAAACGATATTTCAAGTGATGAACAAAAGAAATTAATAGCTAAAAATAATGAAGCTAAAATAATGCTTTATAATGCTTTACCCAGAAAAGAATATGAAAGAATTTTTATGTGTGAAACCGCCAAAGATATTTGGGAATCTCTAATTATTACACATCAAGAGAATTCATGTCAACGATAACAAAATTGATCTTCTTGTTCAACAATACGAACAATTTGTTATCCTCAAGATAAAACCATTGATTCATGGATTGCTTGTTTTAATACTATTGTTAATTCTCTTAAAGCACTTGATGTACAGGTCGGGTTGGGTTATTGGTAAAAATAATCTTAAGTAACTTTTTACCAACAAACAACCCAACCTATATATACAACCAATCTATTCTTTAAGAAAAAAGAAAAATAAAACAAATACTTCGTAACATTCATTCACTGGCCACCATGTGTGGGATCGAAAGTTGACAATCATTGTCATGTGACTTTGGATTTGAGAATTTTAATTAAAATATTATTATTTGTGAGCATCGATAAACATAGTGTAATACAGACAAATAAAAAGTGACTAAACCCTGACCTGCATTCTAAACTACATGAATATTTCTGATGAATTGATGCATCATATGTAGGTGGAGAACATACCACTTTCTTTTGAGTCAGAAGATCACTATTTTGGCTCTTTTGTTTATCCTTTGCTAGAGGAAACACGCTCGAACTGGCTTCTTCCATGGAGATCATGTATAGAGCTCCATTTGCTGATATTTTATCTATTAACGAGTCCAAAAGTGGTGAAAATAGGGTCTATGATGTTACTGTTGGTCCTTGGAGAAATCAATTTCAGTGAACGTGATAGATGTTACCTGGTGATCTGCTTCTTTTAGTAGATGCGAAACCAGAATCTGTTTCTGATTTGAAGCGTGAACATACCCCTTACTTTTGGGAAGAACATGGGCTCTTTCAATGGTCATAAGTAATGAAGGTGATGGTACATCTTTAAAAGTTAAGGCATCACAATCAATTAAATTTCAAGATGGAATGTTTGCTGTTTATGTGATGAATATAACAACTCAGAAAAGAATATGGAATTCATTGCACATGCATAGAAATCTTAATATCATCAAAGAGGTTCTTTACTCGGACTCTAAGGTGAGAATTTGGTTAAATACATTTTCCATTTGTTTATTGATATTGTTGTTATTAATTATGAATTTGTTGTTTACAGGTTAAGGAGAAGTGCATTGTCTGCTCTTTAGGTTATGATAGTATGGCATCTCAGAAACTTGATCCACATCTTCTGCTTAAATTGAATGAATCCCAGAGGACAGCAGTTATGGCGGCGCTTTGTAAAACACGATGTTGCCATATATCTTCTGTGGAACAAATATCGGGACCACCTGGAACGGGGAAAACATTGACAGTAAGTGTTTTGATTGTTCTCCTCTTGCAAATAAAGAGCAGGACTCTTACATGTGCTCCAACGAATGTGGCTATAGTAGAGTTAGCCTCACGCGTGCTAAACTTTGCAAGAGAATCATTCAAAACTACAACTGCAAGTGGTAATTATTTCTGTTCCGTTGGAGACTTGCTCTTGTTTGGTAAAAGGGAGATATTGAAAATCCGTACTGACATTGAAGAAATCTATCTCGAGCATCGGATTGAGAGGCTTGCAGAGTGCCTAGGGCCAGTGACTGGTTGGAAGGATTGCTTAAGATCTATGATTGATTTATTGGAAAATTGTGTTTCCGAATATTATAATTTTATAGAAACTGAATTCTTGAAAGACAAACAACTTAGAAATGAGAATGAAGGTAAAAGATCAATGTTGGAAATCAAATCATTCATTGAGTTTGTGCAAGAGCGATTCATTTCTTTTGCACCGCCACTCAGAAGGTGCATTCGTACATTTTGTACTCATGTCCCGATAAGTTTCATGGGGGAATATAATTTCCAGAATATGATTTCTCTTATGGATAGTTTAAGTTCTTTGGAATATTTGTTGTTTCCAAAAAATCTAGTTTCAGAAGATCTTGAAGACCTCTTCAATTCTAAACCATTGCAAGATGACGTTGTTGTGTCATGTCTGTCTTTGCTAAAAACTCTGCAAATATCCCTTGAAGGACTCGCTCTTCCATGTTTTTCAAACAAATACGCAATAAAACAATTTTGTTTTGAAAGAGCTTCTGTAATATTTTGCACAACTTCAAGTTCCTACAAGTTGCATGCTGTTAATATGGAGCCATTAAATATAGTGGTCATAGACGAAGCTGCTCAATTGAAAGAGGCAGAGTCCACCATTCCCCTTCAACTTCCGGGAATGAAACATGCTATTCTTATTGGAGATAAGCACCAATTACCTGCAATAGTTTATAGCAATGTAAGTCAATACTTTTCTTTCTAAATATGAGTGACTACTAGTTTAAATATGATTTTGATGGACTTGGTGTTTGTGTACAGGTTTGTATTGAATCTGGATTTGGAAGAAGCTTATTTGACCGATTAAGCTCTTTAGGTCATTCTAAGCATCTCCTCAGTGTTCAATATAGAATGCATCCTTCCATCAGTTTCTTCCCAAATCTGAAGTTTTATCAAAATCAGATCGTGGATGCACAAAATGTGTTGTCTGAAAGTTACGAAAAGAGGTATCTTTCAGGACCAATGTTCGGTTCCTATACGTTTATAAATGTTTCTGGTGGAAGAGAAGAAAAAGATGATGATGGAAGAAGCCGAAGAAATATGGTTGAGGTGGCTATTGTGATTAAAATTGTTAAATTTCTCTATAGAGGTGTGCATATCTATTATGTCATTTCAGATTCTTTTTATCAGTTTAGCTAAGTCATTAAATGTGTTTCTAATGAACTCAAAATATAACATTTGCGCCTTTCACATTTATAGCATGGCAGGACTCAAAGAAGAAGCTTAGCATAGGTGTTATATCTCCGTATGCTGCCCAAGTCGTTTCGATTCAAGAAAAACTTGCTCACAAGTATCAGAAACTGGATGGATTTTCAGTAAAGGTTAAATCAATTGACGGGTTTCAGGGTGGAGAAGAAGATATTATTATTGTGTCGACAGTAAGATCCAATAGCCATGGGTCTGTTGGCTTCATATCAAGTCCTCAAAGGACTAATGTTGCCTTGACAAGAGCACGGTAAGCAATCGGCTCAATTTCTTAGCAACTGATCTTTATTAATATTTCAAAGTATGATATTGCCTTCCTTTTTGTGTAGACACTGCCTTTGGATACTGGGAAATGAAAGAACCCTGACTAAAAGCGAGTCTATATGGAAAGAGTTGGTATTGGATGCAAGGAATCGACATTGTTTCTTTGACGCTGATGCTGATGATAGCTTGAAGATGATAATTTTAGCAGCAATGAAAGAGTTAGATCAACTTGATGAATTGGTTTGGGAAAGTGTACTTTTAAACATGCAAAATGGAAGGTATGTGTACTTTTTTATTAAACATGCAAAATAAGGAAGGTATGTAAAATGTTAAGCTTCCTCTTGCATTATATTTCCGAACATGCAGTGAGAACTTTACGAAATGATAGCCAGAATGATTTTGACATTTCCCAAGTATGCATCTTTCTAGAATTGTTTACAGTTTCACCCAAAAAGGATTCCTCTTGCATTAATATGTTTACAGTTTCACCCAAAAAGGATTCCTCTTGCACAACTCCAATGTGTAAGGATTTTAATTTTTCTTAAAACTCACGATTACATTATTATTTCATCAGGTTCTCTTCAGCGATGACTTCAGAAAAACGTTTGGAAAGATGAAGGGTTCTCGCTTGAAGAAGCAGGTTTTAAACCTTCTATTGAAACTTTCTAGTGGCTGGCGGCCTAAGAATAAAAGTGTAAACTTGTGCTGTGAAAATTCTTTACAAATCTTGAAACAGTTTAAAGTTGAAGGATTCTATGTGATTTGCACTATTGACATCATCAAGGAAGTCAATTATATACAGGTTTTGAAGGTTTGGGATATATTAGCCTTAGAGGAGATTCCGGAACTCAAAAAACGGCTTGAGAGCATACACTCTGCATACACAGATGATTTTATTAATAGGTGCACTGAAAAATGTTTAGATGGGTATGTTCGTTTGTTGTCTAGTGAATCTCAATTCTTAAAGTAGGGATTATTGATGCCTAATTCCATTTTATTTATATTGTTCAGGAATTTGGAAGTTCCTAGGAGTTGGCCGGCATTCCAAAAGATGATCAGATTTCGTTATTTGAGTGATTGTGAAGACAAAAGTGAAGTTAGTGTGAATCCTGGTCATGCTAGAAATTATGTTGAAAACTTAAAAGTCAGTGAAAGCTTATTGCTTATGAAGTTCTATTCATTGTCACATGAGGTATTGAGCCATTTGCTTACTGGTAAAGAAGTTGATCTACCCATGCAAGTCACTGATGAACAGATGGACATAGTTCTTTCTCCCAAAAGTTCGTTTATCATTGGGCGATCAGGAACCGGAAAACCACTGTGTTGACTATGAAGTTGTTCCAATGCGAACAGAAATTTCACATGGCTTCTGATGGGATTTATGAAGGGAGAACAGCCAGTTTAGGATGCTAAAGTTGTTGATGATCCTGAAAATAGCAAACCAAGTGTTCTTCGCCAGCTTTTTGTGACAGTTAGCCCAAAATTATGTTATGCTGTGAAACAAAATGTTTCCCACCTTACAAGGTGCACAAATACTCATCCTTTTCCTCTTGCTTTCCATTTATATGGTCTTGTTCTGACTTCAAGAATTTATGTATTTCAACAGTGTTTCAAGTAAAGGGAGCTCATCAGCAGAGATCATTCTTGATAATACGGATGTTATTCCATCAGAATTCAATGATATTCCAGACACTTTTATTAACATCCCGGTGAAATATTACCCTCTCATTATAACATTTCAAAAGTTTCTGATGATGTTGGATGGTACATTGGGGAATTCCTTCTTTGAAAGATTTTGCGAGGCAAGAGAAAGTTCTCATGGTAACTGTATAGGTTCAAGATCTGTTGCATTGCAAACTTTTAAAAGATTAAGGGAGGTCACATTTGATAGGTTCTGTTCATTTTACTGGCCGCACTTTAATTTAAAACTAACCAAAAAGCTTGATCCCTCAAGGGTATTCACCGAAATTATATCTCATATAAAAGGAGGGCTTCAAGCAGGGGAATGCAGTGATGGAAAATTAAGCTATGCTTTATTGGCTGAAAGTCGTTCTTCCACTTTAACTAAAGAGAAAAGAGAGAATGTTTACAGACTCTATCAAGACTATGAAAAAATGAAAACTCAGAGGGGAGAATTCGATTTGGGTGATTTAGTAAATGACATTCATCATCGGCTTAAAAATGGGAATTATGAAGGTGACAAGATGGATCTGGTTTATATTGATGAGGTCCAAGATCTTAGTATGAGGCAGATTTCTCTTTTTAAATATATTTGCCAAAATGTCGATGAAGGTTTTATTTTTGCGGGTGATACTGCTCAGACTATTGCAAGAGGGGTTGATTTCAAGTTTGAAGATATACGATCTCTTTACTATAAAGAATTTTTAAGTGCCAGAACATCTGGAAAACAAGAAAAGGGTCTTGTATCCGAGACAAAACAGTTAAAACAGAATTTCAGAACGCATGCTGGTGTGCTTGATTTAGCTCAGAGTGTCATTGACATTATATACAACTACTTTATTCACTCAATAGACAAGTTAGATCCTGAAATTAGTTTTATATCTGGTGAAGCTCCTGTTTTGCTCGAGTATGGTAGTGATGAAGATGCAATAATGACAATCTTTGGTGATACAAAAACTAATGGAGAAATTGTCGGCTTTGGTGCTGACCAGGTAATATTAGTACGTGACGATTGTGCAAAAAAAGAAATATGTGAATATGTTGGCAGCAATGCTCTTGTTCTCACTATAGTGGAGTGTAAAGGTCTTGAGTTCCAGGTCAAGTTCTTATACTTTCTATTACAAATAGTTAACCTTTTGAGTAATATTAAATTGCTTCAGTTTCTCAATGTGTGATTGCCAATGATTGTGTAGGATGTATTGTTGTACAACTTTTTCGGGACATCCCCTTTGAAAGATCAGTGGAGACTTATATATGAGTACATGAAGAAATATGGTTGGCTTGCTAAGGAACTTCCTCAATCCTTCCCGACATTCGATGAGGCAAGACATAGCGGTTTGTGTTCTGAATTGAAACAATTGTATGTGGCCATAACTCGAACGAGGCAAAGGCTATGGATTTGTGAGAACAAAGAGGAGCTCTCCAAGCCAATGTTTGATTACTGGAAATTAAGGGGACTAGCTCAGATGAGAAAGTTGGATGAATCACTCGCACGAGTTATGAGGGTCGCCAGCAGTCCTCAGGAGTGGCGGGAGAGGGGTAAAAAGGTTAATATTTGATCTATTACTGGTTTAGTTTTATTATAATTAGTTCTTTTACTGCCATATTTGACATGATTATTATATGGTGTTCAGTTTTTTTATGAGAAGAATTTTGTGATGGCAATGCTGTGTTTTGAGAGAGCTGGAGACACAATGTGGGTAAAAATGGCCAAAGCATCCGATCTCCGAGCATCTGCTGATCATATGCGGGGAACAAATCATGAAGCTTTTCTAGGTTATGCTAGAGAAGCAGCAGAAATGTTTGAGTCTATTGGGAAAGTCGAGTATGCTGCATCATGCTATTGTGATTTGGGAGAGTATGAAAGAGCTGGTAACCTCCTTATATAACATAAATCGTCGCCTTTAGATTAAGACTCTGATTTAGTTTATTCACAATTTCAACCCATTTACTTATAAATGATTTGATTTTGGATCAAATTAAACTGTTTAACTTTCGCCCAATGTTCAAACAGTTTGAATATTACCTAAAGTTCATCTGGATGCATTGTACTAACTTGAACTCTTATGTGTTTAGGAAATATATATTTGCACACGTGTGGAAAAGTTGACGCAGCAGCAGAGTGTTTTAGTCTAGCAGGGTGTTACAGTGAAGCCGCAGAAGCTTATGCCAAAGGGGACCAGTTTTCCAACTGTCTTTTGGTTTGCAAAGAAGAGAAACTTTTTGATAAAGGCTTGGGGTATATAAAATACTGGAAGGAAAGTGTGAAGGTTCAAAGTAAAGAAATACAAAAAATTGAGCAAGAGTTTTTAGAAAGTTGTGCCTTTGCATGTTATCAGCAAAATGATCCTAAATCCATGATGAAATTTGTTCAGGAATTTTATTCTATGGAATCTAAACGTGTGTTCTTAATGTCGTTAGGGTGCCTCAGTGACCTTTTATTGTTGGAAGAAGAATCGGGTCAATTTCTTGAAGATGCTGAGCTGGCGAGGTCATTGGGTGATGTTATAAAAGAGGCAGATCTTTTGGAGAAGGTTGGACATTTTAAGGAGGCAGCAGTTTTGTTACTTTGGTATGTGTATTTTAGTTCGTTATGGGGAAATGGAAACACTGGTTGGCCATTGAAGCAGTTTTCTCAGAAGGAAGTACTTTGTGAAAAAGCCAAATTACTTGCCAAAATGGAGTCTGATGTTTTCTATGATTTTGTTTGTAGTGAGCTTAAAGTACTCTGTGATAACTACAATAGCTTGTGTGAGCTGAAGAATGGTTTGGACGTTACCCGGAAAAGGAGTAGTCTAAGAGGAGAAATCTTGTTGATTAGGAAAATATTGGATGCTCATTTTCATTTAAATTCCTCAAAGTATGAGTGGGAGGATGAGTTACCAATTGATCTTTATAAGCACTGTGAAGACAAAATGCTTCAGAACCAGATTTCTATTAGAACTCTGGTTTTTTATTGGAATGTATGGAAAGAGAATGTTGTGCATCTCTTCGAGAGTCTTGGAAGTTTCCATAATGAAGAACCAGATAAAGACGAGCTTTATGTTAATTTCAGTTTAATCTATTTTGGGGTGAGAAAACATCATCTAAATGGTAACATGGTTTACTTGTTAGTTAATAAGGACGCTGCTTGGGTAAGAAAGTGGGGTCAGAAGGGTCTTCATATGGACGGGAAACTTTTAACTATTGATGACAGGGAGTTGGTGTTTGCTATTCGGTCATACTGGCAGTTAGAATTAGTTTCTGTGGGTATAAAAGTACTTGAAACTCTTGAAGCCCTCCGTAAGTCAAAGTCAAACAGTTCCGTATTTCGCCAAAGCACATCTCTCCTTCACATTTTTGAGGTCTCCAAGTTTCTTTTAAGCTGTCAATATCTTAACCTCACAAATCCTTATAAAAAGAAGCTGCAATATTTCCTTGGAATTTCTTTGACTTACTTTGATCTCGTGTTTCCTTTAGACTGGCGGAAAGCAGTCTGTGTGGGCTTAATTTCTTTAAAGATGACTGAACTTTCAGTCAAATTGCTTGATGAGATTATTCTTCAATATGTTGACATGAAGGGTGACTTCACCTATTGGACAATAGGGAGGGTGATGATGATATGTATTGGTTCAAACAAGTCAGTAGCACTTTACGATCATATCATTAATAAGCTCCAATGGAACCCTGCATGGAAGTCAGTTGTTGAGTATTTTAGGGAAGGCTATTGTATTCTTTCAGAAATTATGCTTGCTCTAAGCGATACTTTTACAGCGAACAGGAGGCTTACAGGCCACATGTCACCAGACAGTTTCGTGCATCTTTTGGATCGTGTTATTTCCTCGAATTTATGGTCATGTCAAACCTTCTACACAACTAAGTCTTCTTTTGTTGGATGGTGTACATATCGTCTCTCCTGGTACTCCAACTAAACTGAGACCAAATCAGAGATTTTTACACACATCTCGCAAACTTTTATGTTCAAATGGTGAAAAAATTCTATACAATAGAGAAGATACTATATCATGGTTACAAAGATCCGATATCAAGCACTCTTATTATCTTCCAATTTTAGCATTGAAATTAGTTATGATGCTGTGTTTAATTTTTCTAGAACAGTCAGATTGTTGCCAAGTACTACTAAATTTGCTGTCGGGTTATAGAAGTATTGCTAATTTGCTTCCAAATAAGTTTGTGTCGGATCTTTTGAGAGGAAGGAAGGGTCAACGCTTGAACTTGAATGCTGAAGTGGTTGCAGAAGCGTTTATTAGCATAGAGGATCCTCTCTTGATTGTGTGTTCTGGAGATGTGAGACCTAAAATCCATGCTCCTTGTGCTATATTTGTTGACCTTAGGGATTCCAGAGAGGAGATAATGAGTGTATTGTTCCAAAAAAAACTACTCTTTGTGTTCAAAATCCTTCAACAAATGATGGTTGTGGGACGATTCCTGAGGTGACATGTTCTAACACATTAGCGGATGCAAATTGGAATGTGAATCCAGTGGATCTCAACATTGTGCTCCTTCTGACGAGCCTCACTAGTCTTGCTGCCCTCTAACATCGTCTTCCGCATAACCTTTGATTCACTACTAAACTGGTTCAAGAAGTTTTCTATCAATGGCCTGTGTCTTTGCAGCCTCTCCAAAACCACTTGCACATTCGTTCTTTCATTCTTGACTCCAAGTCGACTGAAATGAGGGTCCAAACAGCCAAACATCTTCAGAGAAAAGTTACATGTATTTATATAAACAAGTCAAATGACAAAAAGGGAATCAAGATACAGTTTAGATAGGCTTCAACAATATAAACCAATTCAAATATTAATGTTTAACAGAAGAATCGGATTTTTAAATATAGTAAATCTAACCTTTGATCAAAAAGGGAAGAAACTAGCTTCAGATCATCGCAAGCAGAGTTCACTTCGCGTACCACTGTTGCCTTTTTTCCAGCACAGAAATTTCCATCCGCAAGAGCAGCAGATAGTATGCGTATATTATCATCCACTTCATTCTGACAAGAAAGCAAACAATCAGGAAGACATTTGAGTTACACTAATGTTGATAAAAACTAATATTCCAATCCGCAAAAGGAGTAGCTAACGTGTGTATACTTTTATCCAATTCTTTTGGACAAGAAAGTTAATACTATGAAGGCATCAAAGTCCATAATTATGATCAAACTTACAAAACCTGTTATTACAACCGCAGTGCTAAAAATTTACCTTTGCTCTAGTTGCAATAGATAACCTGTTCAGTGCCACTCCTTTCTTGCCATTTAAAGCTTCAGATGTTTCTTCAAGAACTTTCCAGTTGATTTGCAATTCCATGGGATTCACATTGGGTGCTTCTGATGATTTGTTAGAAAACGGTACCTCGGGAATCATGTCAACACTATGTGTGATTTTCCTTGGGAACAATAAGTTCATTATTTCCTCTTTAGATTTCGTACGATCAACAAATATAGCACAAGGAGCATGGATTCTTAGACTTGCATTTTCCGAGCTAACAATCAGGAGAGGATCCTCTATGCTTAAAAATGCTTCTGCAACCATATCTAGAGCCAAGTTCAAGTAGCGGCCATTCCTCCTCCTTAGTAGAACCGACACAAACTTCTTTGGAAGCAAATAAGCAATGTTGCTCCTCCCCGAAAGCAAATCCAGTAGTACAGGAAAGCAATCTGATACTTGAAGACAAATTAAAGACACTATCATGACCAGCTTCAATGCCATAAGTGGATGGTAATAGGAGTAATTAATCTTCGATCTCTCAATCCATGACAGAGTATCGGGTTTATTGTATAGAATTTGTTGGATTATTCCAACCATAAAGCTTACAAATTGCTTTGAAAATATTGGTTTAGAAGCATTTAAAGTTGTAGTTGACTGCACATGTTTCAACCATCCAACAAAAGAAGATCTTGTGGTGAAAAATGTTCTCAAGATAAAGACGCCATGAATAAAACACAATCCAAAAGATGCACGAAACAGTGAGGTGACATGTAACGGCACATCTCCAGTTGGCTCTAAAAGTATCTTCCAGAGCATTCTGGAGTGCTGGAGCAACCTGAACATCGTTAAAGCCACCATCCCGAAATTTTGTAACAAATGACTTCCACGCTGGATTCCATTGAAGCCCATTACTGAGATGCTCGTAAAGTGCTACAGGTTTTACTTGACCAACATATATCATCATCACCTCCGATTTCCGAATAGGAGAGGTCACCTTCGCATCAACATTTTGTAGAAGAATCTCATTGAGCAAGTTGACTGAGAGATCAGTCTCCTTAAAGAGATCAAGTCAGCAAAGACTGATTTACGCCAGTCTAACGGAAACACAAGATCAAAATATGTTGTAGAGAGGCTTAGGAAACTTTGTAATGTCTTCCGATTAGGAAAATTGAGGTTGAGACACGGGCAGTTTATAAGAAACTTGGAAACCTCAAAATGAGAAGGAGAGATGTGCTTTGATGATATGCAGACCGTTTAAAGTCAACTTATGGAGCGCTTCAAGAGTTTCAAGTACTTTTATACCCACAGAAACTAATTCAGACTGCCAATAAGACCGGATAGCACACACCAACTCCCTGCCATCAAAAGTTAGACGATTTCCGTCTCTATGAAGACCCTTTTGACCACAGTTTCTTATCCAATCAGCATCCTTGTTGACCAACAAGTAAACCATGTTGACTTGTACACCATGTTTCCTCACCCCAAAATAATTTAAGCTGAAATCAATAAACCTGTCATCTGGCTCATCATTTTCAAGACCTCCAAGACTTTGGAAGATATCCACAATGTTCTCCTTCCACGAATTCCAATAAAAAACCAGAGTTCTTATCGAAACTTGGTTCTGAAACATCATATCTTCACAGTGCTTATAAGTATTAATTGGTAATTTATCCTCCCACTCATACTTAGAGGAATTTAGATGAAAATGAGCATCTAAGATTTTCCTAAACGACAAGATTTCTCCCTTTAGACTCTTGTTTTCGCGTGAAACATCTAAATCTTTCTTCAGCTCATTCAGACTACTTTTCTGATCAGAGAGTACTTTAAGCTCACTACAAACAAAATCATAGAAAATATTGGAGTCCGTTTTTGCAAGTGACTTCACTTTTCTACAAAGTTCGTCTTTATGAGGAAACTGCTTCAGCGGCCAACCTCGGTTTCCATTTCCCCACACCGAGCAAAAGAAAATGTACCAAAGTACAAGATCTGCTGCCTTCGTATTATTTCCAGCCTTTTCCAAGAGATCAGATTCTTTCAGAACATCACCCCATGAACTCGCCAGCTCAGCAGCATCAAGAAAATTACCTGATTCCTCTTCTAAATCCAAAAGGTCATTGAGACAATCAAAGGACCTCAAGAATGCTCGTTTTGTTTCCATAGAGCAAAAAGCTCTGACAAATTTCATCATGCTTTTAAAATCTTTACAGCCATGGTAATAGAGAGCGCAAGTGTGTAAAAACTCTTGCTCAATCTCTTCTATTTCTTTGCTTTTAACATCAACATGCTCTTTCCAGTATTCTATATACTCCAAGCCTTTATCAAAGAGTTTTCCTTTTTTGCAAACCAACAAACATCTGGAAAACTGATCTCCTTTGGCGTATGCTTCCGCAGCATCACTATAACACCCTGCTAAATCAAAACACTCTGCTGCTGCATCAAGCTTTCCACACTTGTGCAAATAGATTTTTCCTGCACATACAAAATATTTCATATTAGAGGTAGCATTTAATAATGTAGATAAATATGTACAAGTGGGTATTGGTGTATCCCATTGAGCCTAACTGAGTTACCAATCTATACATATTTATTTACATTATTGGATGGATGGGTTAGGCGGTTTGGATATTGGGTTCAGGAAGCAAAGATCATTTTGAGTACAGTTTGAAAAAGGGCCAGGTAAGGGTGGGTTGACCCGTAAACATTTTTCTCCTGAAAATAATAATTTAAGTGTTTAGTGTGGTATGACAAAATAATGTATATCTTTAAAACCCTCGCTAGGCTAAAACACTTTGACACGCTTGACCTGATTGAGAAAAAGCCAGCCAAAACAAACCGATTAGTAAATGATTGAAATTGAAAACTCTAGTTCAAATGATAAAAAAGTCGACAATCCAATGATTTTTAAACTTTGACTATAAAACAAACAGATAACAAAGTCTGGTCGAAAAATAAATTACCAGCCCTTTCATACTCCCCCAAATCACAATAACATGAAGCAGCAGACTCAAGTTTCCCAATAGACTCGAACATTCCAGCAGCCTCTCTAAGATATCCTATGAAAGCTTCAGGATTTGTTCCCCGCATTTGATCTGCAGATGCTCTAAGACCAGAAGCCTTGGCCAATTTTTCCCACATGGTGTCTCCGGCTCTTTCAAAGCACATAGTTGCCATTACAAAATTGCTCTCATGGAACAGCTGAAAACCATATGAAGGTTATGAAGACCAAATGAAGGTTATGAAATCCCAAAATTACAGGTCAAGATTAAAAGAGTACCTTTTTACCTCGCTCCCGCCACTCCTCGGGGCTGCTTGCAACCCGCATAGCTTGTGCCACTGAATCATCCAATTTTCTTATCTGCACAAGTCCCCTCCTTTTCCAGTAATCAAACATTGGCTTGGAGAGCTCCTCCTTATTCTCACATATCCAGAGTCTTTGCCTCGTTCGAGTTATAGCAACATACAATTGCTTCAGTTCAGAACATAAGACACTATGTCTTGAGTCACTGAATGTCGGGAAAGATGGAGTAATTTTTTCATCAAGCCAATCTCTTTCCTTCATGTATCCATAGATAACTCTCCATTGGTCTTTCAAAGGAGATGTTCCAAAAAAGTTGTATAGCAGTACATCCTAAAAATCAAGAAACGTCAGAAATTGAAATCACCAAAAGTACTACTAGAAATATAGCAATTAGCGACGGAAAATATCCAACGCAAAGGCAGTTACCAACAAAGTTAAATTCATTTAGCATCATATTTATCTTGATTGCCACATAGGTATTCAAATGATTTAGCATCATTTCATTTAGCATCGTAACCTCGTAGGTATTCAAATGATTTACATTTTGTTGGAAAATTGAAATAATTTAAGTGGTTATTATTAGTTGCTCGTAGGTGATACACAGCATCAGCAACGGCAACGGATTTGTGGTTGTTGGTATTTGTAGTATTTCTAGTAGTGAATTACCATGATTTTTTTTTTTTTTTCTTTTCCAAAAGATGATACAAGAATTTACCTGAAATTCAAGACCCTTGCATTCCACTATAGTGAGAACAAGAGCATGTTTTCCCACGTATTCACAAATTTCAATCTTAGCACAATCATCACGTACTAATATCACTTGTTCGGCACCAAAACCAACAATTTCTCCGCCACTTCCACTGCCACCAAAGATTGTCACGATTGCATTTTCATTATTTCCAGACTCAAGCAGAACAGGAGCTTCACCAGAAATAAGACTTGTCTCAGGCTCCAGAATATCGATTGAGTGAGCAAAGTAGCAGTACAAAATGTCAATGACACTCTGAGCCAACTCAAGCACACCCGCATGAGTTCTGAAGTTCTGTTTTAGTTGGAAAATCTCGGATACAAGACCTTTTTCTTGTTTTCCAGATGTTCTGGTGCTTAGAAACTCTTTATAGAAAAGAGATCGTATATCTTGAAATCGAAAATCTATACCCCTTGCAATTGTTTGTGCAGTGTCGCGGCAAAACAAAGCCCTCATCAACATTTTGGCAAATATATTTGAAAAGAGATATCTGCCTCATACTTAGATCTTGCACCTCATCAATATAAACGAAATCCATCTGGTCACCTATATAATTCCCATGTTTAAGCCGATAATGAATGTCGTTTACTAAATCTCCCAAATCAAATTTCTACGTACCTACATCTACATTATCTAGATTGATCTCTCAGTTTTCATCTTTTCATAAACTTTCAATATAGTTGTTTTCCCAGTTCCTGATCGCCCAATAATAAAGGAACTTTTGGGAAACAAAATGATGTCCACTTGTTCATCAGTAACTTGCATTGGTAGATCAAGTTCTTTACCAGAGAGCAAATGGCTCACGACCCCACGTGACAATGAGTAGAACTTCATTAGCAATAAGCTCTCACTCACTTTTGAGTTTTCAATAAATACCATCACTAGGATTCACACTCATTTGGCTATCACCTTCATCTTTATCTGAATAGCGAAATCGTTTAACTTCTTGGGATGCTGGCCAGCTCCGAGGAACTTCCAAATTCCTGAAACACAAGATATATATAAAGAACATGGAATTGACAGAACCAATAGGATAATATATACTAAAAGATTCTCTAATGCTAATAAACATACCCCTCCAAACATTTTGTGGTGCAACGATTGATATATTCTTCAGTGTACGCTGAAAATATGATATCAAGTCGTTTTGTGAGTTTGGCAATATCTTCCAA